>CM042476.1:60223290-60800790 GCA_023621385.1 Quercus gilva | reverse complement strand
CAGTGCAGGTGCAGCAACTTCAAGCCCGATTTTGACCTTAATTCATCCCGTATCTCTCAAAACTCAAAACACAAAAGTTGTAGATATTTGTCTTTTCATTCCATAGCATCTTGAACCATCTCAATCGGAGCTCAGATGAGAGAGTTATGCCCAGATTACGAAGTGATGTCAAAGCTGTCCAGAATCGCCCAATTAACTACGTTTTGCACTTTTTGCCTCCATTTGCATCCTAAATCAAAATATAAGAATAATGAGTACATTTAGGCGCCAAATAAATATAAAAGACTAAACATTAATGGAGAAAAATATGACATTTTGCATTCTCATCACTAACTAATGAAGAAATTGCTTGTGCTCAAGTCAGCCATGTTGTTTCGAAGACACCGGGGGACCTTGGTTACTTTCTTTCCTCCCAAAGTCAATTTGCATCTCATCTTGCATTTCTTATATTTTTTGTTTCAAATTTTGCCAAAAAAAGATATGCACGTTGCACTTTTAGGCTTCATCATCTGAAGAGGAGGAGAGTCCCGCTCCTAGCCATGTTGACGACTCTTCTAGTTCTTTAATGGAGACGTATCCTTATTTTCCCGCATAGCCGTATAAAGTGATGAACCCTGATGGTTCATACAGCTCTGTGAATTTAGACCGACCAGAGTATACCCCAAATGTCCCCTAGAATGACCCAGTATATTCCTGAATCTTTTAGTCTTTTGTCCTCATGTTTGCTCATTGAGTAATTTTGAACTTGTGGATTTGTGCTTCAGGTCGGTGTTGATCTTATGGAAGAAAGAATGCGGATGATTGGAGGTTTGCAGCTTGTACTCAATCTTCTTAATATGTGCTTAATGAAATGAACTTGGTAAAAGTTAATGCTTCCCTAATGCTTTTGCTTGAATCTCTATGATAATGGATCTAACACTTGTCTCTGTTGATTTTTCAGAACAACCAAATGGCAATGGCTGATATCAACACAAGATCCTTAGAGGAGAGGATCAGAAATCTTGAACTTCAGAACCAGCAACAAGAATCTTGGTTTTATGCAAGTCAAGAAGGAGACACTGAAGGTGGCTCTTCTAGGGGTGGGTCTAGGAGATCTTCCTGCAGGCGGACGCACAGTTCAAATGATGCTTGACTTATATCTTAATTTTCCTACAAGGATAAGAAAAAGTGTTCCTTAGAGAATTTGTATTAATTTCAGCTATTAGCTCTTTATCTTTGGATTGTTCTTGATCTTGCTGAAACTTAGATGAGACAAGTTTAGAATTCACCTGATGAAATGTTGTAGTAAACAATTTGAACTTTTCTGACCACCTTTGATGTGATTTATACTCACTCGAATGAGGTAGGGGCGAATGCCCCTAGTTTGGAAACCTTATGCATGATGACCTTTTATTTTTTGAAAAGGGTTTCTTTCTTCTTTTTTTGAAAAAGGGTGAGTGATTTTTACTTGTTCCAGAGAGAGGGGATAAGGCATAGCCGAATGCCCCTAGTTTAGAAAATAGATGCATGACTTCGAAAATTCTTGATTTGGTTAATTTTCTTTTTCTTTTCTTTTCTTTTTTTTTTTTTTTTTTTTTTTGAAATAAGTGATGCAGGTGATTTTTTTTTTTTTTTTGGAAACAAATGGACAAGGCATGTCTAAATCCCCAGTTTGACAAACCATGCAAATTTTTGAGAACTTGATTGCACAACCAAAAAATTTTTTAAGTGAAAAACATAGTCAAAATAGACCCATGAAGTGCTTGAAGACACAAAATAGGGTGATTGGGCCACGGTTAAGTTGGGTGCTAATTAACATTCTTAGAGTGTCGACTAGCACTTTGGGGTGCCAACAGGCACACCCAATTTTGACCTAATTCCTCACATTTTTCCAATGCATTTTCTGTGTTTTTATATTTTTTGTAAAAAAAAAAAAAAAAAAAAAAATCTCCGTTTGGGACTATAAAACACTTTCCTAGTTAGCTACAAACTCTTGAAACGTATTTAAACCTGGTTATGGATTGAGGTAACTTATTTTAGCATCCAATCTACAAACAAATCTTTGTATCAAAGTTATCAAGAAACAACAATAACATGCAAGAGTTATACATGGCTAACAATCAAAATTATCCTCATTCTACCATTCATGATATCAATAAATGGGTTCGTAGCTTTGATTTTAGCACGAAGGCCAATTTTACAGCCTACAAACTAGAGGGAATAAAGGCTTTAAGGAATGTCAAGATCAAGTGAGATTTTCTTCATGCCATTGTGAAGTCCTGGGATACTGAATACCATGTGTTCCGGTTTAAAACTGCTGAACTATGTCCCATAATTGAAGAATTTTCAACTATTCTGGGTTATGATTCTGGCAAAAAATCCGTGGCAGTTTCGTGTGATCCCAGACATAGGGAGATTTTATCTAGTGCTCTAGGACTTTCTACTTCAATTACCAATATCATGATTGAATGCCACATGGTGAATCTTCATGCAGTTGTTTCAAGACTAATTAACAAACATATTCATGGAGTGACTGACAACATGCAGAAAAATTTTGGCTTAGCTTTTTGCTTCGTGGGAAAATTTTTGCTTTGCTCTAGAAGGCCTGGTTTTATAGATGCTCAAGCCATAGGCATTGTGAGTCAAGTTAAGGATGGTGATAACCCTATTTCTCTGATCTTAGGAGAAACTCTTTTAGGATTAGATTTCGTATTTCTCGGTGGAGAGTCTCAACACTTTCTTAGGAGTCTCTTGACTTTACAGATATCGTTGATGGAAAGACTAGACATGATTGGCATGCCTACTATTGCTGATTATGGTCCTAGCAATTTCCTCAGTACGACTGTCCTCAAAATCGAGTGTCAAACTGAAAGCAACTGGGTGAAATTTCTGAACAAGAAATCTAGTGTCTCAATTCAATGGAATTGTTATTAGTGGAAGTGTCCACCTCCTTTGTTGTGATCCCCTGGATCAGATCACGTCTATATAGTTGGGTAAAGAAGGGCAACTTTCTATAAGGCCGATAGACTTTTGAGACAATTCCAATATGAGCAGGGAACCCTTGGTGGAAAAGGAAGAAAACCTTTCACTCTTGCGGACACAAATCCTACTTCTATAAGGAACATGTTGTTGGGCTTGGAGATGGCTAATCGAGTGGATCAATCTTTTGTCAAGGTTCACTTTCACAGGATGACCACAGAATATTCTAACTGGTTAGTGAACAAAATTGTGGATGAGGAGGCTGACATGGTTGCCATGAGAAAACAATTTCTAAGAGACAACCAAGAAATTTATGAGGCTGACAACTATGAGTTTAGAATGAGGGACAAAGATGACAAAGTACCTAGCACAGATGGAACCAACGAACAACCGAAGGAGAAAAGATTGAAGAAAAAATGATCTTCTTATTTTTGGCTTTGAAAATGTTTATTTTAAAAGTTGGTGTGAAACACTTAGGTTTAGCAATTATTTAGGACCTTCAGGTTTAGGGTTCAAGCTTTTAGGGTTTGGTTTTTTTTTTTTTTTTTTTTTTAGGTTTTGGTTTAGGGTTTGTTTGAATTCTATGTAATGGCATGATTTAATAGAATGGTTGAATTTTGAAAAAAAAAAATTCTTTCTTTTCTTTCTTCTTTATTTCTTTTTTTTTTTTTTTTTTTTTTTTTTTTTTTTTTTTTTTGCTTGATGGGTAAATGGTGGGTTTAGGGAAATTATGACCGAACCAATATATGGTTGCCTACGTACCTCCTTGGCAAAAAAATCAGGACATCACGTAGTTCATTTTATTTGCCTTAACTTTTACCTAGGCCACCCTTTCGAGTTTTCAGCCTAGTAGGCTCTCTCACTCTTTTCTTTTTTTTTTTTCTCTCCTTTTGCATAGATTGCCCTTTTAGGTTTTCAACCTACCCCTTTTTTTTGTGATGCCCTTTTGGTTTTCAACCTAGCGAGCTTTTTTTCTTTTTCTTTTTTTTTGGTGCCGAACCTAGGAAGGAAAATAACATAATTTACAACTACTTCAAACTTGATGTTTTCAAACTACCACCTCAGACGTGGTATTTCTTCAATTGATCTGTATTTGTTAGTTCAGTAAAAGGGTTTGCATTTGAGTCCATCAATCTTACTGCTCCACTAGAGTATATCTACTTGATAATATATGGACCTGCCTAATTTTGCTTGAACTTCCTGTTTGTCTTTTGAACCGAGGCTCAGATCTCTTTCAGCATTAAATCTTCCAACTTCAAATCTCTAGTTCTTACTTTCTTGTTAAAAGCTTTCCTAAGTCTCCTTTGATAACCTTGAATGTGATACAAGGCCTTGAGTCTCTTCTCATCCATCAAGCATAATTAGTCATATCTACTCTACAAACAATCTACTTCAGGGATTTCACTCTCCAATACCATTCTCAATGAACGAACACCCATTTCAATGGGAAGGGCTGCTTCCATCCCATACACCAATGAATAAGGAGTGGCTCTAGTGGAGGATTGAATTGATATCCTATACCCCCAAAGTGCGTAGGGTAATTGTAGATGCCAATCCATGTAGTTCTTTGTGCTTTTCTTTTGAATTCGCCCTACATTTTTGTTTGCAGCCTCAACTACTCCATTAGTCTAAAGACAGTAGGGTGAGGATTTATGGTGCTGGATATTGAACTGTCGAAGCAGCTTCTCTGTTTCTCCCTTGATTGGTAGCCCGTATCTAAGAATGATGTTAGTCTGAATAAATTGAGCAACTTTCTTCGAGTTCAAAACCTTGCATGAGGCAGCTTCTACCCATTTATTGAAATAATCAATAGCAACAAGTATTATTCAAAGCCATTGGATGCTGATGGGTGAACCTTCCCAATAATATCTATTCTCCATGTAGAGAACGGCCAGGGTGAAGTCATGGTATGTAATGGCATAGGTGGCATGTGCTTCAAATCTCCATGGACTTGGCATTGATGGCACTTCCAAACATGAGCTGCGCAGTCTGCTTCCATAATAGTCTAATAATAACCTTGTCTCATTATCTTTCGTGACACATGTGCGCATTCATATATGGCCCATAACTTGACTCGTGAACCTCTTCAAACATTTGCTGTGCTTCCTTAGTAGTCACACAAAGAAGATGAATTTCGTCATATGATCTTCTATAAAGTCTCTCACCACAAATAATATAATTAGTAGACAACCTTCTGATGGTTAATTGGTCATTCTTGTTTACAGACTTTGGGTATGTCCTATCCTTGAGGTACTATAAAATGTTTGAATACCACTCACCTTCCCCATTCTTTTCCTCATCTTCTTCTATTGACATACAATAAGCTAACTCTTCTTTTTGTTCCACCACTATTAGTCAAGCTTCATCCTCCTTAGGTCCATCCATCATGGATGCCATTATTGCTAAAGTGTCTACAATCTGATTTTGCATTCTTGGCACATACTGGTACTAAATCTTACTGAATTTCGAGGCCAATTTTTGAAGACATTCATGATAAGGCATTAGCCTTTCTTCCTTGATCTTCCATTTATTCTGAATCTGAGAAATTATCAAGGCTGAATCACCATATACTTCCAACTCTTTCACTCCAAGACCTAAGGCCGCTTGTAACCCCATAATGCAAGCTTCATATTTAGTGGCATTATTAGTGGCAAGAAAGTTAAGCCTACTAGAGAATGGATGTGTGCCCCTTTGGAGAAATTAAGAGAACTCCAATACCACTTCCATTTTGATTAGTGGCTCTATCGAAATACATCTTCCATGATTCTAGCTCTATCCCCATGATATCCTCATCCGAAAAGTCTCCTCGGATTTCTTCAGCTTCTTTAGGTGAACAGTGGGCAAAGTGATCAGCAATTGCTCTTCCCTTCACAGACTTCTGAGTCACATATTTAATATCAAATTCTGACAAAAGCATAACCCATTTAGCCATCTTCCCATCTTGTACTGGCTTCTCCATCAAGTATTTCAATGGGTCCATTCTCGCAATTAACAAGACTTTGAAAGCATGCATATAATGTCTAAGTTTTTGGGTTGCCCATACAAGTGCTACACATGTTTTCTTAAGTGGTGAATACTTCTCTTCATAAGCTAGCATCTTTTTGCTAATGTAATAAATCACATTCGCTTTCCTAGACTCCTTTAGGTACTGAGCGAGTAAAGCCCCCATTGCTGCATCCGTAGTTGTGAGATACAACAATAATGGCATTTCAGGCACTAGTGGAACCAATATTGGTGGCTTCCTCAAATAATTCTTAATCTTCTCAAAAGCTTCTTAGCATTGTTCATTCGATACTGTGGGAACTTTTTCTTAAGTAGTCAAAAAAGTGGCTCATATGTCATGGTGAGCTGGGCTATGAATCTACTGATGTATTGTTTCTTCCCTAAAAATCCTCGGATTTCCTTTTCAGTCCTTGGAGGCTTCATCTCTATAATTGCCTTGATTTTGTCAGGATCTACTTCAATTCCCCTTTAACTTACCATAAACCCCAACAGTTTTCCAGGTGTTATGCCAAAGTGCACTTCTTGGGATTCAACCACAACTTATAGAATTGGATTCTTTCAAAGAACTTGCGTAAAGCTGGTATGTGTCCTTCACGATCTTTGGAATTCACTACCATGTCATCAACATAAACTTCTACTTCTTTGTGGATCAAATCGTGCAACAGAGTAATGGCTGTATGTTGATAAGTATCACCAGCATTCTTAAGGCCAAATGGCATGACCTTGTAGTAGTACGTCCCCCATGAAGTAATGAAGAAGGTCTTCTCCATATCTTTAAGAGCCATTTTTATCTGATTGTATCCCAAAAAACCATCCATAAATGATAGCAAGGCATGTCCTGCTATGTTATCAACCAAGATATCAATGTAAGGCAAAGGAAAATCATCTTTCGGGCTAGCCTTATTCAAATCTTATAAGTCCACACACATTCTCACTTTCCCATCTTTCTTCGGCACCGGAACCACATTAGCTAACCATTCTGGGTAGTTAACCACTCTCAAAAATCCTGCATTGTACTATTTCTCAACTTCTTCTTTGATCTTGAGAGACCATTCTGGCTTCATTCTTCTCAACTTCTGCTTGACCTACTTCATGGTTGGATCTGTTGGAATGTAGTGTTGCACTATATCTGTGTCAATGCTAGGCATGTCTTTGTATGACCATGCGAATACCTCTTTGAATTCTATCAGTAGGGCAACTAATGCATCTTTTTCAGAAAAGGTTAGGGTATTCCCCACTTGTATCATTTTAGGTTCATCATCAGTTCCTAGATTAACAGGTTAGGTTTCTTCTTTTATAGGTTCTACATACCCTTGTTTCGATTCCTTATTATTAAGAGTTTCTTTACCAATTTTCAAATTAAAAACATTCAAAGCCAACAAATAAGTAGAATAAAAAATCACATTATAATGAAAAGAGTTCCCAACAAACTCAACAGACTAAATAGAAATAGACTCTATAGGAATACGATCACAAACAAACTCAACAAGAATGATAATACTAGCAAAAACAGACTCAATAGGGATAGAAACAATGTTTTTGACAAGAGTGATTGGCTCAATGTTCTTGATTTTCTCCACAGAGTCTTCCAGGGGGTGGGTGGCTCCTTCCCATGCCTAATTCTTCAACTCAGTTGTAGCTTCAACAATGGCGGGTGACTCCTGATGAGTTTCTTCTTCCCTCAGCATCAATACCATAGGGTCTTCATCCATATAATTTGTGCCTTCAGCATCAATCTCCATATCTATGGACTTATTAGTCACATAAGCATCCAGACGCTCTATACTATCCATCCATTCACCAAACAGATTTCGCTTCCTTTGTTGCTTGGAAAGATGTATTAGGGGAGGCATTCTGACTCATTCAAGCCCATCCTCTTATCTTCATCTTCAAGATTCTCTAGTGTTAAGTTTCTAAAACTATGGGTCACCAGCTTTCTGTCTAGGGTGGCTAATCTAGCACCTATGTCATCTTCTTCCTTAGTGTATGGGGTCAGTGAGCCAAGTTTTAAATTGTTGAATGACCCTAGCTCAGGAATTTCTCTACCATGCTTGTCATATCGAGGGCCTAACCTTGAACTAACATCAGCAATGTAGCTCTAATCTGAGAGCCGCCCATAGAGGTAATCATCATAATCTATATCATCAGCCTCTTTATCTTCAACTTCTACCTCATTTCCTACAGTTTCTAGCACATTTTCTAACTCATTTTCTTCACTTTCAACACTATTCTCCATATCTATAGGTTCAGCTTCAACATCATCCTCTATATCTCCATCACAGTAGTCCATGTCATCATCAAAGTGGTCTTCATAGAAAGGTCCTGCATCATCTTCTCTATCACTAAGGGTTCACCCTAATTATTGCCACTATATTGGCTATCATAATCTTCACTATTGTTGCTATCACTGTTGCCGTCGTCCTCACTATCTCCACTATTACTACTGCAGTTATCACTACTACTATCACTCTTGTTATCGCTACCTTCATCGTCATCACTAGGGGCTTCTCCCCCTTCTTCATCTTTATCATTTGTTCTTCCTTCATATGGGCTTTTCAATGCATGTTGGCAAGCCTCCTAGTACTTTTCTTCTTCTATATTGTAGATGGCATCTCCCAAAAGTATAGTCATTGCATCAGGGTCCATATAACCTGCCCAATCAATGGAGACCCAATTTGTGTCTTCTTTCTTCAATTTTGGAACATTGTTGTTACAATCAAAGAATAACTCAAACCCAGGCATCATTGTTCTCGACTCAGGATCATACCTCGATTCAGGGAATCCCCAATAGTGTTGACTATCTCCAGCTTTGACAAACTTTCTATTCAATGGGGGAGTATAGGGCTTTAGGGGTTCCAAGAAGTCCCTTTGCTTTGGCCTTTGCACGAGCCATTCTTTTCACTTTCATTTCTAGCAAGTCATCATTAGTAGGTTTATAACCTAGTCCAAAAGGTGGGGTGGCTATAGGATTTTCGAGATTTAAGCAGCTGCATTCTTCACAGTCTTCCCTAAGTTCATCCCTAAAAGATAATTCATTCTCCTCATCATTGCCACCACGTTGTTGCTGGCATAGGGAGCAAAGTCCATAGGGATCTTCTCTACCTCTTCTTCTCTTCTTTCAAACCCATGCTTCTCAATTTCAAAGCCCTTCATGGTCAATGGCTCCTTCTCAAAATCAATACCAAAAATGGGCTTTAGTACGGTCAAAGTATCACCATATATGGTAACTATGGCACCTTTATGCGGAAATCGACCTTTTGGTATAGGGATAAAGGTACGGCCTCTGTATCATGGATCCATGGTCACCCAAGGAGCATATTGAAGCACGATGCTATGTTCAGGACTTGAAATTCCACCTTCTTGATCATTTGCCCTATAATGAAGTCTAGTGACATGGTTCTTAAGACCTCCCTTCTATTATTGTCATATGCTTTCACATGTTGACCAATTGGCACAAAATCCTCAACACTCAAGCCTAAGCAACTTGCAGTCTTTAAATGACACACATTTAAGGCACTTTCATCATCAATTAGAACTATTGGAATCCTCTTTCCTTTGGCATCTACAGTAATATGCAATGGGTCATTATGATGCTTCCCCTCCCCTTCTTTGTCAAATCCTTGTTAAAGTGGGAAATAGTGAGTTTCCTACTTACAGACCCAATCATAGCATTCAGATGGTAAGAAGTAGTGGTTGTAGGGACTTGGTTTTGATTAAGATGGTCTACCAGATTCTGGCAATGCTTGTAAGAGGCCATGAGTAAACCCCATAAAGATATATTGGCTTGTGTCTTCTGTAGCTACTTGAGGACCTCTTCCTCTTCTGTGGGTGTTTGTTAGGTAGATTTGTTTAAGGTTTCTATCAGGTTGTCTATCTCCAAATATGGGGCTTTGAAGTGTCTCCCCCTTTTGGGATGTGGGCGATTTTTTATGGGTCATTTAATTTAGTATCTTGGGGTTTGAAGTGTCTCCCCTCCCCCATATGCGGATGTTGAGTCGTTTGATTGGGGTTCGAAGTGTCTCCCCCTATATGCGGGTGTTGGGTTGTTTAATTGGGGTTCTAAGTGTCTCCCCCTATATGTAGGTGCTTGGTAACTTGCTTGAGGTTTGAAGTGCCTCCCTCCATTTTTGGATGTTGGATAGTTTGATTGGGGTTTGAAATGTCTCTCCCCATATGTGGATGTTGGGTAATTTGGGGATTTCGTAGCATCTTCACTCCATATATCGTACTCTGCAATGGATGTCATACCCATCAACTCTTCCCATGTCATTATAAACCATTCAGGTAGGTCATAAATCAACTCAAACAAGTCCTCTTCACCTTCCTCTTCAGTCATCAAGCAATTAATCCTCGGTCCTCTTCCAAAATTGTGGTTGGGCAAGAGATTGTTAGTGATGCTAGGCCTTGTAGGCAGTGCAATCACCTTAGTGTCTATAAATCTTGAATTGCATGATGAAGGCCAAAACACTTGTCAGTGTTATGACTGGGGCCTTGAAGGTAGGCACACCTCTTACTCACATCAAATCTTGCAGGTAATAGGTTTAGGATTGGTCTTGGGTCTAAGGGTTTTAGCAACCCCTTTGCTTTTAGTTTTCAAACACTTAACTCACAGGCATATACAACTCATGAAATTCTCTCTTAGGCCTTGGAGGTGGCCTTTGTGAGATTTGCACGGGGGCAATAAGTTGGTAAGGATCATTTTTGTATATATTAGAAACTTCTGAAATTTTAGAACTAGATCTTAAATTCTTTTTAAACCTTGGTAGGGCCTCATTCTTTATAGTGCCATTATTTATTACATCCTCGATTTGGGTTCCAACAGCAATCAAAGCTTTAAAATTAGGAAAATATTGAGCAAACAAATACTTATGGTATACAGACAATAAGTTTTTTACAACCATGGTTAATTGTTCTTCTTCACTTGGCCTATTTATCATCTGTGTAGCTTTGGACCTCCACTTGGTAATGAAGGTAGAGAAAGATTCTTTTGGCTCTTGCTTAGTGGTCTCCAAATCTCTCCCCGTCACATCCACCTTTATGTTGTACTTGTATTGATTGTGAAACTCATGACAGATGTCCTCCCAACTCCTTGCTCTAACATCATATAGGTTAAGGAACTACCTAAGAGCTGCTCCAATCAAGGTATTTTAAAACATTTGAGCAAGTAACTCTTTAGTTGCTCCCAAAGGCTACATAGCCCTCATGTACATCTTCAAATGGGACTTCGGGTAGCTAGTCCCGTCAAACTTGTCCAAGGTCGGCATCTTGAACTTGGGAAGCAATCTCACATCGGGGAAAAGTGAGAGTGATTAGTAGTCCATGAGGTCTTCCATCTTGCGGGCTCTTTGGATCATCTCTTCCACCTTGTTTATCCTCTCATTAATCTTCTTCTCACCTTCCATCATTAGGGGATTATGATCGGTCTTATTCTCCTCTTGGCTACTTTTCAAGTTCTAAAAAGTGGTTGGTTCAAGCGTGGTTAGTTCCACCCAAACAAAATGAATACGGACTGTGAAAACTTGATCGTGTGATATCTTTCAATTCGACAGTCTGATTTAGGAATCGGACATACCGTCACGACCGTTAGAATCTTAAGATCATTTTTATGAAAGGCAATGAATGAATTAATGCATGTAATGCAACTCCAAATTTTGGGTATATGAATGGTCACTCTAACCATCTTCCAAGATTAAATAATGGATGCAAAATCGAGTGTCTACAATAGCAATATTAACAAAGATAGACTAGGTGAACATAATAGCATCACCTAACAGTGTAGTCATAGCATCAAGATCCATATAATCTGCCCAATCAGTTAGGACCAAATCTGTATTTCTCTCATTTACTTCAGGAAGATATATGTCACAATCGAGGAATAATTTGAATCTAGGCAACATTCTTTTCAACTCCAGATCATATCTTGGTTCAGGAAACCCCCAATAACGTTGGCAATCTCCAGGTTTGATAAACTTCCCATTTAGTGTAGGAGTGTACATCTTTAAAGGCTCTAAGGGGCTAAGAAGTCCCTTTGCCTTAGCTTTTGCACCAGCCATCTTCTTAAATTCCATCTCCAGTAAGTCTTCATCCGTAGGATTATAGCCCAACCCAAAAGGTGGCATGGCTGTGGGAATTGTTAAGGCCTAGATGGCTGGCCCTTTCACAATCTTCCCTAGACTTATCCCTGTAAAATAGCCCATCTTCCTCACCATAGCTACAACATTGTTGTCAAAAACCATAGGAATCTTTTCAACTTCTTCTGTCCTTCTTTCAAAACTGGGCTTCTTAATCTCAAAGCCACCTAGGGTTACAAGCTCCTTCGTAGATTGGATATCAAAAATAGGCTTCGAGATAGTTAGAGTAGTAACTATAGCTCTTTCATGTGGAAATCGAACCTTTTGGTACAAAGACATAGGCACAGCCTCTGTATCATGAATCCATAGTCGTCCAAGAAGCATATTGAAGCATGAAGCTATGTTTAATACTTGAAACTCCACCTTTTGAACCATAGGCCCTATAGTGAGCTCCAGTGTTACTATCCCCAAAACTTCCCTTCAGCTGTTTTCATATGCCCTTACATGCTAATCAGATGGCACAAAATCATCAATACTCAAACCCAAATAGCTTGTGGTTTTCAATGGACACATATTCGAAGCACTTCCATCATCAATCAACACCATTAGTATCCTCTTTCCCTTAGCATCCACGGTAATATGCAACGGGTCATTATGATGCTTCCCCTTTTTAGTCAAATCCTTGTTAGAATAGGAAATAGTAAGCTCTCTACATATAGATCCAATCATAGCATTCAAATCCTGAGAAGTGGTGGTTGTAGGGACTTATCTTCTGTAGCTGCTTAAGAACCTCATCCTCTTCATTGGGTGTCTATTGGGTTGCCTTGTTCAGGGCTTCTACTGGGTTGTTTATTTCTAAATGTGGGGGTTTGAAGTGTCTCCCCCCTCCCTGTGATGTGGGCAATTTTTTATGGGCAACTCAGTTCAATATCTTAGGGTTTAAAGTGTCTCCCCACTTATGTAGGTGTTGAGTTATCTAAGTGGGGTTTGAAGTGTCTCCCCCTATATGTAGGTGTTGAGTCATCTGAGTGGGGTTTAAAGTGTCTCCTCCCATATGTGGATGTTGGGTAATTTGGGGTTTCTAAATTATCCTTAATCCATATGTCATATCTTATTGTAGATGAAATACCTATTAACTCTTCCCAAGTTAACATAAAGCATTTAGGAATGTCATAGATCAAACCAAATGGGTCCTCTTCTACTTCTTCTTCAGGAATCAAACAATTGATTCTAGGTCCCCTCCCAAAATTATGATTAGGCAAAGGGTTGTTGGTGATATTTCGCCTTGTAGGCGGTGCAATCACTTTTGTGTCTATTAAATCCTGAATTATGTGGCAGAGATTATAACACCTGTCAGTGTCATGTCTTGGGCCTTAATGGTAAGCACATCTCTTGCTCACATCAAATTTAGTGGGTAATGGGTTTGGGACTGGTCTTAGGTCTAAGGGTTTTAGTAACCCTATTGCTTTCAACTTTTCAAACACCTAACTAGCTAACATGTAAAGTTCATGAAATTCTATCCTAGGCCTTGAAGGCAGTCCTTATGATACTTGCACTGGGACAATGAGTTGGTATGGATCAGTTTTATATATGTTGGATATTTTTGTAGTTTTAGAGTTAAAAGGCCCAAAATTCCTTTTAAATTTAGGTTCTTCTTCATTTTTTTATAGTCCTATTATTTATAACATCTTCAATTTGAGTCCCAGCCGCTATTAAGGCCTTGAAATTTGGAAAATATTGAGCAAATAAATACTTATGATATATAGGAAACAAATTCTTTACAACCATTGTCAATTGTTCCTCTTCATTAGGTTTATTCATCATCTGGGCAACTTTAGACTTCCATTTAGTTATGAAGGCTAAGAATGACTCCTTAGGTTCTTGCTTGATAGTCTCTAAGTCCCTTCTTGTCACATCTACCTCTATATGTCCTCCCAATTTCAAGCTCTAGTATCTTACATGTTAAGGAACCATTTGAGGGTAGCTTCGATCAGAGTATTTTGGAGCATTTGGTTTAACATCTCTTCAATTGCTCCCAAAGGCCACATGCCCTCATGTACATCTTCAGGTAAGACTTAAGGCAACTAGTGCCATCAAATTTGTCCAAGACTGACATCTTGAACTTTGGAGGTAGCCTTACATCTGGGAAGAGAGAGAGCGATTAATAATCCATAAGATCATCCATCCTCCGTGCCCTCTTGATCATTTCTTCCATCCTGCTCATCTTCTCATTGATCTTCTATTCACCCTCTGTGATGGGAGAAGTTTTATCAGTCTTGTCTACTTCTTGACTATTCTTCATATTCTAGAAGTATTGCACCATGAGATTCATGTCTTCCCTCAGTTGGATTTGACTAGCCGCTATTGTGTTTAGCAGCTCTTGAATACTCATCTGTTCCTCAGCATTTTGGTGTTCATCTCCCTCTACTATAGTGATAAAGTCTTCAGATCTTTTATGGCTTGGGCTATCTTGTAAATCAAACACTGGGTTGCTGTACTGTAACTGTAGGGTACCTTCTATGCACAATGACTTCAATACTGTAATGGGCTTGGAACTAGAACTTGCTTGGCTATCACTCTTTGGTTCTCTTTGAAGTCTTTCCTCTGATCTTAACCAGATTTTCCCCTAAGAAAATGTAGGTTGGCTTAATCAAGGCTAAGTCCCCATCTATTTCAATCCAATCATTCAAAACAAACACACAAGTTGCAATGCAATTTTACTTGGACAAGCCTAAGGATAGGTTCTAAGTCATTACATTGTAGGATGGGTTTGTTGTTTTATTGTTTCCCATAACTAGGACATTACACCTCCTAACTTGTAACGTAATGAACATTGTGTTGGTCCAAACAACATGGTTTATCATTTTGAGTTGTTGAGTTCACCACTGGGTACCCGAATCTAATGAAGACCAGTGATCCATGATTACTATCACCAGATTTTGACTCATGCACAATTGTTGTTTCATGGCATACACAATGATAGTTAGGGAAAGTTATAAACAACCAACATGGCCTTTTAGACGTCATTCCATACAATATCATACAAACAATATTATACAAACATAAGCAATATTATACAAGCCAAATATCATACAAACACAAGGGTATTTAATTGGTCATTTAAAGTCTAATATGAAGCTTAGCCCTTGACATCTCCAGAGGAGTCGCCACTGTGAGAGACTGGGAACTCAGCTCTCAAAAAGAGTTAGGCATCAGCACCTTCTCTTTTGGGGATTATATAGTGTCGCCACTTATTTTATAAGAAAAATAAGAAATCTATACAAAAGATTACAAGATGTCTTGAATAATACACATTCTCATTAATTTAAATGAATACAACTTGATAGAAGGAACTATACATAGCTCTAGTTACAATGTAGTAAAAAAGTTACAAGGCTTTGTTTCCTAGTTACAATCTATCAAAAGAAAAGAATACACTATTCTACGAACCAAAAACCTAAAGTTTGGGGGTTAGGTTACAGAATGGAAAGGTGTTAGGCACCTATTCTGACCAGACAGAGTATGATCTTCTAGACTTTAAATGACCATTTAAATACCCTTAAAAAATGACATGCAACTTGTTGTATTTATATTCCTAAACCTATGGTTGGTTAACATGTAAAAATCTTAGATTTGTTGCATTTATGTAAAGAGAAATTAAATCTAAATTTTAATTGCATTAAAAGGATTTTTAAATAGAAGTTTCAAATCTAGGTTTTAAATTAACAGAAAAATGAATTTTTGATGAAAAAAATTTAGATCTGATTTTTAAATTTAAAAAGAATGTTTTTTTTTTTTTTAAAGAGTTCTTAAATCTAATTTTTTTAATACAAAAGGAATGATCCTTAAAAAAAGGAATTTTCAAACCTGGTTCTTTAATTTAGAAAACAAAATAGGTTTTTACAAAGTTTCCAAATCTGATTTTTTTTAATTAAAGAAAATAATGAACTTCAAAGAAAGAATTCAAATATGATTTTATTAACTAAAATACAAAATGGGTTTTGAAAGGAATTTTCAGATCTGATTTTTTTTTTTTTTTTTTAGAAAATAGAAGTGTAAGGTTTAATTTAATCAACCATTTTGTTAGCTTTATTCCGTGTCAAATTTGCTTGTAATTCAGAATTTAGAAACCTTGTATTTAGGTGGGAATCGTGTAAGGGTAGTGTGTGAGAGAGTGTGAAGAAATGCTCAAGATTGTGCAGTGAAGCAGGGACTCGCGGCTAGATCTCGCGGGTGACTCACGGCTTGCAACCTGCCAGAACATGCACACAAGTGAAGCATGCAGAGTAGCTGAAGCGTCGTGCCAGCTATAGCACTACAGGACAAAAAGTCCAGACTAGCCATTCAGTTAGCTCGCGGCTTGAACTCGCGATTCAGTCAAGTCATAAGGCCAAGCCACCAGCCAGCTCTGTTTTGGAAAAATGACTCTTCGCATTCCAAACACACACCACTATATATAGACCCTTATACCCACGAAATGTAGAAAGCTTCCAAAGAGAATTTTGAGAGAGAAACCCTAGAGGAAAACAAGATTGACTCATCCACAATCTTCACATAGAAACTCTTCAAATTCCTCTACTCTCAGCCTCTCCATTGTTACATCTTTGAGAGGTTCTTAGCCAAATCATTTTCTTACCATACCCACATTTGTGAGAAGGCTTTTTGGTGCTTTGGGAAGCAGTTAGGAAGGGACCAATTCATATTGGTTGATGCTATAGGCTATAGCGAAATCTGGTAAGCTAGAAAAGACAAAGGTTCAACGCAACCTCATTGGAGCAAGAAGCTTAGAGGGCTTAGGTACACTGGGTAGATTAGGCTTGGAAGGTCTATTGCTATTCATGTATCCCAACTACATTTTTTAGTGGATTATTGACCACTTGGAGGGCGGCGGAGAGGCTTTACGCCAAGGGCTTCGGTTTCCTCTTCGATAACTCATCGTGGTGTTGTCCTTGTGTTTACATCTCTCTTCCCTCAATCTTTACCATTTAATTTCTGCTGTGGATGTGATTTTATTTAGTTTAGATTGTTTATCAATTCTGTTATTAGCTTATGTTCATTTTCCGCACATATATTGTTTGACATTAAGCTTGAATTGGTTATTTGTAATTTGGGGTCTGAACGTTCAAGGGTATTTTATACACATATTGAACTTTCAAGAAGAGATTTTGAAAATTATTTTCAAATCTGATTTTTGGTTTAGAAAACAATAGAGATTTTATAAATAATTTTTAGATCTGATTTTTGGTTTAGAAAACAGTAGAGATTTTAGAAATAATTTTCAGATTTGATTTTTGGTTTAGAAAACAATAGAGATTTTAAAAATAATTTTCAGATCTGATTTTTGGTTTAGAAAATAGTAAAGATTTTAAAAATAAATTTAGATATGATTTATAATTTACATAGAGCAACAAATCTAAGATTTTATCATATGTATTATACATCTACATGATCAAACTCATGCACATAAACAAACAATCATGATATGTTTACTTGAAATAAAGAAAAATCCAAAAGCAGAAGAAAGATCATGTTAAAGAAGTATGAAGAATTGAATTGGATGAACAAATATGTAAATAAAAAGAGTAGAAGCTTACCTGCATCAATGAATTCTACAAAGGAATGGGAAAATTACTTTAGATTTAGAGAGAGGATGAGTCTCTCTAAGTTCTAAAGAAATTGTACTTAACTAAAAAGAAAGTCTTAAAGTTGAACTTTCAGAATTTCTTTAACGTTAAAAACTGAGGGGTGCTGAATTATGAATTTAATTCTGTATTTATAGAGGTGTTGTGGTTAAAAAATAAGCTAGGGTTGCTTAGAAAATCAACATATACAAGTTAGGTCGAGTTTTATCCCTAAAAAATTGAATCTGATGTGTTTTGACCTGTTCTAAAAATTTCTGGGCTGGATCTCGAGCTTGTGCCAATCAGCACTTGCCATGTGTCGATCAGTACTCTACAAGTGCCAATCAACACTCCAAGAGTGGCGATTGGCACTCTTGGTGCTTAGCCCAGTTTTCTCTTTTGGTTCAATTTGGACTCTTTTTTAGGCATTTTTCTGAGACAAGAATTGCACCTAGACGTTCTTTAAACTTGTATTCCAAATAAAATCCATTTTAATTTGATAATTTAAGTCCAAAAAATAATTATCTAAAAGATAATTATTTTTTAAAAGCTTAATTATAAAAAATTCCCTTATTATTTGATTATCCATTTTATTCCTATGCAACCAAGCTTATTTTTGATCAAATCCAACAGCCAATCACATAAATTAATTAATTAATTTTAATTATTGACCAATCAAAATTAATTTCAATTAATCACATGCGATCAGCCTTACTCACACAAAATGCATGCAAACTGTGAAAACTTGATCTCATGATATCTTCCAATTCGACGATCTGATTTGGGAATCGGGCATATCGTTGCAATTGTTAAAGTCTCAAGATCATTTTTATGATATGTGATGAACAATTTAATGCATGAAATGAAATTATGATTTTTGGGTATTCAGAATGATCATTTCAGTCATCTTCCAAGATTAAATTATGGATTCAAAATTGAGTGTCTACACCAACCATCATGCAACCTCATCAAAATTAACCCAACTTTTTCTTTTTCTTTTTCTTTTTAATCTTTATTTTCCCAATACTTTCCTCTTTCCAAGGTTCAATTTCCACCACATATTTACTCCTTTCATTTATTCACTCCTTTCAATTATATTCCTCACTCCATTGTTGCAACTATAGAATTAACTACAATTTGGTTATTTCAATTCTCATGGAAATGAAGAGTGAAGATCACTATTTTAAAAACCAGACTAGACCGGCCGATTCAACCAGTTGACTCAAAAATTGGACATAGAATTGGTCTTGTAAAACAAGAATAACTGGTAAAAATCAATCAAAATGGTTTTTAAAACCATGGTGAAGACTAAGAAGCCACTGCCACTTCTCAGATCCCATCATTCCCAATCTCTAGACTTGTGTGAGATTCAATTTGAGTTATGAGGAAGATTGGAGAAATGGGTTGAAAGAGAGAGAGAGAGAGATGTTAATTTTTGTGTATTTCTCTGTTGCTTTCTCTTTGGGTGTCATTACCCCTCTCAAGCATATTTTTTGCTGTAGAATCAATCATTATTTGGTTTAAGAGGTCTAGATTATGTGGGCGGGGGGGCCAAGTTTAATTTTTCTTAGGTTCAAATTCTCATTCAAGTTTAATATATGCAGTTTTTCCATTTTTCTTGTTAGGTAGGGGGGCCAGGGCCCCATTTAGCCATAACATAGCTCCGTCATTGACAATGTTAGACCCTTACCTTAAACACAAAAACTTTTTAAGCTTTAATTTTGATCATTTTCTTTGATCAATCTATCAAGACAAAAACTAGAAGGTTAGTAAGCTTAAAACTGAAAAGTCAGGACCATCATAGGTCCCAACCAAGTAAACTTTAACTTGAGGAAGTTTTCAAATAAGAACTCTTTCTTTTATTCACTATTTCTCTAATGAATTCGGCGTATTTTGAGAATAGAACCTTTGGGGCTTTTTATAGTGATTAGAGAGGTATGCAAGGCTTTTCCTAGCCAATGTGAGATTAACTTTACATGAATTTTACACTAAAAACTTTCCTTACAGGGCATCTGAAACCCTACATGCGTGCATATATTCGAAGTATGCATACGCATGCTTACTACCAACATGCGCACACATACTTAAAGTTCCTGTAGGTTTTTCTTACACCGAAACATCCTCCAAGTTAAAGATTTTACATGATTAGGCCCTAGATTAGTCTTAGACCTCCTAGTGATATCGTCATTTGGAGGCTTGAATCATAAGGAGTACAAAATGAGGTGTTTACATAATGTCATAGGCTGAAATTATACCATACCTATCAAAAACTAACACTTGAATATATATACGTAATTTTGAGAAGGTGAAGTTAAAGCTAACATATACCTCTTCAATGAGGAGTATGAAGGTAAAGGGCTAACTTGCTATAAGCAAGGCATTGAATTTTAAAAGGAGTTTTTAGAGTAAATATCCAAAAAAAATTTCCATTTGAAAATGCACTTGAAATTTAATAAGCTAACACTTTTTTTAAACCATACATTTCTAAAATATGTAATGGTTTCCCATATTTTATATAAATGTGTGTGTGTGTGTGTGTGTGTGTGTGTGTGTGTGTGTGTGTGTGTAGACATTCAATTTTGCACCCATAATTTAATTTTGGAAGATGACTACAATGATCATTCTAAGTACCCAAAAATCATAATTACATTTCATGCATTAAATCATTCATCACACAACATAAAAATGATCTTAAGATTCTAACGATCGCAACAATATGCCCGGTTCCCAAATCAGACCATCGGATTGAAAGTGTAAAGTTGTTATTTACAACTATGTTTTTTTGTTGGCTTTTATTCCGTGCCAAATTTGATTGTAATTATTATCAATCGTTTATACCCTGTATCTATTGTGGGATTGGTTGTAAGGGTTGTGTGATAAAGAAAGAGTGTGAAGACTCAAGCATTTGAAGGCTGAAAAATTCTCGCAGGTATGTCGTGACCTAGCTACCCGCGAAGTGAATCATGTGCCCTGCACATGCTGGAATGCAAAGAGTCAGGACAGGTGGAGACAGCTGTGTCTCGCGAGTATCTGGCGGGTAAGACCTTCCCGCGAGACACCCATGAGGCATTCTGTTCTGCCAGCCTATACTGAATAACTCACACTTTCTGTGCCTCTCCTATAAATACCCTCATTACCCGCAAATGTTGAGGAATGCTTCAGAGAGAAAACCCTAGCCAAACACATTGAGGATTAGAGATTGTCCTAGCCACATTTCTCTATACACTTGGTTGTGATATTTCCTCAACTCTTCCCTCTCCATTTCCATATCATTGAGAGGTTAATAGCCCAAACACTTACCACACCTTTGAGAGTGTTGAGTGACGTTTTGGTGCTACTGGGAAGCATTAAAAGAAGCCAAGGATGGCAGATGCAACATGGAGCTTGTTGCGGGATCCGGAGAACTAAGACAAGATACGGTTCCGAGAAGCCTTGTTGAAGTAAAAGTTGGAGGGCTTAGGTACATCGGGTAGATTAGGCTTGGAGGGTCTCTTGCTAACCCATGTATCCCAACTGATTGTCTAGTGGATCGATTTCTGCTTTGAGGGCAGCAGAAAGGTTTTTTGCCGAGTTCTTCGGTTTCCTCTTCGATAACACGTCTCGGTGTTATCTGTATTTGCATCCTTCTTCCCTACTCTTGTTCATTTCATTTTTACTGCTGTGTTGCTTTAAATGTGGATTAGAGTAGTTGTCTTGCTTGTTTGCTTGTGTTTACACTATTCCGCACTTAGTATTAAGTTAGTGTAAAATCAACCAAGCCGTAATTTTAATTTGGGAGTCTAAACCACTCGTGTGTTTTCGACACATTTTCGAGCTTTCAGAAAGATATTACAAGATCAAGTTTTCACGATC
Organism: Quercus gilva; assembly: GCA_023621385.1. Classification (NCBI taxonomy): domain Eukaryota; kingdom Viridiplantae; phylum Streptophyta; class Magnoliopsida; order Fagales; family Fagaceae; genus Quercus; species Quercus gilva. The sequence goes on along the minus strand of CM042476.1, from coordinate 60,779,285 downwards.
TGCATACATTCATTTGGGTGGAATTGATCACATGTGATTAATCTATATATATATATATATATATAACCAAAGCCTTTGAAGCTCCCATAATTTTTCACGTTAACACAATATTAAAAAAAAAAAAACCATAAAAAAAATTCTAAAACCAAAAAAAAATAAATAAAAAAAAAACATAAATGCAAAATCAGAGAAGCCCCAACATGCAAAACCAGCTCTCTGCCTTCTCCTTCCTCCAAAACGCAAACCCACACTCTACCGTTCCCCCACACGCAAAACGTAGCTCAACAGCTCCACCTTTAGCCCAAAACGCAGGCCACCATCAATCCTTCTCTCCTATAACTCAACGGCTCCACCTTCTCCGGCACTGCCCTTCTCCAACTCTATATTTGTCTACGCTACCCATCTATCATTCACAATAGTTTCTCCCCCTCTCTCACCCTCAATTCTTCCCTCCCACAACCCTATTGACACCTGAGTTTATCTCACCTGGTTTGTTGTTGGGTTCTACCCTTATAGAATTTTTATTTTTATTTTTGGTAGCTAATTTGAGTTTGGGGTGAGTTTGTAGAGAAATTTGAGTTTGGTTTTGAGAATATCTGCTTATACATGGCTGTATTTTGATTGAAATAAGAGAAGCCCCAACACCCTGAGGCAAAACAACCCCACTTGAGGGTGTGGCTACCTTTTTGGTTGTCATCATTGGAATGCTTGAAATAAATAATGGAAACCAGTAGGTGTTCTTTATCACATAAGAAGAGAACAGAATCCCAACCCTTCACCCTCAAAGTGTTTGACAAAATTCCTGAGCCAAACTGAAAAAGGGGCTTTGCCTTTTTGTTTTTGTTTTTGTTTTTGCAAAGTTTCCATGCCTTCTTCTTCTTCCTTTGGATTGGATTTCTAATATTGGACTCTGTTTTTCCCTTTTTCTTTGTATGCAATTTTTATTGGATTTTAACAAGTATGTTTTTAACATAGAGATTGAGACTATAAACTAGTAAAAATCAATCAAAATGGTTTTTAAAACCATGGTGAAGACTAAGAAGCCACTGCCACTTCTCAACTCCCATCATTCCCAATCTATAGACTTGTGTGAGATTCAATTTGAGTTATGAGGGAGATTGGAGAAATGGGTCGAGATCGAGATCGAGAGAGAGAGAGAGAGAGAGAGAGAGAGAGAGAGAGAGAGAGAGAGAGAGATGTTAATTGTTTTGTATTTCTCTTTTGCTTTCTCTTTGGGTGTCATTAACCCTCTCAAGCTTAATTTTTTACTGTAGAATCAATCATTTTTTGGTTTAAGAGGTCTAGATTATGTGGGCAGGGGGCCAAGTTTAATTTTTCTTGGGTTCAAATTCTCATTCAAGTTTAATATATGCAGTTTTTCCAATTTTCTTGTTAGGTAGGGCGGCCATGGCCCCATATAGCCATAAAATAGCTCCGTCATTGACAATGTTAGACCCTTACCTTAAACACAAAACCTCATTGAGCTTTAATTTTGATCATTTTCTTCGATCAATCTATCAAGACAAAAACTAGAAGGTTAGTAAGCTTAAAACTCAAAAGTCAGGACCATCATAGGTCCCAACCAAGTAAACTTTAACTTGAGAATGTTTTCGAATAAGAACTCTCTCTTTTATTCACTATTTCTCTAATGAATTCGGCATATTTTGAGAATAGAGCCTTTGGGACTTTTTATAGTGATTAAAGAGGGATGCAGGGCTCTTCCTGGCCGATGTGGGATTAACTTTGCATGAATTTTACACTAAAAACTTTCCTTACAGGGCATTTGAAACCCTACATGCGTGCACATATTCGAAGTATGCATATGCATGCTTACCAACATGCACACACATACTTAGAGTTCCTGTAGGTTTTTCTTCCACCAAAACATCCTCCAAGTTAAAGATTTTACATGATTAGGCCCTAGATTAGTCATGGACCTCCTAGTCATATCGTCATTGGGAGGCTTGAATCATAAGGAGTACAAAATGAGGTGTTTACATAATGTTATAGGTTGAAATTATACCATACCTATCAAAAACTAACATTTGAATATATACGTAATTTTGAGAAGGTGAAGTTAAAGCTAACATATACCTCTTCATTGAAGAGTCTGAAGGTAAGTGGCTAACTTGCTATAAGCAAGGCATTGAATTTTAAAAGGGGTTTTTAAGTAAATATCCAAACAATTTTTTCCATTTGAAAATGCACTTGAAAATTAATAAGCTTGCACTTTTTTTAAACCATACATTTCTAAAATATGTAATGGTCTCTCATATTTTATATAAATATGTGTGTGTGTGTGTGTGTGTGTGTAGACATTCAATTTTGCACCCATAATTTAATTTTGGAAGAAGACTAAATTGATCATTCTAAGTACCCAAAAATCATAATTACATTTCATGCATTAAATCATTCATCACATAACATAAAAATGATCTTGAGATTCTAACGATCGCGACAATATGCCCGGTTCCCAAATCAGACCGTGGGATTGAAAGATATTACAAGATAAAGTTTTCACGGTCTGCATACATTCATTTAGGTGGAACTGATCACATGTGATTAATCTATATATATATATATGTGTGTGTGTGTGTGTGTGTGTGTGTGTATAACCGAAGCCTTTGAAGCTCCCACAATTTTCCACGTTAGCACAATATTATAAAAAAAAAAACCATAAAAAAAATTCTAAAGCCAAAAAAAAAAAAAAAAAAAAAAAAACATAAACGCAAAATTAGAGAAGCCCCAACATGCAAAACCAGCTCTCTGCCTTCCCCTTCCTCCAAAACGCAGACCCACACTCTACTGTTCCCCCACACGCAAAACGTAGCTGAACAGCTCCACCTTCTCCGGCACTGCCCTTCTCCAACTCTATATTTGTCTGCGCTACCCATCTCTCACTCACAATAGTTTCTCCTCCTCTCTCACCCTCAATTCTTCTCTCCCACAATCCTGTTGACACCTGAGTTTTTACCACCAAGTTTGTTGTTGGGTTCTACCCCTATCGAATTTTTATTTTTATTTTTGGTAGCTAATTTGAGTTTAGGGTGAGTTTGTAGAGAAATTCGAGTTTGGTTTTGAGAATATCTGCTTATACATGGTTGTATTTTGATTGAAATAAGAGAAGCCTCAACACCCTGAGGCAGAACAACCCCACTTGAAGGTGTGGCTACCTTTTTGGTTGTCATCATTGGAATGCTTGAAATAAATAATGGAAACCAGTAGGCATTCTTTATCACATAAGAAGAGAACAGAATCCTAACCCTTCATCCTCAAAGTGTTTGAAAAAATTCCTGTGCCAAATTGAAAAAGGGGCTTTGCCCTTTTGTTTTTGTTTTTGTTTTTGCAAAGTTTCCATGTCTTCTTCTTCTTCCTTTGGATTGGATTTCTGATATTGGACTTTATTTTTCCCTTTTTCTTTGTATGAAATTTTTATTGGATTTTAACAAGTATGTTTTTAACATGGAGACTGAGACTATAAACTAATGAGTAATGACCCCCACACACTAGGACAGAGTTTGTTATTTCAAGATGATTTGGTTATTATTGTGCATGCAGATCTGTAAATGCTTGCAATCCTTTAGCAAACTCAATCAAAATATGAGCAAATATTATGTTCATACTAACGATCATATCATGGCTCTAAGCCAACTTCAATTCTTTGTTTTTCAATGATTTTTACATTTTTTTTTTTTTGGCTCAAAACCTAATTTCTCAACAGCAAGATGCAATTAAGCTAACTATATATTACAAATTGCAAATTATATGCTCCCATTTCTGCAGATGATTGCTATGGTTGATATTAATTTTTCCTTAATTGATTCAGAGAGGGCAAAGATGCCAATTGCCAAGGTAAGCTCTAAATCCAATTTCTATAAAAAAAATATAAATAAATAAATAAATAAAAAGAGCCATGGTTAATAAATAGAGCCTTAAAGTTTATAATTGAGTAGATGACAGATTTCTTTAACTTATAAGACAATTTTGTCCTAAACTTCTCTAAGCTCAAGTGGGATGGTTTGAAGTAACTGCCCAGTTGGTAATCCACTTGGAGTGGATACTTTCTCTTTTTAGGTAGTTGTGGACCAGTTGCCCCATCAGGCACAATTATACTGCCCCGACACTAGGTGGATGTGATGTTGACAATAGGCCTGTATTCTTGAAGCTAGCGTGGTATTTAACAAGTATGTTTGATTGACATTGTGAGTACAAGCACTAGAAATTTGGATCTTTACAGACTAATATTACTTCTTCCTAACATGGGTGTCCAGAGATCCTCAAGCACACAACTATTTCTCTAGATGTGTTTAGTATCCCTATCTCTCTTACATGTACATAAGCTGTTTGATAAAATTCCTATGTGATTTTTTTTTTTTTTTTTTTTGGTTATTCTAGGAATCATATTACATGGAGATTAGTAAGGAAGAAGATAAGTAAAGAATGTGATGCTATGTTGCTGATTTAATCAGGTTGAGATGTGTTTGTCGGCCTTCTTTTTTCAATGTCATTTTTTGCGATGTAAAAAAATGACTGGCTAGGTTGCTTGTGCCTCTAGAAAATTAAAGAATTTTGAATAAAAATTACCCAAACTCATGATTTGGAATTGGCTGTTGTGGTTTTTGCTTCAGATCTGATGGTAAAGTATTGAATGTTAATAATAGGCCCTTGGTTACAAAATTGTTATGATCCGATATGTAGGTATGATATATAAAAGGTCACCTATTCTTTGAACATGCCTTCAAGTTTCATATGATTGTATTCTTTAAGAAAACATGTATTAAAAATTTGTTGTTTTTTACCTTTTGGAACATGCCTTTACATACTTTATGATATTTTGTGTTACCAAGATTTGCTATAGCTCAGTTTGTTGTATAGTTTATAGTGGTGGAACAACTGAGTGTGTATTTTGGTTTCTGCAATGAAAATAGTTGGTTTAAGATCTCTAAAGATGACAAGAATTATCTACAAAGTTGTGAAGTTTGTTTAATGGTGGGAAACAAAATTCTGTGTTGGGCAAGAAGCATAGACAACCACAAAATTTCAAGGGTGGTTAGAGATGATAACTCAGAATGGAAGTGGTGAACAAATGGTATGGATGATATAATGTATTAAGTAAATGCTATTTAGGAATGAAATTTTTTTCTTTTCTTATCTTTGAGTTGTTTTAGTAGAGAATATTATTTTTTCACTTTGACATTGAAGAAACCGTTACATCAATTATAAAGTTTATATATATATATATATATATTATTTTGTATCAATATATTTTATTATATTTTCTCCTTAAAATTTTGATAGAGATGGTAGTACATTGATACAATTCTTTATCATGTTCAAAATCCTAACTTCCTTGATGTGTGGCTCTAACACCTTTCACATGAAAGCCAGGAAACTTTGAAATTTTAAATTAATAATATAGATCATGTAGTCCAAAGAAGATGTTCAAATTTATGATTTATGTCCCTTCCCATTCCTCTCTCTCATTTTAGATAAAAAATTTCTTGGGGAATGACCTTAATCTGTATAGCAGATTACTTGTAGCCTTGCAATGTTGTTGACTACAAGTATTCTCTACATGGGTTGCCAGTGGATTCTGATGAGTACCTTCATGTATTATATGAGGTTTCTTTTAAACCTTCTCTCTCTTTATACCATTGCAATTTTTTTTAATAATGATTTATGTTTGGTTACTAAGAAAGTGTAGCAATATGATACATATAGTTTTAGGTTTTTATTTAGTTTGGGCATCTTCTTTATATAGCTGTTTGGGCTTCGTTTTTTTCTCCCCCTCCCCCCCCAAAAAAAATTCTATTTGGTTGTTGAAGGAAATCAAGTTCAAATTAGAATCTCAAATAAATTACATTGTCAGCGAAAGAAAGCAAAAATATTTAAATTTTTACAACATTATTAGATTGCATGCATGGGATCTCTTATGGTCATTCTCTCAAAATTTTACACTATACTACTAACAAATTTGGTGACTCTTAACAACATCATATGCATTGAGAATTGACTTTTTGAAAATATGTAACAAATTTTTGGAGAAAAAACACCATTGTCTAATCCTTTAAGCAAATATAGATTCTAATTTAAAAGTGGTTTACACATTCCAATCATTTGAAAGGGTGTTGATGATTTTGCTTTAAATTACTGGGATTGTTTTTCTAATTGAAGGGGTTGCTAACATTTCCTAGAGGTATGAAAGATTTGATTTAGCATTGACAAAAAGTAGATAACTCAATTCAATTATGATCCTACTTTCATGGAGGAAATGAGGACAAGAAGACAAACATCTCATGAATTTCACATACACAGTTGCAAAACCAGTTCATAAACCATAGAAATATGGACTATGCAAATGGAAAATTGTCCATGTACAATGATACATTTTCTAAGAAGTGTTCATAAAAGAAATATTCAACTTGTGGTGGTGTTCATAAAAGTAACATTCAACTAGCATTGATAACACCTACTCTTCTAAGTTTATGAAATTTTACATGTATTACTTTTGTGATTTTTTGAAATTATGTTGTTTTAGGTTTCTACAAGTTCTGTGTTTATTTTTATTTTTACGTGAACTTTTATTCTGAACAAATTGTTTTTATTTTCATATATTTTCAAGTCAATACCTTGAACAAAATAAATATATTTAATTTCTATTTAACTATCTTGTGCATCACGCGGGTTAGCTACTAATTGAAATTAATTTTGATTGGTCAATAATTAAAATTAATTAAATAAATTTATGTGATTGGCTGGTGGTTTTGATTAAAAATAAGTTTCGTTGCATAGCAATAAAAGGAATAATCTGATAATGTTGAAATTAGATTTATGATTAAATTTTTAAGATAATTATCTCTACGATAATTATTTATAAAGATTTAATTATCAAGTTTAAATGGATTTTATTAAGAATACAAATTCAAAGTACATCCAAGTACGATTCTTGGCTTAGAAAAACACCCAAAAAAGAGTCCAAAACGTACAAGAAGAGGAAATTGGGCCGAGCACTGAGTAGTGCCAATCGACACTCCAATAGTGCCAATCGGCACTTGTAGATTGCCAATAGGCATTTCCACAGTGCTAATTAGCACAGGTTGTAAATTGGGCCCAGATGCAATTAGTTCAGGTCTAGACCCATCAGATTCGATTTTTAAGGGATAAAACTTGACCTAATTTGTATTTGCTGATTTTCTAAGCAACCCTACCCTAACTTATTTTTTAAGCAAACACACCTCTATAAATAGAGGAGAAAAACTAAAATTCAAGCACCCCTCTGCCCCTTAACATTAAAGAAACTCTAGAAGTCTAACTTTAAGATTTTCTTTCTTGTTAAGTGATAATTCTTTAAGACTTAAAGATATTCACTTTCTTTAACTCTAAAGTAATTCCCCCTGCAGAATTTGTTCATGTAATTGATGAATGTATCACTTTTACTCCTTTATTAATATGCATGTTTGAGTGTTCTTTCCTTTTATAAGCATGTGTATCTAGCTATACTTTCCATGTCAATATGTGAAAAGTAATTTTTTATATGATTCTGAATCTTTGTTTCATCCAAAAAAAATGCCATGATCTTTTAATTCACATGTTTGTTTGCATATAAATCCATGATTTTTCATGTCTTCCTTTCATTTTTTATGACTAATATTCATGTGTTCACATGATTCAGGCATCATAATAGATCTAAGATAATTTATGAAGTCTCCATTGTGAATCTATAACTCTTTCATCAAAATTCTTGTTTTCTAAACAATAATAAAAAACAGATCTGAAATTTTTCTATCAAAACTCATGTTTTCTAAATAATAAAAAAACATATCTGAAACTTTTCATCAAAACTCATTATTTCTAAATGTAAGGACCAGATTTGAGTCCCTAGCCCAAAAGATAGATGGACTCAGGCTCAAGAAGCCCAAAACAATGAATTTGTAGAGAGTGGGTTGGAAAAATTAGGCTTTAGTGAATCATACAACAAATAAGGTAGATCTTGAAGACAAAAGAATGAAGATAAACAAGTTTAAATTGAAGAAAATCATCCTCAGCAAAGTCCGAGGAGATTGGTTCTTATATATCTCTTTCAAGTTTGATTACAAAGTCAGTTCTTGATGCTACAGTGTTTTTCTCCTAGTTTCGATACCTTCACCGTGGAGGGTCTCTTCTATTATATAGTTCTCTTGGCTCACCACTTGTTTATCATCCAAGCTACTACTTGAGTGCTTGTCCCATCGGACATCCTCTCAGGCCCTCTATGCGTTGGGAAAGTCAATGCAGCATTGGTCAGGGGTCTTCTCCACATTAATGCAGCCAGAAAGTTAGCTGCAGAGCATTCAATGCAGTGATAACAGCCTTCTCCTTAGATATTTTAGGACTCCCCTCCCCCCCTATCCTAGGTTTCTGTAATGCTTATCCGTACCTACAGGACTTCTTGGAACGTTCCCCTAGACGGTAGACCACTTCTTTGGACCTCAGCTTTGGTTGGCCGAGGAGGCATTCATCCTCAACCTACCCTTTTGGGCCCTTATGATCGAAACTAACTTCTTCATTTACTAACACGGACCCCTTTGGCAATGTTTTCTCCTCTTCGGACAACCTTTCGTCCTTAGATTGGGCCCCAGGCCTAATATACATACAGATAATGAGCTTTTGGGCCTAATACCCCTACACTAAATAATAAAAAACAGATCTGAAATTTTTCTATCAAAATTTATGTCTTCTAAATAATAAAATGCAAATTTGAAATTTTTCTATCAAAATTTATGTTTTCTAAATAATAAAAAAAAAATCTAAATTTTTTCTATCAAAACTCATGTTTTCTCAATAATAAAAAACATATTTGGATTTTTCTTATTAAATCTTATGTTTTCCCTTCATAATAAAAACAGATTTGGATTTTTCCATTCAACTTACTGTTTTTCTTCCTAAATAAAAAAATACATATCTAGAATACAGTCTTTTTCAAAGTTTCCTCTTGTTCCAAAGAGAGTAGATTCATAAAGCTCACTTCATGATTTAATTTTAGATTTATCTGTTAAACACGTTGCATCTCATCATTGTATATTAATGGGTACTTAAATGATCATTTAAAGCCTAGAAGACCAGAAATTATCTGGGCAGTATGGGTGTCTAATACCTTCCCATTTTGTAACATAGCCCCTGAACCATAGGTTTTGGTTCATAGAATATTGTCTTGTCTCTCACAATATAATTTAGAGTTTAATTGGTTTTAGACTTTTTGATTTTTGCACTTAATAATTCACTTGCTATAAAAATTAAAAACTTAGATGGATACATGGCGGAAATTAGACTTCAATTGAAATCCAAATTTGAATCTAATTGGATTTGGACTCTTTGATTTTTACAATCAATAATTCAATTGGTACCAAATAAAAATTAAATGGACATGTGACGTAAAATTGAGAATCCAATTAAAATCTAATTGGATTTTCTCTAAGTTATAGCTATTAAAATATATATATATATATATATACTAGTTAAAGGCCCATGTGTTGCACGGTTTTATCATAAACTTATAGAATATACATTTTATTTGATAAATAATAATCTCCCAAATAATTATTATAATAAAAAAAGGCAAAAATAAATTGGTATAATAATTATCAAATATAAAATGATAACACCTAATAAAATTATTATTTTGTAACCTACCAATTGTGCTCTAATGAGACTTTTGTATCTTTGGAAGATTGTTGAATACTTCTTTGTACACTATATCCTTGTTCTTGTTTGTCATTGTTCTTTATTATAAAATTTTACAATTGATAAAAAATCATGTCAAACCATATTTAATGATTGATAAAAAAATAAAAATAAAAACTAAATGGATAGATTGACTTCTTTTATAGATCAAAGTGTACAACTCTAATAGTTAGCCAAAGCTATTTCAATTAGGAAAAAAAAAATCAAATTGTTATGAACAATTTATAATCAAATCTATATCAAAACATGCTTAATTGTAAGATAAAAAGAAGATTTTTCTCTAAATCAAAATTGAGAGGATGAAAGAAACATATCACCATTAGAACCTATGTCATAAAACAAAAAATAATTTAAAAAATCATACCGAAGCATATTTAATGATTAATTCTCAAACCATAATCATATAAATTGTATAAATCATAAGCAAATTAGGTTAAATGAAAAACAAAAAAAAATACACAAAACCTATTCAATTTAATAAAAAAAATTAGAGCAAATAAATACATACCTAAAAGGTTGTAGGTAGATGAAGAAAAGTATAAAGAAAAAGAACCATAAAGTACGTATTCATTATAAATTATTTAGTATATATACACTCCACATTGAAGAAATTGATATGAATAAAAAATCTAATGTTAGTCTAATTTGTGGGAGTGTAAAGCTAGACTCTAAATCTTAAAAAAAGTGGCAAGAGGAAATTCAGAGAATTTAGTGTTTTATTAAAATACTAAGATTAGTTGCTATTTTTTTTCTACATGTACTACCTTGCTGATTTTTTAAAGTGTACAGCGTTGCCCTTTTTTTTTTCTTTTTTTTTTTTTCTTTTTTTTTTTTTTTTTTTTTTTTACGTGTAGTAATATAATTTAAATTAAAAAATAAGGATAAGTTGAAGATTTTGGATTGTAATCAAATTGATATTATTTATCAACTTATAAATTATAATAAGAAAATGATTAGATGAAGAATTTGGATTGTAATCAAATTATCAACTTAGAAATTATAGGAGAAGAAGATAAGAACAAAAAAATATATATCTATTTAAAAAAAAAATCTAACAAAATTTTTGCAATTTGATGGAAAGTGAGAAAATTTTCAATTGTGTGGAAATTATATTTCTAATCATTTTAGGAATTATAAGAGAGGAAGAATTAATATAAGATGTATATTTATCCAAAATCTTCATCTAATACTTTATTTTTACGTGTACTATGTTGTTGTTGTTGTTGTTGTTGTTTTTTTTTTTTTTTTTTTTTTTTTTTTTTTTTTTTTTTTTTTTTTTTTTTGTTACATGTGGTAATATAATTTAAATAAAAAAAAGGATTAGATAAAGCGTCTATTGATTTTAGATAAACACAACTGCTATAGTTGTAAATTAAATACTACTTTCTTTCATTACTTGATTTGTCATATTTATCCAAAAAATATGTATATATCTATTCTTAAAATCTAAAAATTTATTAAAATTTCTGCAATTTGGTGAAGCCAATTGGCGAAACCATGGCATCTAAGCCCAACTTTTATTATATATAATACTAGTTGCTAATCCGTGCGATGCACGGGATAGTTAAATAAAAGGACAATTAACTAACATCACGTTAAGGTAAAAGAATTAGTGAGAGATTGATTTGCCCACCAAGAATTTAAAAGAAAAAAAGATTGATATAATAAAATCTAAGAAATTTAGAAATAGAAAATTGGGTTAATAATATGCATATTATAGACATTTTGCTAGTTAGCGTTTAAAAAAAAATGGATCTATCATAATTGTGGGGCCCTAAATGTTAACATCCAAGGCCCACTCCATAGCCGGCCCAAGGCCCGCACCGAGGAGAATACAGAGGCTGAAGATAGAAAGGAAAGGCCCAGATCCTCAAAGGGCCTCGCCGAAGACGCCCATCGCATCGGCGAACCGACGTTAATGAGGGGAAAATATCCCTCACCCATTAAAATGTATTCCACCAACATTCTGGCCGCTTTAATGATGAAGTGACTAACAAACCCGGATGCTTCAGTCACTTCAACTTTTAGAGTTTGCTAAGACGGCTAAGAACTAACATAAAACCTGCAAAAGCAGATGATGGGACAGACCCTTATGCACAGAGTTCAAATAACCGACAAATGGACGGCTAAGATTAGCTAAAACGAGGCTATATAACCAAGAGTATTCCCAACAATGAAGGGGGATGCAAGAAACCCTGATTTTTTGGCCAGTTTGAAGGAGCAGAGTCCTCGGACTGAGCCGAGGACGAGGAAATCCTCATAAACACTTAACTAAGATCTTCACCGATACTTAATCAAAATCATTACCAATGTTAGGACATATGTGTTTACATGTTAGGAACATATGTCACATTTTATGTAAATTGGCTAATCCTTTGACAAAACGCACTCTACTTGTAATTGGGTAGTTCTAGGTGTATTTAATGCTTCAAGAAACTATGTTTCAAGATCAAGTGTTGAAGTCATCAAGTCTGTCCAAGAAAAAGCAAGTTGAAGTACAGAATTTTTAAATGTCGACACCTGCTCGACACCTACCTCGACACCTGCTAGCTGTCGAGATTTACAAAAGTCAGAATTCTAATCTGATTTTCTTGGGATCCGTGAATGTGTTTTTGGGCCTTCTTTTCTTCTAACCCTAAACATATTTAAGGAGTGTTTTAAGAGCCGTCAACATAGACACAAGTTGCATAAGCATTGAGCAATCCTTGTTCAAGCAAATTGTGATCTAAGACGAAGTTCTTGACCTAGTTCATCTTCTTCAAGAAGTTGCTGTGTACTTTGCACCATAGGGTTTTGTGACCAAGCATCTTCCTGATCTTCATTGCATAGGATGATCTGAAGAACTTTGCAGCCAACCTCTCTTTCTAAAGTTGGTGTTTGAAGTCGCGTACTGGGATCCGCGCATCTGGTTAGTCACGTACTTGGGAGCCGTGCATCAAAAGGGGGAACTGTCACTACAGATCAAGTCCGATTGGGTATTGGGGTAAGAGTTCAACTGTAGGTTGATAAGGTACTTGGGATTCCTTATTTGTAACTGCTTGATTTGATAATAGTGGAGTTTCGGGAATGGTGACCTGAAAATCACCCGGTGGGGTTTTTGCCGTTAGGATTTTTCCCCATTCGTGAACAAATCACCGTGTTATTTATTTTCCGCTGCATATTTAGTTATTCGGTGATTTGTTTGTGCAGCCACGTATTTGCATGTTAAATTGATTAATTAATAACTTGGCTAAATTAATTAATTAGTTTAAATCACAAGGGGTCATTCAGTTTGTGGCCTGTCAAGTGGTATCAGAGCAGGCACACTCTGATTAGGTTAATCTTTGCTGTGTTAATCCATTGACCCCTGCTGTCATGGATAGAGGACAATCCCTCATTATACCTCCTTTATTTGATGGGACTAACTATGCCTACTGGAAAGTACGCATGAGAGCTTTTTTGCAGTCCTTAGACGAGAAGGTGTGGCAAGCTGTTGAGATTGGCTGGACCAAGCCAAAAGAAGCGTCGGCCGATTGGGATGAAGCCAAGATCAAGGCGGCAAACTTCAACAGCAGAGCGTTGAATGCCCTATTTAGCACTGTCACTAATGAGGAGTTCAAGAAAATATCCTCAACGGAAACTGCTAAGGAGGCGTGGACCATCCTCCAGACAACCTATGAAGGAACAAAGGCTGTCAAAGATTCAAAGCTACAGAGGCTCACTACTAGCTTTGAAGAGATAAAGATGGAGGAGGATGAGTCGTTTGATGAGTTCTATGCCAAGCTTAAGGACATAGTGAACTCAGCCTTCAATCTTGGGGAAACCATCCCTGAACCCAAGGTTGTAAGGAAGGTGCTCAGATCTCTACCTGAGAGATTTCATGCCAAGATTACGGCAATTGAAGAATCAAAGGACATTGATAAAATTCCTTTGACTGAGTTGGTTGGGAACTTGCAGACCTACGAGCTAGGGTTATCAAGAATAGGCAAGTCAAGCAAGGGCAAGAGCATGGCCCTGAAGGCGAAGAGCAGTGATACAGATGAGTCTTCCGATGATGAAGATTCCAAGATGAAGTCCTACATTACAAGGCAGTTCAAGAAGTTTATGAAGAATGCCAATGGGAGGAACTTCGACAAGGACCGAAGGCAATCTAGCTCTTCACAGTTCAAGAGCCAAGATAAAGGAAGGAAGGATGCCAAGGATGGCGGTCAGTACACTGTTCCGGCAGGACCAAAATGTTTTGGGTGTCATGGGTTTGGACACATGAAGAATGAGTGTCCTACATATCTGAAGAGCATTGGAAAGAGTAAGGCTCTTGCTGCAACCCTGAGTGACACTGAGCCTGAAGATGATTCCGATAGTGAAGATGACGGAATCCTAAATGCTTTCACTGCTTCAGTCAATTCTACTGATGGGATTGTTGAAGAAGAAGAAGAAGAATTGGTGGACACTGAATGTGAAAAGATGGATGACAAAGATGATATCCATTCAGCCTATGAAAAGCTTTACAAGCTTTCTGAAAAGCATGAAAAGCTATACAGGCTAGCCACCAAGAAGCTCAGTGATGTGGAACTCGATAGAGAAGAATTGTCCACAAAGTTTGATGAGGCGAATCAAACTATTGGTGCACTGAGATTTGAAAACAACTTCCTGGCTGAGAAGACCAAGAAGCTTGAAGCAGAGCTGTTTCAAGTCAGAGCTCAACTGGAGAGGACTTCAAGTGCAAGACTTGATGAGATGCTCAGCAACCAGAAATCTGCTTCAGATCGAACAGGTTTAGGGTATGGTCTTTCTTTCTCTAACTCTGCTTCTACTAGTTCTACTGTTTTTGTTCCTCCTGCTAATAATGTTAAAATTGAGAACATTGATGTTAAAACTGAATTAGCTAGTGAGAACATAGACAAGGGTAAATCCATCTTAGGAGCACCCCCTAAATCAGAAAAGAAAGATGCTAAACTCCCTAGGGATAAAAAGGCTAACTCTCAAAAGCCTAAACAAAAGAAGCAGCATCTCTGTTATCATTGTGGAGCTGCAGGTCATACTCGACCAAATTGCTACAAGTGGCTAGCCACCCAAAAGAGCAATAGTATGATAGCATCTGGAAGCCACAATCAGCTTCAATCCTCTCTTGCTCCTCTTGGAGATCTTCTGAAAGCCCTCATGTTCCTTTCGAACTTGAACGGGTGTAATCCTTCCCCCTCACCGCCGTTTCAAAGTCTTAATCAAAGGAAAGGTTCTTCCAAGGCGTGGAAGAAAAAGGACTCTAAGTGATTTTATCACTTTCTTCTCCCTTCTTGTTTATCTCTTTTGTTGCATTACTTGTGTGTTTTGCATTTTTGCTGAGTCAGTCTAGTTTTATGCATTGTTTTGTTTTTTTTCTTAACATGTCTTTGTGTATTTACTTTCAGTTTTGTTTATTTTGTTTTTCATATAAAAATAAAAAAAAAATTGAAAAATTGAAAAATACAAAAACAGTGTGTGTTTTGTGTACTTTGGTACTTGTGTACCTTAGGTGGCCAATGAAATAAAATTTTCTAAACTTTGTATCTCTTGTAGCTTAGATGAGCATCCTTATGCACAACTGAGCAAGTGAGCTTTGTGGCTCTTGTTTGTGATGAGTAAGATTAGGTTATTCTTAGACTTAACACTCATATCACTCTTTTTGACGGGTAGGACTAGAAAATCCTAAGAGAAAGGCATTAATAACCATCTCACCACTGTTGCCCGCCAATCATTAATGACATCTGTATGCTTCGGCATAGCAAAAGTGTGATGTCAATGACATTTGTGTGCTTAGGCATAGCAAAATTGAAATGTCAAAATATCAATGGGTATTTCTTTTCTTTCTCATAAGCCCATGTATGATATGCTTAAAAAGAAAATATGCAAAGAAATAAAAAGCAAAAAGATTAAAAATGCTTTAAAAATGGTTGCAAGCGTGTATTCTAGGAGATGTGGGAGTTACAGGATGTACCTCGAAGGTGATAGTCCCCATCAAACAGTTATGATTGTGTGTGAGTTAAAGTTATCTGCTCATATCTCAGATCGTCATAACATGTATACACATACGCAATCTTGCGATGTTTTTCACACACAACACGCAATATTCTTTGCTACTTTTGATACATGTGCAGGTACAATGTGATTTGGCCATCACAAAGGTTTACATGTGCTTTTGTATGCTCACTAAACTGTCATGACTTATTTTTGAAATATAAAATTAGTTAGACTTGTTTAGTGTGTGTGTGTGTTTTTGGGAGATCCATGTGCTTAAATTTTCATTGAAAGATGATTTTTGAGAGATTTATATGTTGGTTGGATCATGTTTGAGGTGCATGTCTTGATTGCATTCATGTCTGTGTTTTTCACTTCTTGAAAAACTGCATTTCATAGCTGGCTCGACACCTTCTCGATACCTCCTCGATACCTGGTCAGCTGTCGAGCCTCTATAGTCTTTTTCTTATCGCAATCTCGACACTTCCTCGACACCTGGTGGATCGATCGAGATTCTCTCTGTCTGCTCGATACCTTCTCGACACCACGTCGATCGATCGAGCTTCTGATGTTGGATGAGCTGTTTGGTACCTCGATACCTCCTCGATACCTTAGCTGTCGAAGGCATATTCTCTCGATACCTTTCTCGACAGCATCTCGATACCTCTCGACACCTCTGCTGTCGAGATTTACTGGAGATCCTATATAAGCTTCATTCGCGATTTTTCTCTCATTTCTCTCGATCTCTCTTCGATCTGTCCGAGGCGGTTCGTCTTCCTGAGCAGTTTTCTTCTCTCCAACCTTCATCCAACTTGATTTCTGGCACTTTCTTGCTTCAAATCACCCGGTATGATCTTGTTATCCTTTGTTTTTCATGCATTTCATGTTTTAAAACTTAGGTTTTGGGTTTTTCTTTGAAAACTTTGGGTTTTTCAAAATCTTTGAGTTATTGGTGAAATTTTGGGTTGGTTTTTCAATGAAAAGTGTTTAAAAGGACATGCATTGCATTCCATGTGCATTAGAATGATATGTTCATGCATTTAGTTGTGTGATTCTTGTCTGTGTGCTGATAGGATTGGATTGGGCTGAGCCCATGATGCTTTTTATGTTAGCATGTCACATGATCATGCATTCCCATGCATACGTCCATTTCTGTTCAAGATATTGTTATATTTGAACTGTTTGGGACTTTTCTGATTGTCTCCCTCTCTATCTCTTTTCTCATTCTTTTACGTTAGTTGCATCTATGGCACCTAAACGTAAATCCACTCCGGCTCGGAACCCTCTACGTTCTGGAGCTTCTTCATCTTCTGATACTGCTCCTCATAATCTTCGGTTCCATGATGGAGATGCCTACAAGGCATTTTCTGAGAACTTTTCTAAACGAGGTGTTCATTCGGAACGCCACGTTGTTTTGGCGGACTTCGCCGACACTGACCTTCCCTCTGTCATTCACAGTAGGGGATGGGAGTCACTGTGTGACGTCCCGGTCACTTGTCCTCTCGTACTACTTCAGGAGTTTTACTCCAACATGTATGGGATTGATCGTTCAGTACCTCTCTTTCATACTCGCGTTCGAGGTACGCGCATTTCTGTCACACCGCAGCTGGTTGCGGATGTGCTTCATGTTCCTAGGATAGAGTTTCCTGACTATCCTACTTGTGAGCGACTGAGGACTGTGTCCAGGGATGAGCTCATTTCTGCTTTCTGTGAGTGCCCTTCTGAGTGGGGTGAGCATATGTACACATCATGTAGACCTTTTGCTAAAGGTCCTAGATTCCTTAACATAGTGATGACCTTTGTACTTCATCCTCTTTCTCACTATAACTCTATCACAGAGCCTCGTGCTCGTTTCTTGCTTTCTCTACTTGAGCATCTCACGATAGATTTTCCTTCTCACTTCATTTTCTCTATCATAGATGTTCATTTAGATGCGGCGTCCCGTGATAAGCTCATTTTTCCTTCCGCTATCACGAGGATACTACGCCATTTTTCCATTCCTTTTCCTTCATCCGACCACTTCACACACATCTCAGCCATAGATGCCGCTACCGTAAAACGTAGTGAGGCACAGTTCAGGGCGAGACAGCCGGATTCCACTCCTCCCTCCCGTTCGGCTCCATCCAGATCTGCTCCATCTACATCGACTCCTCTTCCTTCCTCCAGCGATGTATCTCTTGGAGACATTATGGCGCAGCTGCAGCGCATGGATGCTCGCCTCGATACACTCACCACTGAGTTGTATCAGGTGAATGTTCGTGTTGGTCGTATTGCACGACGGCAGGCGACCATGGGTGGTTTTGCTTCTGAGGCTTCTCCTCCACCACCTCCTCCAGTGGCTTCAGATTCTGACTCTGAGGATGATGATGATGATGGTGATGACGATGATGCTTCAGATGATAATGATGATGGAGATGCTAGCTCTACTGATGAGATGTCTACATGACACTCTACCCTTTGTCATTCGTGACAAAAAGGGGGAGTAGTTTTGGATTATGAGAGTAGTCATCTTAGGGAGAGAGTTAGTATAGGACAGTTTTTGATAGGGGGAGTGTTCATACTTTTTGAGGGATGTAGTGAGGCTTTTGATGTATCTTTTTCTTTTCTAGTCTTATTAGATACATTGGTCTTGTATATCAGTTTACATACATTGTACTTATCTTCTATATATGTGGATGTATGTTTCTTTTTCACCTACCTCTTCATGTGTTGTTTCTTTTCTCTCTTTATACACATGTTCTTTATATTTGTATGCAATCTAATTATTTCTGTTTCACACAAGATGCCTTGATGAGTTTTGTTTATAAGTGTTTCAGAAATACAGGTTGTCAAAGTCTACTTGCCATAAACTCTCTTCTTGCAAAGTTTTTCAGGAGTTTGTGTTAGGATAGATTTTATTGTATGTAACAAGTGAATATGAGTTGAGTGATTTATGACTTCTCTCATATGTTCATTTGTTTGTTGTGGTTTTGTTACGGATTGCCAAAGGGGGAGATTGTTAGGACATATGTGTTTACATGTTAGGAACATATGTCACATTTTATGTAAATTGGCTAATCCTTTGACAAAACGCACTCTACTTGTAATTGGGTAGTTCTAGGTGTATTTAATGCTTCAAGAAACTATGTTTCAAGATCAAGTGTTGAAGTCATCAAGTCTGTCCAAGAAAAAGCAAGTTGAAGTGCAGAATTTTTAAATGTCGACACCTGCTCGACACCTACCTCGACACCTGCTAGCTGTCGAGATTTACAAAAGTCAGAATTCTAATCTGATTTTCTTGGGATCCGTGAATGTGTTTTTGGGCCTTCTTTTCTTCTAACCCTAAACATATTTAAGGAGTGTTTTAAGAGCCGTCAACATAGACACAAGTTGCATAAGCATTGAGCAATCCTTGTTCAAGCAAATTGTGATCTAAGACGAAGTTCTTGACCTAGTTCATCTTCTTCAAGAAGTTGCTGTGTACTTTGCACCATAGGGTTTTGTGACCAAGCATCTTCCTGATCTTCATTGCATAGGATGATCGGAAGAACTTTGCAGCCAACCTCTCTTTCTAAAGTTGGTGTTTGAAGTCGCGTACTGGGATCCGCGCATCTGGTTAGTCACGTACTTGGGAGCCGTGCATCAAAAGGGGGAACTGTCACTACAGATCAAGTCCGATTGGGTATTGGGGTAAGAGTTCAACTGTAGGTTGATAAGGTACTTGGGATTCCTTATTTGTAACTGCTTGATTTGATAATAGTGGAGTTTCGGGAGTGGTGACCTGAAAATCACCCGGTGGGGTTTTTGCCGTTAGGGTTTTTCCCCATTCGTGAACAAATCACCGTGTTATTTATTTTCTGCTGCATATTTAGTTATTCGGTGATTTGTTTATGCTGCCACGTATTTGCATGTTAAATTGATTAATTAATAACTTGGCTAAATTAATTAATTAGTTTAAATCACAAGGGGTCATTCAGTTTGTGGCCTGTCAACCAAGACCCTCATAAACTCTTTGCCTTTATCAAAATTCTTAGGAATTTTGATATCACCCATTCATTGCTTTGTTAGTGCCTAGCCTTTCTACCCATGCTCTACAAATTTTATTGTCTAGGGTCCATTACAAAATGTGTCCTTACAATTGGCGCCGTCTGTGGGGAGGATTTGTGCACTAGCAAGTACGGTGGTCAGTGTGAAAAATCAAGAGCAACAAAAAAAAAAAAAAAAAAAAAAAAAAAAAACCAAAACGATACAGTTTACAGCAATAACAGTCATTCAGAAGCCCACAATCGGAAGAAACAAGAAATATGCGAAAAATAAAAGAGACAAAACAAGCTTACTTCTTTATTAACATATGAAGAAAAAGTTACATTCCTTACAAGTGATGCCCATGGGGCTTGTTCTGAAGCTAACTACAAAGACAGATGCCTAACAAAGTTGGCAGAGGAACAAAAGATAGAAAAGAAAGCTGGCAGAGGAACAAAAGATAGAAAAGAAGGCTCGTTGAAGAGCAAAAATAGAAGAGATAAAAGGGAAAAGGAAAAAAGAAGGCATCATGGAAGGCGGAAAAGGCCGCGGCACAGGACGGTTCCGCTCCTGGGTTCCGCTTTGTTTCCCTCCCACCCCCATTGCTGACGACTTGGAGGGTCAGCGGCCCATACCCAAGGGAAGGAGGTTACGTTCTTTTTGAATCCTCCTCCAAACGGCAAGGAGGTTTCCACCTCTAATTAGGTTGAAAAGAAGGAGAATCTCCAGCCTTCCCCTACCCCAATCCCAACGTGGCGTCCAAGGTCGGAGTGCCATCCTCAGCTTTTGATAGGGGCTGTGCATCCTCGGAACCGCCCTTTCCAAGGGCCAACCCATTTGAAAGGGCTCAAACTGTTATGCCCTACAGATTCTATGGGCAACACTTTTGGGAAAAAGTTTAAGACGAATGTGTTTCTGATGTGAAGGAAAGGTCGCACCAAAAGCGCCTTTTATAGAGGATAAGATATTGGTGAGAGCCAATCCGCATTAAGTCATGGGGAGAGATTTCCGGAGACAATAATTCTGCCCAAATTCCAAGGGGCTTACACACCGTTAGATCCTCTCAAATCCACGAATGACATTAATGAGGAGGCGCCTCATTAACAAGGGGGTACCGAAGCGTCAAAACGCGTTACTCGAACAAACTAAGAGACGCCTCGTAATCAGAACAGTCACATCAAACGAAGAGGCAGAACAGGGTAAGGTCTTCTCGTGCTCTAACTCCAGCATTGCGTTTGTGATTATTTTGTTTGAAAAGCGTATTCATTTAATGTTTATTATAGATTGTAGCAATGTAAAATTAAATGGCTACGGATAAATAGATAAGATAGTAAATGAATGAAAGAACTGGGTACTGGACAGAACCTAGGCATTGCATGGTCCTCGGACTCAAGCCTCTGGGGAAACCAGCTACTTCGGACTGTAAATGAAGAGTTAGACAGAACCTAGGCATTGCATGGTCTTCGGACTCAAGCCTTTGGGGAAACTAACCACTTGAAAAGTCAAAGAACTGGGTACTGGACAGAACCTAGGCATTGCATGGTCCTCGGACTCAAGCCTCTGGGGAAACCAGATACTTCGGACTGTAAATGAAGAGTTAGACAGAACCTAGGCATTGCATGGTCTTCGGACTCAAGCCTCTGGGGAAACTAACCACTTGAAAAGTCAAAGAACTGGGTACTGGACAGAACCTAGGCATTGCATGGTCCTCGGACTCAAGCCTCTGGGGAAACCAGCTACTTCGGACTGTAAATGAAGAGTTAGACAGAACCTAGGCATTGCATGGTCTTCGGACTCAAGCCTCTAGGGAAACTAACCACTTGAAAAGTCAAAGAACTGGATACTAGACAGAACCTAGGCATTGCATGGTCCTTGGACTCAAGCCTCTGGGGAAACCAACTACTTCAGACTGTAAATGAAGAGTTAGACAAAACCTAGGCATTGTATGGTCCTGGACACCAGCTTCTGGAGAAACTAACCACTTGAAAAGTCAAAGAACTGGGTACTAGACAGAACCTAGGCATTGCATGGTCCTCGGATTCAAGCCTCTGGGGAAACCAGCTACTTCGGACTGTAAATGAAGAGTTAGACAAAACCTAGGCATTGTATGGTCCTCAGACACCAGCCTCTAGGGAAACTAACAAACTTAAAATAAGAAAACTAGATACTGGACGGAACCAAGGCATTGCATGGTCCTCGGACACCAGCCTCTGGTGAAACCAGATACTTCAGACGAGAAAATTAAGTGTTAAAACCTAGGCATTGTATGGTCCTCAGACACCAGCCTCTGGGGAAACTAACAAACTTAAAATAAGAAAACTAGGTACTGGGCGGAACCAAGGTATTGCATGGTCCTCGAACACCAGCCTCCAGTGAAACCAGATACTTCAGACGAGAAAATTAAGTATTAGACAAAACCTAGGCATTGTATGGTTCTCAGACACCAGCCTCTGGGGAAACTAACAAACTTAAAATAAGAGAACTAGGTACTGGACGGAACCAAGGCATTGCATGGTCCTCGGACACCAGCCTTTGGTGAAACCAGATACTTCAGACGAGAAAATTAAGTGTTAGACAAATTTTGAGCACTGCACGGTCCAAGGACTCAGGCCGACGGGAGGACCACTCCACGAAATACTAAGTGCTAGAAAAGCTAAGGTCTTGTATGGTCTTCGGACCCAAACCTATACGAAAACTAGTCACTATAGGGCGATATCAGCGCAGAGCAGAACCAGGGTCTTTGTATTGACCACGAACCCAAATCTACGGCTACGCCCACCCCTTTGATGCTAAGTAACGAGCCTTACTAGCGACGAAAATCACAAGAAACTAAGTGCCAAAAGAAAAATTACAAAAGCTGCTGAAATAACGATAACACTAACAGAGAGGTAACGCTCAACAGGGCACGAAAATAGGTCGGGAAAGTCAAAATCCTCCTCCCCACCCGAGGGGATGGGCAGCAAAATTCTGAGGGGCTATTATGGAGCCCTAAATGTTAACATCCAAGGCCCACTCCATAGCCGGCCCAAGGCCTGCGCCGAGGAGAATACAGAGGCTGAAAATAGAAAGGAAAGGCCCAGATCCTCAAAGGGCCTCGCCGAAGACGCCCATCTCCTTGGCGAACCGACGTTAATAAGGGGAAAATATCCCTCACCCATTAAAATGTATTCCACCAACATTCTAGCCGCTTTAATGATGAAGTGACTAACAAACCCAGATGCCTCAGTCACTTCAACTTTTAGAGTCTGCTAAGACGGCTGAGAACTAACATAAAACCTGCAAAAGCAGATGATGGGACAGACCCTTATGCACAGAGTTCAGATAACCGACAAATAGACGGCTAAGATTAGCTAAAACGAGGCTATATAACCAAGAGTATTCTCAACAATGAGGGGGGATGCAAGAAACCCTGATTTTTTGGCCAGTTTGAAGGAGCAGAGTCCTCGGACTGAGCTGAGGATGAGGAAATCCTCATAAACACTTAACTAAGATCTTCACCGATACTTAATCAAAATCATTATTAAGACCCTCATAAACTCTTTGCCTTTATCAAAATTCCTAGGAATTTTGATATCACCCATTCATTGCTTTGTTAGTGCCTAGCCCTTCTACCCATGCTCTACAAATTTTATTGTCTAGGGTCTATTACAAAATGTGTCCTTACAATAATTAAATAAAATACAATGAGAATAAATATTTAACTTCTATGCTTTTCTATAATTTAGAAGTGTTGTCTAACGTAGAATGTTATTGGGTTGTAAGAAATATTTTTATAAAATGTTAATACCATATATATATGCTTATATTGTCAATGTCTCACTGTAGGTGCATAGTTACTGAAACCTACAAAGTAATTTACAATTCTTAAATTAATAAAGCAAAATTCCCAAAAGTTATATATATATACACACTCAAAACTGATATAAACTACAAAGATAAAAACAAATCTTATTTAGTTGTATTAATAACAATATAAACAATTCAAAATATGGAATATTATCAAATTTATAACGCATAATTCCATTATCTTTTACATTGAATCCAAATAAATAATTAATTGAAATTAATCCAAACAAATAATTAATCAACCAAAAATCAAAACTTTAATTAAGAAAACAAAAAATCACATGAACCCAAAATAAAAATTCTCAATAAAGAAAAAACATATAAGGTAAAGAATTAAGATCAATTTACTAAGACGCAAATACCAAAAACCCCAAAACTCAAACCTTCCAAATTTTATAGAATCCCCAAATTCTACTTCAAAACTAAACAAAACCCTTCAAATTCAAAAAATTCATATATAATATACCAAATAAAAATTTACCACACCTTGGGTTGGAAGACATAGGTTGCAAATTTGATTTTTCTCCAAAAAATAGAGATGCTTCATCTACCATATACAATATAAAATAATTATTAGA
Organism: Quercus gilva; assembly: GCA_023621385.1. Taxonomy (NCBI): domain Eukaryota; kingdom Viridiplantae; phylum Streptophyta; class Magnoliopsida; order Fagales; family Fagaceae; genus Quercus; species Quercus gilva. Next base: position 60,755,166 of record CM042476.1, on the reverse strand, counting down.
AATTTCAACCCAAAAACCAAACCCATAAAAACACTATCAAAATATAGATTTTAACCCAAACACTTAGAAGAAAATAAATTCTAAACATAACAAAACAATAAGATAGAATGAAAATTTCAGACACATATAAAAGCAAATAAAAAAGACAAAACCTACGTTTTTTTTTTTTTTTTTTAGTTGAGTCTCTCTCCTTATTTTTTTAATTTTAAAGTGAAGTTAAGTTTAGGGTTTTGAGATGGTAATTGCTAGGGTTTTAAGGAGAGAATAGAGAGTCCTACCAGGAGTCTAAATAATATAAACAATTCAAAACATGGAACATTATCAAATTTATAACACCTAATTCCATTATCTTTTACGTTGAATCCAAACAAATAATTAATTGAAATTAATCCAAACAAATAATTAATCAACCAAAAATCAAAGTTTTAATAAAAAAACAAAAAATCACATGAAACCAAATGAAAATTCTCAATAAAGCAAGAACATATAAAAATTTACCACATCTTGGGCTAGAAGACATAAGTTGCAGTTTTGATTTTTCTCCAAAAAATAGAGATGCTTCATCTGCCATATAAAATATAAAATAATTATTAAAATTTCAACCCAAAAACCAAACCCATAAAAACACTATCAAAATATAGAGATTAACCCAAATACTTAGAAGAAAATCAATTCTAAACATAATAAAACAATAAGATAGAATGAAAATTTTAAGCACATATGAAAACAAATAAAAAAGACAAAACCTACGTTTTTTTTTTTTTTTTTATTTTTTATTTTTTATGTGAGTCTCTCTCCTTTTTATTTTTTTAATCTTAAAGTGAAGTTGAGTTTAGAGTTTTGAGATGGTAATTGCTAGGGTTTTAAGGAGAGAAGAGAGAGTCCTATCAAGAGTCTCTCTCTTTTTTTCTTAATCCTAAATTTTTTTTTTGGATATTATTATTTTGGTATTTTTATGCAAAAAACGTTATTTTAGGTCTAGGTGATTTATTTCCTTGTTTTTAGGTTCTTTTAATTTTTTTTAGGTCAAATTTGGTTTCTATTATGGTTAGGTATTAATTAGGACTTATTTTATAATATATTTTCTTGTCCATCAAGTTTTATGGAGCCCTTAAATAGGCTTCCAAGTTTGTATACGTTTTTCAATATTATTGATATTAATAAAAATTCAAACTTTTTTCTATTGTTTTTTTGGTGGATTCTATATAAGATATAAAACCTAAAATAAAAAGAATCTAAAATAAAAAGAAAAAAAAAATAGTGATGATGTGGAAAATTGTGAGAGTTTCAAAAGTTTTGGTTTTATATATATAATATATAGATGATAATATGATATGATATATATAGAAATGTTATTTTATTTAAAAATATTTTTTAATAATGTAATAAAAATAACATTTTTTAATAATGTAACATTATGTGATTTAGGTAAGTGTAATTGTGTGTATGTATAGATTAGCCTACTTAAAAGGATTTTTTATTTTATTTTTTTAAATAGGTTTATTATCAAAATTTCTCATTAATCCCAATTTGAGGTATATGCACATTTTTAATTATGTTTATATATTTGTCAATCACCAAAATAACGTGGGTTCCAGTTAGCTCAACTGGTAAAGTCTCTGGTAGTTGTATAAGAGATCTGGAGTTCAATCTCCTCCTATACCAAAAACTGATTGGTGTTTTGGTCTTATAATAAAGAGCAATTATCAGGAGCGGACGCCATAAGTTGAAACTCTCTCAAAAATCACCAAAATAACCAATAGTATGATGAGACGTAGCACCAAGTCCAAGTCTAATTCAAAGCTCATAGGTTGAAACTCTCTCAAAAATCACCAAAATAACCAATAGTATGATGAGACGTAGCACCAAGTCCAAGTCTAATTCAAAGCTCAACTTCTAAGGGTAATTATTGAGTACTCCCGGAGTACCACTACATATTCACTCCTTTCATATAATTGTGGGTCCTATTAATTAAATTTATGATGAGGCTTACAATTCATGTGAGAGAGGAGAGTACGCAATTATAGTACTTTCGAAGTATTCAATAATTTTCCAACTTCTAATTATGAATCTTATTGTTGCTATTCATTTTCTCTAATTAATAACTTTCTCTAATTGAGTAATAATTAAGACAAGTAGCAAAGCTGCAAATATTATATTATATTGAATACAAATCTTCTCTCTCTCTCTCTCTCTCTCTCTCTCTAAACCCCAGACTACTACTACAAAAGTTAGACCATTTTGTAATGGTACTCTGGTTATATAATATATTATGAGTCTGTTTAAAAAACTCTATATATTACTTTTGTGTTCGTGTGTTCTAATAAATATTATTGTTTCCTCAAAAAAATAAAAAAATAGTGATGTTTATCCCACATTGGTTGTGTGTGTTTGAGCTTCAGTTCTTATAAACCTAAGCTACTACTACAAAGGTTAGACCCTTTTGTAGTGATACTCTAGTTATATAATATATTATAAGTTTATTTAAAAAACTCTATATATTACTTTCGTGTTTGTGTGTTCTAATAAGTATTATTGTTTCCTCAAAAACTCTATATGCTACTTTTGGTTTAATATAATTTTTTTTAGTCATCCCAATTTAAAGTTTAAGCAATTGTCCATGGATATTTATGCGTTTGTCAATACCTATATAGTCATGGACGGAGCCAGAACTTTGAGTTAGGGAGGTGATTTTACTGTTGACTGTGTACAGCAGTTTCAACCTTTAACTTTGTTACTACTTAACCGCTGAATTTTTTTTTTTTTTTTTTGGGTAAGAAAAAAATTATTTTTGTTTAGCATTTTTTTAAAGGGTATGGTTGTTTGTTTTTGATAAAATTGGTTGATTAGGCTTAATTTTTTTTTTTTTAGTTTTACTATTGGTAATTTTTGTTGTTGAGCTAAATTTTTTTTTTTTTTTGGCTTGTATATTTTGTTTTAGATTTTAGATCTATAAGTTTTTTTGGTCACTAAAATGAGGAAAATTCTAGAGTTACAAATTTTTTATAAATTGCTGAGGTAATAAGTAGTTATTAGTAAGTAAAAAAAATGATGTAAGTAATGGGCTTATATGTGAACTAATAAAAATTTGCTATCAAAATAGTTTTTAAAAAAGGTTTGTGAGTATAGCATTACTCTTAAAAGAATCAATTTTATTGTTTAAGAGTAGTAAAATATAATTTTATTAAATAAAATTGCTAAAATTAGTGTACACATATAATAATATATTAAAAAAATTAGGGGCGGCTCGGTCCCTATTTCTGTTGGCATTTGAGATAAGCGTGAGAGAGAGAGATATATACACATATATATATATATATATATTTATTATATTTATGGGATTACATTTGTATTTTTATAGTAAATTTTTTTTTTTAAAAGAGTTTCAACTTATGGCGTCTGCTTTTAATAATAGTTTTTTATTATCAGTTCAAAACACCAATCAGTTTTGGTGTAAGCGATGATTGAACCCCAGATCTCTTATACAATTATCAGAAACTTTAACAGTTGAGCTAACTGAAACCCATTTATAGTAAATCCAAATCCTTACAATTGCAATTACATTGACGGGCCAAACATGGATTTATGATTTATCTCATAAATGTTTATTTTTTGAGAAGCATATATTTCTCTCTTAAATTTGATTAGTCACGTAACGTAACGAAACGTAACGTGTCCTTTCCTCAAATATTTACCTATTATTTATTTTATTTTTATTCGTGGAACTGGAATCAATTCCCATTCTCTTCAAAAGATGAGATGAGATGAGATCAGATCTACCAAAAGTTTCCCACTCCCGCAAAATCAAATTCTCGCTCGCTCCCATAGCCATTGCCATAACCATAACCGATTGAGATTTCTTCTGCTCCGATTTATTAATCTAATAAAATAAGCAGAGTTTGTGAAATAGGAGATGTGGACTTCGTATGCAAATTTCAAAGAAAAAGTGAGCAAGATCGCGCTCGAAGTTCACGACGATGGCGATGAGGAGGAGGAGGAGGAGCTCGGGATCTATGGCTCACGCAATGGAGGACTTCACGATTCGTATTCGAATTCACACACTATCGCGCATTCCCAGTCCCTCTCGAATGGGATCGATTCAGCGTTTAATCCCGAGGTAATTCACATTGAATTTCGCTTTGTATGTAAATTGGATTCGAATTTCATCCAATTCATTTTCAATTTTTTGCTTGGTATCTAAGCAAATCTTTAATTTTTGATTGAAGTCTACATAGATGAGGTTTTGTGAGTTAACTTCCAATTTTGGGGTCTCTCAAGTTTGGATCTTATGTGCTAACTTTCTGAGTCTGAGTAATCCCGATATTGGATCAACCAACGAATGTACTGCAGCTGCGTCAATAATAAATGTTAATTATTAAATCGTTCGTTCTCATGTTTACCTTGGCTTATCTTACCAAATCAATATTTCATTAGTTGGAGTATAACAAAAAAACAACCACCAAGCTTGAACTAATTTTCTGAGCCCATCCATAACCAGTGCAAAGAGGTATGAGCTTATTATTGATCCTTGATGCAAACCTATAATAATAGGAACTCATGCCTCTACTTGTAAAATATATCTTTAATCAACTTAAATATTTTTTCTCTAATTGTAAAATATAGCTTCTCTTTTGATCTCATACTTTCTCTATGTACCCACCAAATAGCTTCTCTTTATTTTTCCATAAGAAATAACTTTCATGGCAAATTATGTTGGCATAAAACCAAATTGATTCTTTAATGTTGTTGCTTCATGTCTCAATCTATGTTCAATTGCTCTTTCTCAAAGTTTTATAGTGTCACTCATAAGCTAAATTCCACGGAATTTGGACAGTTTTCAGTATCTGGTTCTTGTATATAGTTTTTAGAGTGTTTCTCCTTCACTCATTAGGTATTTATTGAAAATGTTTGTCAAACCAAGCACTTCCAAATTTCAGTAGGAATTTCATAGGTCCCACGGCTTTTCTGGCTTGCATTCTCCTCAATGCGTCCTTTAATTTGGTCATCCTAATTCTTCTAAAAAATTTACGGTATCTATTCCTACTTGGGTTACTTAGTTCACTCCGATCTCTTGTATGGCTTCCCTTAAAAAGTCATCTTTCTTAAATCTCTTCTTCTTTTACTTACACTCTTTGATCTTCATCTTTAATCCACTAGGTATAATTCAAGTCTCTTATTTTCATTTCCTTTGTCTTATCAAGTTTACAAAAATGATTTTGTCCATCCTTCGTCCCCAACTTTCTGAATAATTCATCATAAATCATAAACCTAGCGCATTGGACATTTAATTTTCCTTCTGTCTTTGCCACTTTATAATTTGAATGAGTGGCATGCATCGTCTCTACATTTAAGTTGGCTGATATAGTTCTCTCTCTTTGATCTTACTGTTGTTTGTACCTCCTCATTCCAACACCAAGTCTCCTTAGTTGGTTGTACACATTCTTTAGATTATCCGAGTACTTCTTTAGTCACTCTTTTAATACAACTGGCCACTTCCTTCCAAAAGTTTTCTTAATGGATTCTTCCAAACCTATTGGAGTGTATACACTGATTATATTAATTTTTTCTTCTCCTAAAAAAAGTTTTATTAACAAATTCTATCCCTTATCCCCCTAATCTCAAAAATGTCTTCTTTAAGACTTAAACATGACTGTCTGTACCTTGCTTTTACTTTTATATTTTCCTGAGCAATGATGTAGCTTGTCACTTACAGGGAACGACCTAGCTAACCTGGCCCACTTTTCATTGAATCCGGGGTCTGATGTAGTGTGTTTGCCAGTAGGGGACATCCTAAATTGTATTTGTTTTTGTAGATAATCAGAGAAATATTATTGATAAGAATAGTAAGGAAAAAAAAAAAAAAACATGTTCATGATGATGAACAGCAGGAAAAGGAAAAAACAAACAAAGAAGAAGCTAATTTAAGAAAAAACATAAACTCAGAGAGAGAGAGAGGAACAATCAGTAAAACTCAAACACTGAGACCAACCAAAAATTGTATCCTGTAGTCAATCCATTTAAAAAGTGGCTAAATTTTACACTAGCCGACAACCTATCACAACTCTTCTATTTTTTTGGGGCTTCGTATTGGCTGTGAACAAAACATATGAACAATCAGTAAAACCCCAACACCGAGACCAATCAAAAATTGTATCCTGTAGTCAATCCATTTAAAAAGTGGCTAAATTTTACTCTAACCGACAACCTATCACAACACTTCTCTTTTTTTGGGGCTTCGTATTGGCTGTGAACAAAACATATGACACTAAACACAGACCCTGGCAGAGTTGTTTATTAGCCAGAGTACTTGGTTTAACTGATATGTTGTTCTATTATATTTTTTTCCTTTATCGTAGATTGAAGGGTACAAAGCTGAAATCAAGAGATTACAGGAATCTGAAGCAGAAATTAAAGCTTTATCAGTTAATTATGCAGCTTTGTTGAAAGAACGAGAGGTACTCTAATGATTTCAAGAATCTCAATATTTATCCCAAATATGTTTCAAACTACTGTTTTAAATCCCTTTGACATTTTAAAGTTTTTCCCTCCACCTCCCCCATTTGACAGGATCAGATTTCTAGATTGAGTAAAGAAAATGGCTCTCTAAAACAAAATTTGGAAGCAACAAATGCAGCTATGAATGCGTCTAGAAGTGAAAGTGCCAAAGCATTATTAAATGGTGTTAATGTGCATGAGGTACTTGATTTATAGTAAAATGAAGTCTATTGTGTATTTGTGCGTTTAATATGCTTTTTAGACAATGTTGTGCTATTTTACACTATTTTGGTAATCTTTGTTTGTATGTTAAAGGTGTTTGACACACTATGACTTAGAGAGAAGCAGGTCAGCTTTGTAGTTCACCAAACCTTATGTTTAGTTGAAAGTTTGTATGGCTTTGTTCCATAACCTTCCCTTACCCTTACCATGTAATTTTTTGTTTTTTGTTGTCTTTTTTTTGGGGCTAGACATGCCCTTAAATTAGCGTTTAAAGCAGAGTTATCTTATGAAATGAGTCACTTAAGAGGAGCCTTTATTCATTAACGTTTCTAGCTAAGATGTACACGTATAGTGGAGTCCTTGACATAATTTAGTGAATGCGTGCCTACAATTTTTCCTATAATAGCCATTGTTAATGTCCTTCGTAAGATGACCATTGCTGCTGTGAAAGTAAGGAGAGGGCTTGTAAATTGTAATCAGCCTTTTTTTTTTTTTTTTTGCTTGTTATTATTATTATTATTATTATTTTTTGTTATAAATAATTAGCTATTGGTTAGATTGGTCTCTTTCCAATAGGACTTGACACTTAATTGGTAATTGGTCTTTGCCAGCACACCTCTCTAGGAGACTACGAGTGGTGTTGTGTAATCAGTAAGAGGCCTTGTGTAATCACTAAATGGTTTGAATAAGGAGAACAATGAAGAAAGATAAGGATTTACATGGTTTGATAATATGCCTATTTATGTCTACAGTGAAAGAAAGATTTATTTCACTATATTGAGTATATTTAATGAGGATGACAAAGCACAACCTTACAACTTAGCTGCTCACAAAAGTTACATATTTTTTAAACCGTAGATTTCTGAGATCTAATTGTTAGAAAAACACTACTATCCATGTCATCATTAAACATTTATTACTAGCCAGCCAACCTAATTAGTTTTTAATTAATTTTTACTACTTCCTGTTTTTTCTCTTTTTTTTGATAAGTTCTTTCTTTTCTCTCTCTCTCTCTTTTATTTTTTACAACTCCCAAAGTTTAAGCGATGAGAAGGATTCACCATTGTTGTTGGTCTCCCAAAGTTTGCCTATAATGCACACATATATGCACTTCATATTTGATGTTTAGTACAGTCTTATATGTGAATAAGTAGACCAACAAGTCATTAGTTAACAAAGCTGGGGCATTCCACAGTAACTGCTACATGTCGAAGAGGCATGTTATCGTATTTGATATGGAAGAAGAGATCATAAGGAGCGCGCAGTAATTAGATTGAGTGCAAGTTTCTTTTTAGTTTTTTTTTTTTTTTTGGTTTTGTTTTTTGTTTTATTTTCATTTGTTTTAAGACTTTAGCTCTCTTATTATTGAAGTTGTAAAATTGGATGGGGGTTTGCACTTCAACAGTAATATTCCCACAATATTTTCAGGAGTGGAAAATACTAATTTTCCCACAATAAACCGTCAACACTACTAAATCGTTTTCTGTGGATCGTAGTCCATTCAAAATACTAGTGCAAAACTTCTTCTCTGATCAAAATTCTGTCATACACAGGTTTTTTTTCCCCCACCTCTCTAAACGTTAGATGGTTAAATTTAATAAATAAGAGATAAAAAAACATGTTATTAATTGGTAAGCTGAGGTGGAAGACGGTAATAAATATTTAATAATGATATGGGCAGAAATGTTTTTCAACTGTTAGATCTCTTAGAAATATACCATGTAGAAAAGGTGTAACTTGAACCCATTTCTCTCTCTCTGCATACATATAGTGATTCAACCATTTACTTCATTTCATAATTATTGAATGTCATATTTGTGTATATTTTGTAAAACATGACAATTATATAAAATGTTATATTTCAATCTTATATGATTAGTTGATCACTTTATTGTTATATTGTCCTTAAATAATTATTTCAAATTTATCACGTTATTTATTGAACATGTGCATTGACTTTTTTAATCTTTTAGATTGTCCTGTTTATACTTCCTTTGTACTGGGGCCTCACCCATTTTAATCAATGAATTCTTTTATTTACTGAAAGAAAAAAGAGTGCTTCCACCTTGTTAGAAAAATCACATATTTTGTTTATTAATTAAAAAAATGATTTGACATGGGGTGGCTGGGTTATTTTGAATTTGTGCAGGGAAGTCCTGATCAATCACCAAAGCGACAACATAAATTCACAACTCAAGTGAAAAACCGTTATTCTGGAAACCAAACACACAACGGTCAGGATGGAATAAGCAATGGAATCACTCATGCTGGAAACCAGACACACAATGGTCAGAAGGTAATTGCACCTTTTATTCTGAAAACTTGAGTTTTCTGGGGAAGTTGAGCAACTTCATAGTTAGTTTATATGTGTTCTCTGTTCCATAGTTTTGGTTGGATCTTGATACTACAATTGTCTATTCGTTTCTACTCTTTTCTCTTTTTAATACTTTTTACCCTTTATTATTTTTAATAATGAATGAACTTGACGGCAGATATATGAATGCATTCTAGTTGCTTGCAGATACAGTAGAAGACAGCAATAGGTCAACTGCAGGAGTGCAAGTTAATACTGAGATAAAACAATTGAGGATGGAACTTGAAAAAGAACGTGATAAGTTGGCATATATTCAGTCAAAATTACATGGTACATTTGTGCTTTCTGAAGATTCAGAAATTATTCACAAGTTGTTTTAATATGTCTGATTTTTTCTTTTTCCATTCTCAGAGGAACACAAATTAAATGAATCTTTCCAGGAGGAACTCAAATCACTAAAATTAGACAGAGACAAAGTGAGTTTTGAAATCAGGTTATGATTTGCTTGATAGGCTTTTTGACTTTGTTTGATTTTCATTTATAAGGCTATAGCACTCATCATTTCCCCCCCGCTTTCATATGTTCGGTTTTTTTTTTTAAGTATTAGGTACTGGAATTGTCTAATTCTTGTTTAAAAAGGGAAAAATATGTACACTACTTTGTTTAAAGTTACTAGGGGTATGTTGGGGACACAGAGATGGAGGAAGAGGAGAGGGGAAGGTGGTCAGAATATACAATTTTTAGTAGCATTAGATTAAATATAATTTCCTAGTTGACTACCGATTGATTAATATTTCTGGAAAAGGTATCTATAAAACTAGAGATGTAACAATCTTATATGCACAAATTGTCAAATTGAATATCTATATTCAGTTTTCTTTGACAAATTTTCGGACCTTTTTTTGGTCGGGCTTATGCTTAGAAATTTAGGATGTTTCTTTAACAGGTAATTTTAGGGTCTGTATAACATATATATATATATATATATATCTGTACTGATATAATTTTTTGTGAATGACCCCTGCTGTCAGCATACTCTTGCATCACTTACACATAGAAATAGGGTTTTAGATATATATACATTTTTTAAATGTAGTCTCAGTGTCTAATGGTGTTGGGATGTTTTCCTCTTGCATGTCATGAGCAATCAGGCGTATGAGTATTTCTTGTTTCCTTAATTTTATTTTCTCTTGTTTTTGGCATCTAAGCTGTGTTTTTGGTATGGCATGTAATCTTCTTTGTTGGCAGACCTCCGTGGAAATGAGCGTATTGCGTAAAGAACTGGGTGAGAAAATTTCAGAAATACAAAGACTGCAAATGGAGCTGAATAGACGGGAGGATGAAGGTACTGATGACGTTTTGGAGAGTTTGAAAAGAGTAATTGCAAGCCTGGAAAAGGAAAACAGTAGTCTTAAGGTTGGTAGTTTGTGTATCATTAGCTTGTGTTTCACTTGTGAAGAATCGTATCGTATTACTCAAAATATTTTATATTGCTTTTTATTAAATGATAAGCCCCTGAATCCACTCAAATTATATATCATTGTATAGATGGAGAAAGATGAACTGGAGGTTTCTTTGAAAATGAGCAGGAACTCTTTAACTGAGAAAGTATTGTCAGGTGCTTCAGAGGCTTTGACTAAGCATCCAACTATTGCGAATGAGGTATATAAATTGTTGGGAACACAATGCCTTACTTTTCTGTTAGTGCTTAAGATGTTTTTCACTCTCTGGCCCCTCTCTAGCGAGTATTTGTGACCTTTTCTGGCAGGTCATGTTTGTTGGGCCCCCATTTGTAATGATGTTAAGTGAAATATTTTACATCATTGTGAGCTTTTGATATGCACTTGTATTTTCTCCTTGCCTTGTGAATGAGTTATTATTAATTGTTGTTCTTCACAGATGGAAGATTCATCTGGAAGTTTCCCTGGAAAGGAAGAAATGGAGCTAAGTTTGCAAAAACTGGATAAAGATTTAAAGGAAACACGCCGTGAAAGGGACAAAGCATTACAAGAATTGGGCCGCCTTAAGCAGCATTTGTTAGAAAAGGTCACATGCCTTAAGTCTTTAATTATATCTAGCAAAATCCACCCAATTTTTTCAACGGCACTAACATGTTAGTTATAAGCAATGTGAAATTTCCTAATTTTTCTTTTTAGTGATTTTTTTGGTGAATCTTTATATTGATTTTTTTTTTGGGTTAATTACTGATAATGCTTTACAAAGCTTCAACTGTTAGCACTTATCACTGGTATCAAAATGAAAAAATTGAGGATAATATGCAGTGGAACAATCTCTTTCAGTCTTTCTTACATTCATTTCATCTCTATTTTAAGATGACATATTATTGGGTGGCCTGAATGATCAGAGGCATATGTAAGGACCATTCATATTTAATACCAATGATATGTTGCTGCATCACTTGTAATAATTAGAAGAAATAAGCAGTTGATACAGTGGTTGGCCCTTTCAGTATACTTTCTTTAACTAGGACTTCGATATTTGATTTTTTAATGACCAAGCTTCTTATTTTGAGCTTGTATTTACTGCATCGGTGTTATATTTCCCTCTATCTGTGTGCATGGAAATGTTTCTAATTTTCATTTATAGACTGTCAATGTTTCTATTGTCTGGATGTTTAACTTTTACTTTGTGGCTGTGTCAATTTCACTTTTCATTGCTTTAGTTGACTCTTTGGCTGTTTCTCAGTATATCTAGTTTTAAAACTTTCCAAAGCCAAAGCTAAATGTAGTTTTCTTGTTTAAATAATATAGGAATTTGAAGAATCTGAAAAGATGGACGAGGACAGCAAAATCATTGAACAACTCCGAGAAAATAATGAACATCAAAGGGCTCAAATATTACGTTTGGAAAAGGCTTTGAAGCAGGCCATTGCGAGTCAGGAGGAAATTAAGATGTCCAACAACAATGAAATTCTGAAGTCAAAGGACATTATTGATGACCTGAATAAAAAACTTGCGAACTATATAGCCATTATTGATGCCAAAAATGTTGAGCTTCTTAATCTTCAAACTGCTCTTGGCCAGTACTATGCAGAAATTGAAGCTAAGGTAAACAAATGAATACTTTGTTTTCTGTTTTGTGTGTGTGATTTTGGGGGTTGTAACCATTAGAAACTCACAGACATGTTGGTAATAGCCATGCTGTCTCTAGGTCATGGTTTTTATTTCGCTTTGATTATTGTATGTATAGGAACATTTAGAAGGAGATTTGGCACGGGCAAGAGACGAAGTAGCTAAACTTTCCAAGCTGTTGAAAGTAAGATGTCTTTCTTTCCTATATTATGATTTTGTTTCATGAGTCATTGTTATATTTTTTTTTATAAGCTAGCTGGTGTGCACTTTCTACCATGGATGCCACAATAAATGGGCTCACGCAACTGGTTATTTATTTTAAAGTTTTAACTGATTTTTGGTGGTTTATCTTTTGCATACTTCCACTGTATGAGGGTTGCACTTGTATTATGCTCTTCCAATAAATTAATTACTTTATATATATATCTATTATATTATATGTATTGGTTGGGTTCAAGTAACTTTTAGTAATGGTATATTGCTCAATATTTTTTATTGGATGTGTATTTTGACAAGTCTTTCATTAATTATATTGTCTCCTTATACTTTCAATGCCTGCGAAATATAAACATGTTTAGAGATCAATAACTATTTTATTTAGAAAATGAAGTAAGGATTCCTTCTTTCCAGTCTTATGATTTTGTTTCATAAAGTCATTGTTATATTTAATTTATTAGCTAGCTGGTGTGCACTTTCTACCATGGACGCCACAATGAGCTCATGCAACTCACTAATTTCATTTTTTTTTTTTAATTTTAATTAATTGTTGTTGGTGTATCTTTTGCAAACTTCCAGTGTATATGGGTTGTACTCGTATTACACTCTTCTAATAAATTAATTACTATATATATATATATTTGTCGATTATATTATACGTATTGATTGGTTTCAAGTTACACTTGGTGTAACTTTTAGTATTGGTACATCACTCAATTGTTTTTTATTGGATATATATTTTGACAAATCCTTCATTAATTATATTGTCTCCTTATACTTTGGCCTGCAAAATATAAACATGTTTAGAGATCAATAACTATTTTATTTAGAAAATTATAAAAGTTTTTCGTAACTTAAAATTCTTCACAAAACATTAGATTATGGATCAAATAATAAATAACATCTGATTAATATGAAATTTTGGTGTGCGTATTAATAAAAATGGGAATTCAGAATCCAACAAGGTAGAATTTTTAAAAGGACAAAGTTTTCCTGCAAACCATTATGAAGGAAAGTTCCTCTTATTCACTACGTGTCAATTTAGAAGACTATCCACTTACTTTTAGTCACGTGACCTACTTAATAGTCAATGTGACTTATTTAAATAATTTAATGAATCATGAAATTTAATACATGTGTACTTTTAGCCACACGATCTATTTAATAGCCAATGTGACTTTTTTAGATGAAGTAATGAATTATGTAATTTAATACGCATGGATGGTTCTATGAACCACCATGTAATGGGTTGGAGGAGATTCCTCCAAACCAATTTGGAGGAAAACTTTTGTCCCTTTTAAAATTTGGTCCAAAACGTGGTTCGTTGTTCACTTTTTCATCACCTGCAAAAGGTCAGATAACAGCAACATTTAGATGCAAATCATCCCCGCAAAGACCCCATCCCCCTTCTCAATTAAATTGGAATTCCCCAAGATCTGGCTCATTCAGAAAAGATCCTAACCTGTACCATACACACTTTTAACACTGCTTTGTTCTTCACAGCCTGTTTGCTCTTTAACCTGGGTGGACCTTTTTCTTCACAGCTTTGGTTGTTCAAGTGAGAAAGAAAGGGAAAAGGGGAATATATGAGGGAGAGAGAGAGAGAGAGACAGAGGTTGCTGAGAACATAAAGGTTTAGTGGATCTTGAATTAACTAGTGTCTTTCCAAATTGTAACACTGCTTTGTTTTTTGTAGCATGTTTGCTCTAGGGTGGATGTTTCCTTTTCACAGCTTTTAATGTTGAGTTTGAATGAAAGGGAAAGACCAAGAGGAGAGTTGGGGAGAGGGGAGGGAAAAGGGAGGGGGGGGGGGGGTGGTTGTTTGTGGTGGGGGGCCGTTGGTGGTGATGAGTGACTATTGGCCAAGGTCATTTTATTAGTTATATATAATTTAAGAAATTTTTTTGTTGCCATTTCACTAATGATATAAAAACTTTATATATACATATATTTCTGTGAAATATAATTTTAATAACATTATTGACAATCCTTGTAATCAATAAATAAATAAATTAAGGCTAAAATGCACTTTACAACCTCTAAGTTTGGGGTCATTTGAAATCGGTCCCTCTACTTTCATTTTAATTAAGGCAAAAATGCACTATACACACTTTTAAGTTTGGGGTTGCTTTCAAATTGGTCCTTTGACTTTCAAAACTTGCAATTTATACTCTTGACTATTATTGTGCTGTTAGTGTGCTCCTTTTGTTATGATCTATCACATTTTCGTTGTTAACCCACTTGAAAATGATGTCATTTTTCTATTTTCTATTTAAAATGATGCCATTTGTGGATGGTTAACTGTAAGACAAAGTTTAGCTACAAAATTGGTTGTAGTCTTAGGCTACAACCTTATTTAATATTTTTTTTATTGGAGATAAATTTTGACAAATCCACAATTGGATTACATTTTGTATCCTCCATGCTTGCAAAATTTATAAAAAAAAATTAAAGATCAATAACTATATCATCAATAAATTGTTTAAATTGCAAGTTTTTGTAGTTTAAAATTGTGCATAAAATTTAAGTTTATAGATTATATAGTAAATAGGGTAAAATATTATTTTCGTTCCTAAATTATCACAAAAGTTCGTTTTCCATCCCTAAACTTTCAAAAGTTCATTTTTCATCCCTGAACTATCACAAAAGTTCGTTTTTCGTCCCTAAACTTTCAAAAATTCTATTTTCGTCCTTAAACTTTTCCAAACGTATTGATTTTCGTCCCTCTGTCTGATAAAGTGCTGACGTGGCTCTGACAGTGTGCTGACGTGAGAGGGACGAAAATCAATACATTTGAAAAAGTTTAGGGACGAAAATAGAACTTTTGAAAGTTTAGGGACGAAAAATGAACTTTTGTGATAGTTCAGGGACGAAAAACGAACTTTTACCCTAATAAATAATATCCGATTGATACAAAATTTAACATGTGTATTAAAAATGTAAAGAATATGCAATTCAACGGTTTGTTTTTCAAAATATGAAATAATGTTTATTTTATTAAGTAAAATTGTAACTTTAAGCTACAACAATTTTGTAGCTAAATTTTGTTCAGGATTTTAATGGATGTTGATGGAAGGGGCACATTGACATTCTTGATATATTTGATGGTGTAAATTGCTAGTTTTCATAGCCAAGGATCAATTTAGAAGTGATCCAAACTTAGAGGATGTAATAGGATTTTAGCCTGAAATGATTGTTAATTAAATTATTTATGGTGGTACGGTTTGATTTTAGTTGAACCTTTGGTTGGATCTCTAAATCTTGAACCACTTATTTTTATAGTTTTCTTAATAGTCTATTCTTTTAAACAATGTATTTTCCTTTGTCATCTTTAGGATGCAGATCAACGGGCAGAAGTATCAAAGGAGGAGAAGGAAGAAATTTTGGCCAAGCTTTCCCAATCTGAAAAGATGCTAGAAGAATGGAAAAGCAGAGTAAATAAGCTTGAGGAAGACAATGCAAAAGTACGGCGTGCTCTTGAGCAGAGTATGACAAGGCTTAATCGGATGTCAATGGATTCAGATTATCTTGTTGACAGGTTAGTAGGTTTAAATTTTTAATCAAAATTATTGCCATTTAACATTGGTTATCATTTTATTATTGTATATGAACACATTATCTTCACTACTACATTGCCTCATGTGAGGTGGAGACTGTATACACATAAGAATATGACTGGTAAATGTTGGCAGGCGCATTGTGATCAAGTTACTGGTGACCTACTTCCAAAGAAATCACAGCAAAGAGGTATGTTTATTTCATATTATGATTATAGTTCCTACAGGATGCACGCTGGGAATGAATCTCTGTTCCCAACATGTGCAAAATTGCTCATGCCAAAGTTAGTGAGGTATATAATTGGGTGACTTCTATCTGGAAATCACCAAGGCCTTGGATGATTATCAAGTTCTCATTTTAGATGGTCTGGATTTCCAAGTTGAATATTCTAAAAGAAATGAACCCATAGTGGAAGGAAGGAAAGTAAAGGGGAAAGCTGGAAAAGATAATATAAAGAACCATTAAAAGGAGAAAATACATTTACTAGATTGACATCCCAGACTCAGAAGTTAAACATTTGTTAATATACTATATTGAGGTGGGGACCTTTCACTGAAAACGATCTTGACTTTAACAGTTGTTTCCTGCAGCCACATAAGACAGTTTGGCCGCATAAATTCCACTGGCCTACAGCAGTCTCATGTTGACTATTATTGCTGGGGAAGCTAATTGCTTACTCTTCCATACTGGTTGAAGTAGTTGTCCTCTCAGAAATTTTATTATATATTTGGGCAGGTTCTGGATCTTATGGTTCGCATGCTGGGATTCTCTGATGAAGACAAGCAAAGGATTGGTGTTGCTCAACATGGTGCAGGCAAAGGTGTTGTTCGTGGAGTACTAGGGCTACCTGGCCGCCTAGTTGGTGGTATCTTGGGAGGAGGTTCTGCTGAATCAGCTGCAACAATGGCATCTGAAAACCAGGTAATAATTTTTTCTAAAGATTTACTGATATCCATATCTACAAAAATGTATTTTACTTGCTCATGGTCTTTTAATGCTTTCCATTGTTGGTGGGTTTGTTTGTTGTTGTTGTTGTTTTTTTTTTTTTTTTTTTTGTGTGCATTTTTTTTTTTTTTTTTTTTTTTTTTTTGTGTGTGTGCATCTGGTCATTAGTGCGTGCTCTGGACTATAGGCTAGATTTGGTGCAGATATGATGGCTTGAAAAATACTTATCAACAAAATACGCTGACCTGAAACATGCCCCCAATGTTGAAATTGAGGCTAATCAAATTGTTCTATTGTTTATATTGCCATTTTGATGGCAATGGTTAGCATGACTGGGCACTTTCTTCTCTTATAATAATGAGATGGTGGATGAGGTGAGTTCAAGATCCATTGGGTGTATGTAACTTATCAATAATAATAAAAAATACTGCCATTCTGACATTTACTGCAAGCATTAACATTCTAGTCTGATATCAAGTATGCATTTGTGAATTCTGTCCGCTAAGCAAGGGCAATAGTTAGCCTAAAGCATATATTTTCTCTACCAGTCTTTTGCAGATCTGTGGGTTGATTTTCTTCTCACGGAAAATGAAAGAGAGAGAAGGGATTTGGCAGATGTTGCTGGAAGATCCAAGGAAGATTCACATGGAAGAGGTTCCAATGCTGCAGTTGCTGATGCATTCATGGCCAACCATAAAACAAATACTGTGTCATCAAGTTTCTCAAGATTAAATTTCTCACCTAACCAGAACTCTAGTCCTTTTCCCTCTCGTGGAGATTTTCGGCATTCTGAACATTATGATTCTGAGTTTTCAACAGTACCTCTCACATCATCAGATAACACCCCACAAATCTCAAGACTGCTTCCAAAATATTGAAAATGAAATGGATGTAATTAATCAAAGGTATAGATTACTATGTGTTCATGTTGTAGCAATCTTTTTCAATCAATTCTTTTACATTCAAATAAAGAGTTACTTCCGTTAGCTGTGTGGACTGTTCTTTTTGGATCTTAAATGTAACTGTGTGTGTGTAATTTGGGAGAACCAACCCGCTCCCCTTCCTTTCCAAAACAGGTAACACCTTCCCTACGTTCTCTTCATTTATAAGTGGGGGTGAAGGCGACGACAAACTTAGTTAAACAAATTGAAAGTTTCACATTGATAAACAAACGTGGATAAACAAATTGAACTTTCTAAGTCGAAATTTTTGGGCTTGAAAAAATTCTAGCATCTCAAGCGACATTGTATTGTTTCATTTCAATTTTGTTTACTGGAACAAAAAATGTGGGTACTATGCAGTACAGTGTGCTACTATTTCAGGATTTTGTCACGTTTACGCACACGAACTTGTGAATTTTTTTTTTTTTTTTTTGGGTTGGGGGGGGGGGGGGGGGGGGGTTTGTGTGGGGTGGGTTGAGGAATTATTTCTTTTAAACGTTACACCAATTAATAATAGTGCGTGTGTGTGTGTGTGTGTGTGTGTGTGTGTGTGTGTGAGGTTCAACCGTTCAACTTATATTTAGTGTAATTATCGTTAGCATTACACCAATTAGTAACACTTTAATCTCTTTATCAATTTTTCAAAAAAAGATGTATTATTGGTAGTTTTATATATTCGAGAATTTTGAAGCAGTTAAATGGTCTTGATGTAGTGTCACAATGGGGGTATGTAATTTAAAAAACAAGCATTCAAGAGGCATCCTTAAAAGTCAGTTGGAAATGTGGTTGTGGTCAGTCATTGTCTTGAAAATAAGCTTCGTATTTACTAAGAGCATTCCCATCAAGGTGAGTAAAATTTTTAGCATATACCATCTCAAAACTCAAAATTTTAGCTTTTAAGTTGGAAATGTGGTTGTGGTCGGTCCTTGTCTTGAAAATAAGCTTTGTATTTACTAAGATCATTCCCATCAAGGTGAGTAAAACTTTTAGCATATACCACCTCAAAACTCAAAATTTTAGCTTTTAACAACTCATTTTACAATACACCCAACATCAAAGATTCTATATTTTTTACCATTTATTTAAATAATATAAACTACTTATTAAAATAATAATAAAACAACTACACAAAACTATAGCAACCAGCCAACTCTCTCCTCCACCACTCTTACCATCGCTCCACTTGCCATAACCACCATTGTAGCAACCACAACCCACCACAGCCACCACCACCACAAGTCACAGCACCACCATTGTAGCAACCAAAACCCATCACACACACAAACTGAGGATCGGTGACCTACGACCCACGCCCCACGCCGAACCAAAACCACTACCACAAACCACAGCAGAAAACCCACCACAAAACCTCCATCACCGCCACCACAAAACCCACCACCACCCACCCACCTCGTTCTTAACCCCAGCCAAAAACCCACCACCCCAATTTTAACCCCATCAAAACCATCGCCGAGCACCACCAATACCCACCAAATCAGACCCACGAAACCCACCAAATCATGACCATAATCGCCGACCACAAACCATTGAAACTTAATGGAGATCAGAACGAAGGCAGTGTGATAAAAGGGGAAGGGAGATGATGCCTGGGTTGTGAGGGAGAACCAAAGAACGAGAAGGAGAGTCTGAGAGTTTGAGGGAGAGTATGAGAGTCTGAGGAGAGAGAATTAAAATCAATAAAATATTATACAATACTCTTACAGTGCGTTATCAAAAATAAGAGTGAACCGTAGCAAGATTGTAAATTTTATAGCATATAAGAGTTTTGATGGAGTCGGTTTTTAGGGGTTCAGATGCTAAAAAATAGCATTTATAGCGTTTAGGAGGCTTAATGAGAATGCTCTAAGTCGTGTTTATGTTATGTGTATCTTGTTTTTTTTTTTTTTTTTTAATTTTAAATTATTTTATTATTATTTTTTATATAACTGAAAAATGGTTAGAGGGTTGTGACCAGTGTAGTTTCTCTACATGGGCGTCACTATAGTAGCACCTTAACTGCTCCCAGGCTAAGATCCCACATCATAATTGTTGATGAGCTAGGTGAACAACCTTTAGGTGGAGTATTAGGAGCCGCAAATTCTGCTAGTGAAGGAATTCGAACTCATGCCTTGAGGCATGTTGGCCCAAGCCCTTAGAGCATCTCCAGCAGCTTATTTAAATTTTTGTACTGTTTGGATAGTGAACAGTAACATTTAGCTTTTACCTATTTACTTTTTCAAATACATTTTCTAACAGATTCTCTATCATTTTCTTCATCTCATTTAAATATTATTTATTCATTCATTCTTTATTATTTTTTTAATAATCATTTATTCTTCTTATGTTCATTACCAATAACTATATATTTTAAAATTTTTAATAATTATATTTAAAAAAATAGAAAAACTTCTTCAAATTTTTCAATAATCAAATTTCCCAAATGTTTTCTTAAGGGATTTTTATTTTTATGAGTAATGTTATAGTAACAAACTATTTTACAACATTTTTATAAACTGTTGATGTAACCAACCTTTTATTAGTTTTCATTTAATCCTACCATTAATACCACATTTTTATTTACCAATAACTATTTATCACATTAACAGTTTGTAAATTTCTTTGTAAAAATATTTGTATCTCTTGCATTATTCCCATATGTTTAGGCCAATTCTTTGCTATTATACATTAACTTATAATTAATTACTTTAAAAAAAAAAACTTACCATACTTTTCATTAAAAAAAAGGTCCACCACACACCACACGGATTAGACCAATTCCTTTTATTTTTTTATTATTCATTAAATTATAATTAATTTCCTTAAAAAAAAACTTAACATAATTATTATCATTAAAAACAATTCCACCACAACATACGCTTTCTGTTTTTTCTCTACCCCTTCCTTTTTGTTTCAGAGAGAAAAAAAAAAAAGATCAGAGAAATCGTCCCACAGGAATCGCTGAGAGAGAGGTTGCCACTGGGAAGGCCGATGGAGATCATCCACTCACCGCCGCTGGTCCTCCTCCTCACCACCAAGTGCATGCAAACCTGGTTGGGTCAGATCGGCTTTTCTCTCTCTCTCTCTCTCTCTCTCTCTCTCTCTCTCTTCCTTCTTTTCTTGTTCTAATTCACTTTGTTGTTACCATGGAGCTTAGATAGGCTTTCATGTTCTTGATCTATTGCTTTTGTTTTGATTTTAGATTTGTTTGTTCTAATTAAATTTTTCTTTTTTCCTGTTCTTGATTAGTTGTTTCTATTCTGATTTTAGATTTGTTTTTCTAATTAAATTTATTTTGATTTTAGATTGTGTTTGTATTTTGATTGTGTTACCGTTTAATACATTTGAGAGACAGATGGCGAGAGATGAACAAAGAAGGGAGGAAGAAAGAGAGAATATTTTTTTAAGATAAAATAATGATTTGGAGTTGTACAGTATTCTCTAGATGAAGAGAATTACCGTAGCAAATTCAAAAAAAATTTGGAAAAGTTTTGGGCTTTGAGAATCTGTTGAAACTTGAAACTGATTTTTTGGATTTAATCTCCAAAAAATGGCTTTACTAATCTATTGGAGATGCTCTGACCACTCAACCAACTTACATATTTTTGTGTTAGATCCTTGAAGCTTTAGAGGATGTGACGTATGTATTGCCTCTTGGTGGAGCACAACTATGCAAGTGGCTTTATGATTACAGCTCCGCAAATGTGATGGTTCGTGGCTATGGCATGGGGGGCTGCATGTCATGCATGTGTTGTGGCCTTGTGGGCAACAAGTGCAGTGAGCTATGGTAGCCTTTTGTGGGTTTGGCCTTGGGCAGTTGGGCATGCGATGGGTAAGTTGCAGCGCCTCATTTTTTTTACCACTCCACAAAACCAAAAGGAGAGTTACATAATTTAATCTTAATAACATTATTGTGTGATTTAATTCATATAGACATAACTAAACGCCAGACTAATATCTCTAACAGATTTGTGTTTATAAATATAAGTATACATACTACTAGTCGCAAACCTGTGCGATGCATGGGAAAGCTATTGTATATGAATGTAAACTATTCTTTTTCTCTTCCTCTTTAATTGTTGATATGAAACATTAAATTACATAATGAAAAATAGAAATCAAACTTAAGTTTAAATTAAAATGAAGAATCAAATCTTTGACATTCTCAATTATCCATTAAATGTAAGAAACACAAATTTAAAGAACTACACAATCAATGATTCAAATAAATTGAAAGACAACTTTAAAGTATTTTTTGTATCTTCTTCCTTTGTTGCTTCGTAGAAGTCACTAAATATGCCATTTTGTTTTCCTTGATTATTGATGTTAGTGTGAGTTGTACGTAACTTTGAACATAAACTTTTTAAAACTTTGTAAAATCACTATCTTGTTCACTTGATAATTTGTTGTTACATTCATTTGAGGTATAGCTGATGTAAGCCTGGCAATAGAACATGTTGAGAAATGTATTACAACATATAGAAAGTTAAAAATCAAATTTGTAATTTTGCTATATTAAATAATACGTACTTCTGTCATTTTATCAAGCTGAATTGCTTTGTCAATTTCTTCAAAGGATTCAAAAACTTTCTTGACGGTGAAGAATTCCCATCCATACTTGAGATTATAGTCATTTAGTTGTATTTGAAAAACAAATTCTTTTCCATTTAATTAATGAATATCAATCAACTCATAATGTTATAGTTAAATTTTGCAAAAGCAAGTCTATATTACATAAAGCAATGTTAAGGACACAATATTATTTTTCAAGGTTTTCTTTTTTCTTACCTTATTATCAAAGCCCCACATAATTTTTTTTTATTTTTTTTTATTTTTTTATTTCAGTAATGGTTCTTTTGTAGACAACATTTCCTTACTTAATATAATTTCCTTCTGTGGGTATCCACCAAGCGTAACGGCAATATTGACATCTTTACAAACTTCAACAACGTCTGTGGTAGCAACTACACCTATTGAACCATATTCATGACATGAGTGAAGAACCCGAGGGAAGAGAATAATTCTACCTACGTAGAATTAGCTCTCAAGATCAGGGACATACCTTTCGAAAGAGGAAAGGCAGCATCAGTCATTTTCATTCTTATCCCATTGAAGGATTCAGCTGCCTGTTCAATATTAAGCAAGTGCAGAATCACAGCTTGTGCTACTATTATAATCTTTCTAATTTCTATGGTTAAACTTTCTTCATGTCGCCATCCGTTTATTTAAGCAATTGTCGAACCATGTAACTCTTTTTTATTTTTTAATTTTGTTTTGCGTAATTTATTTATTTTTTCTTTAATTTGAATCATGTGTGTTATTTGCTAAACAATAATTATAATAATGGATATAATCAGAAAAGGCTTGTAAAGGTTACCAAGAACTCCAACAGTCCACCTCAATTTGTAATCGGTAGGCCACCCATATCAGGTCCCTTCTATGCATCTTTGGGGTTGAACCAAAACCATCGGCAAGCAGCCACACACTCTTAAGGTGGTTAAGTGTTGATTCCTACAAGGACATGGGTTTGGAAATTAAGTTAAACGTTTCAGTTGGTATAATATTGAGTTTTGATGACATACATATCAAACTAAGATTCAATAGTCAGAACCTGCAAACGATTCACTAAGGCTACTATGGAAACCTTTCCATCAGGGTCTAACTCATATGATCTAATGATGCAAAGAATTGAGGCCATAGGCACCTGAAACACCGATTTGTATTGATCATCCACACATCTGAACTTACATAAATTGAATAATTCCCACAGTCCCATCAACTTTCTTTACTACTCTTCTAGTCCACAACAATAGCAACCCAGCAGAGGCCCCTAAAGCTCCAAAGTGACACCAGTCCACAGACTAATAATCAATATGATAAATCATTGTTACAATAATGTAGCCAAAGACAAAAAACATTTGTAAAATACTATCAACTATTACCAAAACTATCTAAATGTTGTTTTCTACTATATAAACCTATCTCACCATCAATGCCAATAAAACTTTCTAAAGCTTTGATTCCTTTGAAGTTATTAAGGGTAACAAACTCTAATCTTTATGCACAAACCCGCAG
This sequence comes from Quercus gilva, assembly GCA_023621385.1. Taxonomy (NCBI): domain Eukaryota; kingdom Viridiplantae; phylum Streptophyta; class Magnoliopsida; order Fagales; family Fagaceae; genus Quercus; species Quercus gilva. The sequence continues at coordinate 60,731,311 of CM042476.1, read as the reverse complement.
TGAAATAAATCATTAAAAAAAAAATCAAACCTACTTCTCAAAGGGAATCATATCAAAATCTCACCATCAATCCCAATCTCAATATCAAACATGTGACATTGAGAAAATAAGGCCAACAAAACATCTCACCTTGATTAAATCAACAACACAACATCACATTCCCTACTTATCTTCCTCACCATTCTCCATGTATTCTGACTTCTAGAACAACAACAAAAAATCACTTAGGAATTTTATGAAACAACTTGTGTATGTGTAAGAGAAACAACACTTAATGAAAGTAGACATCAATGAGAATGATCTTTTACTCTACTTTAAAACAGTAGGACAATAGTCATGAATCATTGCAAAACTTCTAAAAGACTATATAAAAGAGAGAATTTTAAAAGAAAAGAGAGTACCATGTTACAGCAACACCAGCTTCAATATTACTAAGGGTTGTTTTTTCTCTCTCAAGGCCTACGTAAGTTCCTTTGTGCCTAAAAATTGAAAACATGGAATGAGGTTTTTGCAGGTACCTATGTATTTTTGATACCACATAAACAGCTAAGTTTGGTTATGAAGTTAAAATATTTTATGTACATACTCCAAATTAAAAGGATATGTCTCACCTTCTATTTAAAATATGGCTCAAGGTACATTATTTTTTTTCTTTATCATTTTAATCCAGAATAGTAAAAGTTAACAAAGAACATCTTTGTATATAAATCTTTCCATTTAAGATGAGAGAAAAATTGCCGCCATAGTTTTCAGTCCATGAAATAGAAAAATTATCCTCATCAAATACCTTGCATATTGAATTGCTGGATTGAAAGCTAATGAAAAGATCTATGCTTAATCTACCCCCCCCCCCCCCCCCCCCCCCCCAAAAAAAGAGAGAGAAAAGAGATTAAAGCCCAGCCAAAAACAAAAAGCATTTGTACAATACTATCAACTATTACCAAAACTATCTAAATGTTGTTTTCTACTATATAAACCTATCTCACCATCAATGCCAATAAAACTTTCTAAAAGCTTTGATTCCTTTGAAGTTATTAAGGGTAACAAACTCTAATCTTAATGCACAAACCCACCATGAAATAAATCATTAAAAAAATCAAACCTACTTCTTAAAGGGAATCATATCAAAATCTCACCATCAGTTCCAATCCCAATATCAAACATATGACATTGAGAAAATAAGGCTGACAAAACATCTCACCCTTGATTAAATAAACAACACAGCATCACATTCCCTACTTATCGTCCTCCTTACCACTCTCCATGTATTATGACTTCTAGAACAACAGCAAAAAATCACATAGGAATTTTATCAAACAGCTTGTGTACGGGTAAAAGAAACAACATTTAATGAAAGTGGACATCAATGAGAATGATCTTTTACTCTGCAATTCTTTAACTTTAGCTATCTTTTGCCTTTTACATGGATTTAGATGTATATTATTACCTACACAACAAAGCAAAAACCCAACCTTGATCTGAATATGCTTAATTTTTGTATTCTTTCTAATTAATATATAAAGAAAAAACAAAACAGAGATAAAAGAAACAAAAAATCCAACCCTGATTTGAATATGCTTAATTACAAATTTGCTAATAAATTAAACTTACCTTGGGACTATGACAATGGTTCAGAGCAATCATCGCTTTCGCTTTGGCTCCTCCTCGGCTTTGAAAGAGACAGCCTCAACCCTAGCCCTAGCCCCTTCTTCGCACCAACACACTGTGGCAAAGGTTCACAACAATCATCGCCCATTCCGCTCCTCTTTGGCTTATGTTGATCGGATTTCGGCGTTACATCTCGATCCTGACCATTCTCGGAATATATTGAGCCAGTCCAATCAATATATTTGAAAACCTTGTAGTAGGAATGCCATAGCCCATAGAGGTTAGAGATTTAGAGTGAGAGAGGGAGTGCTTCTGCATTAGGTCTCTTTCTGCATTAGCGTTAGGATTTTTTTTTTAATGGAAGAGATTTCGTGCGTGAGGTTAAGGATTTGGGGGAAGTTTAGAGATTTAAAGAGAGAGAGATAGTTCTTCTGCATTAGGAGGGGAGTTGGGAGAGATATATAGAAGGACAAAGTTTAGCTACAAAATTAGTTGTAGCCTTAGGCTACAAACTTACTTAATATCTTTTTGTTGGAGGTGAATTTTGACAAATCCACCATTGGATTACATCTTCTTCTTATATCCTTCATGCTTGCAAAATTTCAAGAAAATTAAAGATCAATAGCTATGTCATCAATAAATTTTTTAAATTACAAGTTTTTGTAATTTAAAATTATGCACAAAATATAAGCTTATAGATCATATAGTAAATGATATCTGATTGACACAAAATTTAATATGTGTATTAAGGGCATAAAGAACATGCAATTCAACGGTTAGATTTTCAAAATATGTTGTAGTATTTATTTTATTGAGTGAGTTTGTAGCCTTAAGCTACAACCCATTTTGTAGCTAAACTTTTTCCTATATAGAATAGTTAGGTTAATTTTCTTTAAAAAATTTTTAACTTAAATAAATAAAATAAAAAGAATTTAAAAAAAAATAGTGTTGACGTGAAAAATTGTGGGAGTTTCAAAAAATTCGGTTTTATATATATATATATATAATAATATATATATATATATATATTATTAAATAAACCAGAATGCATTTATTAATAACATACTATTTAATAATTAGTTAATGTAAGAGTTCTCCAATAATTGAAAATAATAACAAATGAGAATGTATCACTACTGAAATAATTACTATAACATATCAAGCAGTAGTAAGTAATTTATTTTAAAAAATGTGATTTAATTCTTTTACATTCAAATAATTACTCTTCTGTTTTGACTGATTTACCGGTCCAAGAAATAATAAGCAATGTGTTCTTTCTTCTCAAAAAAAAAAAAAAAAAAGAAAAAGTCCTATGTAATTTATTAAAAAAATTTAGTTGAATAAATTATATTAAAGCAGTGTCATCTTGGTTTCGTTTTTCAAACGTTGGAAATGGGGTGATTTGTAGTGCACTAAGATATTATAAGCTAAATTTGAAATGGGAAAAGGGTACACCAAACAACATATTTTTTTTGTAATTCAACAATCTAGTGTCGTTGACAATATTAAAAAGTTGGCAAAAACGCTATTTTAGTCTCTATATTTTGATATCATAGTCAATTTAGTCCTTATATTTTGGTAGTAGTCAATTTGATCCATGTTATTTACAACTTGTAATCAATTTAATCCCTACCGTTAATTAACGGAAAATGCATACATGGTAAATGATTTGTATTGTTGATGCACACGTGACTAAAATAATAATATAAAATCAAATAATTAAGTATTAAAAAAAGCAACACAAGCATTTTAATATAAAAAAGAAAATTCAATGTAAAAATAAATTCTAAAAAAAATTAATTGAAAGAAAACAGATAAAGAAAATGATTTTTTTTTTTAATCCACAATTTCAATTATTTTCTTTCTATTTTTTTGCACTTTCTTACCTCCCAATCACAAAGCAATCTAAAAATCCAACCAAAATGAAACCCTTTACCAAATTAAACGCACAAAGAGAACCCATCAAACACTATTCAAGAACAAACACTGAAAAGATCTCAACATACCCGAACCGTATCAATCCTTTCACCTCTCTAATGATTCCACTTCTCTAATGATTCAGATCTCAACATGCTGTTTAGTGCAGGATATTATTCTTTTCTATGGCCTCGTTTTTATGACCTATAATCGCGTTTTTAAATCGCGACCACATGCGCTTTTTTTTTTTTTTTTTGTAGTGAGAACAAAGGAAACACAAAAATAAGCAATGGATAAGTGTGGATTTGATTAAGCTCTCGTTTGGGAGAAATTATAGAGTCCTCTGGTAGATCACGTCACTTGTCCATCATTTCACTAAAAAACTTTCACTTGTTTAAAATTGTTGAGTCAGTAATTAATTTATGTTTAAAAAAAATTTCTAACTAACAATTTTAAACAAGTAGAAGTTTTTTAGTAGAATGGTGGAACATAACATTTGTCCACCATGTGGATCTTATAATTTTTTCTCGTTTGGGAGGGGGGGGGGGGGAGGGAGTGGGGTGGAGATGGAATCGAATGGAAAGGAATGAAAAGAATAATTTTAGAATATTCTTCCCTTCCCTTGTTTGTAAGTTTTAATGGAGGGAATGAAAAGTCTATTAATTTGTTTGAGAGTTTAAGTGGGATGTAATGGAATAGGTAGGAAGAAATACTTATTTTTCTTTATTCCCTTAAAATCTCAACTTTTCATTCCTCTGAAATTTAGAGGAATAGGAGGGAATGAAATTAGATTTAATGAATTTTTTTTTTACTCAAACTCCTAAAATATCTCTATATATTCAATTATTTATTTTAAAATAGGGGTCTAATAGTAATATCGTCATAAAATGATTCTATTCCTTTCCCACTATGTTACTCACAAATAAAGTTACTTACATTCCATTCATTTTTATTCTTTTATTTTAAAACATCCAACCAAGGTTACTTAATTCTGTTTCATTTCATTCATTTCTTTTCCATTCCTTTCTCTTGCTTAAATACATTCCATTCCATTTCCTTATGAACTCCTAAATGAAGCTAGGAAATCCTCAAGATTGAGATTCTCCATCAAGCTCGAGCTCCACCGTGACCACACCAATCTAAAGAGAACGAGAGGGAGAAAAAGAAAGAGAGTGAGTTCAAGAGAGAGAGAGAGGTCTGAGTGTTTTGATAGTTTGTTTGCTGGGAAATATATGAAAAGAGAAAGAATAGAAAAGAAAATTTGAATCTTGGTAACTGTGTGTATGTGCAAGTTAAATTTGTAAAACTTGTGTGAAAAGTGTGTGAGATATCTAATAGTACATTTTGATGAAAAAACTCAAAAACAATAAAAATAGAAACTTTAACACCATGATGTCAAGAGAAAAAGAAAGCAGTCCAAGGAAAGTAAAGACGACAATGGGATATACATGGAAAACCCCTTCAAATGGAAAAAAAAAACCACAGGTGAGCAAAGGTGAATATCCCTTTCTCTGTCAAGCTTTGTATTACGTAAAAATGGAGGTTTCCCTTGTACAGTAGTGATGTTCTTACTAAAGTAGAGACCTTTTCTCTACCTCACTTTCTTACAAACTTTTTAACATTTTCTCTATTGTTTTATCCTGGTTCGTACCCTAAAAGTCTAGCAACGTGTTCCTTTTATAGTCCGAGGAATGTTGTTAGGTACAAGACAAATGTTACATTGTGATCCCCCCATTTGAACCCTAATATAGCTGCTGTACTATGTAGTGGCTGGGAGAAAGAGAATGAGCACTCCGAGATCAGTATAGCGGCATGAAAAGTAACCTTGCCACTATGTGGGGAGCAATCCTTGGACAAGCAAAGGGACATCAGGGGCTTGTGAGTAATGTATGTGTCCCCCAACAGTGGTCTAGCATAAACATAGCCAATGGGAGGGAAGGATTTCATAACCTCTGATCAAAGAGAGTCACTATCCCTCTTTTGTGAGTGCTGGGTGTCCATGTCAAGTGCAAATCTCACTTTGCCTAAGATGATCATGTCGTTGGCATGGACTAAAGATCTCTTCTCCCAGCTAACATTCCTTTTCCTTGCTTATAACCATTCCACGTGTAGGATCCAGATCCAAATCCAGCCATGTCAACATTCTCCCATGCCTTGATTGGTGTACTGTACATTAGCCCCCTGACTATCAATGGCATTTGATGAGTGAAGCCTTTGATAGTTATGTTGTATCAGACTTCAATGCTCAAGCAATTATAATTTATGATGTTTGAAACGAGACACGTGGCCTTCGCGAGTGCTTCTAGCTGGTTTGGCGTCGTTTTGTTTCCCACGCTTGGCAAACAAACATTACTTTCCATAAATGTCGCGTCTTTTCACTTGACTCTGGTTAGTGATTTAAATAGATAAAGATCTTCCTTTAACCTTCATTCCTTTTGTATTTGCATAGCGTTTTCTTCTTCTTTCGAAAAAGAGACATTCCGTTGTCAAAAATGGCCAGTTCTTCTTCTTTTTTAGGCTCTAACTCTCTAAAGAATGACTCCACTTCCTCCACCAATGACTCTTCCAACACCAACAATGCACCACCACCTAGCCTTGAAATGGTTCCTTTCCCTCCTCCCCTACCTTTCCCAATCTTTCCCCTCCCCCTTCAATTCTTCCTGCCTCATGAAGATCAACTGTGGGAAGGGAGTGAGGAAGATGAAAAGGAGGATTTTGAAGAGTTTCGGTTGAAGGCTGAAAAGGATGCTGAAGATGAGGCCTATGACGCCTTCATGGGGGCCTCATCTAGGCGTAGGAGAAGGTGTAGAGCTCTTCAAGATGGCTTTGAATCAAGCACCTCTTCTTCAAGTGAGTTTGGTTTTGATTTTAAGGAATTAGAGTTTTTTGATGACTCCAGCTCTAAGGATGGTGAAGGCGAGGAGGAGGAAGAAGAGAAAGAGGAAGAGGAAGAGGAGGACATGGCTCCAGATTACCCTTAAGAGGATTCTACTTCTAAGGTAGATGAGGATGTCTACAAGCTTCGCTTTCCTTAAGTTGTCAAGTTTTGAACTTGCAACCTTTATGTTCTTTTTTGTTTTTGTAAGTGGGCCATATTATTGGCCTTAGGTTATAAGTATATTTTTTTTAGTTGCAATGTTTTGTTTGCTTGTTTGTTTTTTTTTTTTTTTTTTTTTGGGTCAGAAAAGGGATGATAGGCCAAAAGGGCCATGCATTGTAAATCTCATTTTCTCCTTTTTTTTTTTTTTGAATATATATATATATATATATATAAACAACATTGGTTTGTTCCTAAAAATATAATGTGGTCATAATGTTTATTGTTATTTTTATCATGTTATCACCTTTTCTTTTGAAAACGCTGCACAAAAAGAACAACATATAAACATGTCAGTTAATTAAAACACAAGACAAAAGTAAAAACGAACCTGTATCATGCCTTTTCCATTGACTTTGTGAAGGTGGTTTTCTTGGTTTTTGTTAACTGATTTTGTCAGAAACTGACTTTTCCCATGTTGACACATGTCCATAAATTTGAAAAGGTGCCACTTTTGAATGGCTCTTTTTAGAGGGAAAGAGGATACTTGTTTGAAGTATAAAAGGAAAGAAATTGCTCAGAGAAGAACGTATCTCTTTTCCTCATTTTTTCATTCTTCCCTTATCTTCTTCTCTTTAAACCCCAAAACTCAAAATCCTCCACGATCACGTAAACTATGGGTGCCAAACGTACTCTAAGATCTAGTTCTTCGAAGGTTGTAGAACCTTTAACCATTAAGATCAATAGGACATTACTAGGAAGGGATGAGAACTCTTCCACTAATGAGCAATGGATCATTCCCCATTTCTTTGAAGACTACCTGTTTGATAAAAGTTTTGATTGAGACTTTGTTCCCTGTTCTTCAAACCCTTCGTACACGGCATATGGGGAGCCTGATGATCTATTAACCATGGATTTGGACCTAAAGCACATTCCTCAACTTGGCACTTGCAAAAGAGATTTTGATCCCACCACTGATGTGGTTTTTAAGTCCAATACTTCTGTTTCTAAAGGTTGGAGAAGTTGGTGCCGAAAGGTGTTAACTCATCCTCCTTTCATGGAAATTCTGCAAAATGCACATGGTGCACACTGTGTTGGCATTCTCCAATTTAGACATTAGCAAGGATAGTGAGAGCCTCCTTTCTTTTCTGTATCATTGGAATTTTACCACCCATACTTTCTTCACAAGTGCCAAGAAGTCTCCCCTTCTCTTGAAGATGTCTATGAAATCTTGTGACTTCATTTGTTTTGTGATGGAGAAGTGGCCAACATCTCCTTATCTCCTAATGAAGCCAAAGCTGTAAAGTTTCTTGAAGAAGTAGTGAAGAAAAATTTGAAGAAGCCAATTCTAAAGGCAGTAAGGAAGGGAAAAGCTCCCAGCGATGAAAAGTCAGAAAACATCAATGTTGGTGTTGACAAAAGTTCCAAGGCTAACTTTTGGGAATGGATCAGATGCTTCAGGAGGGAATATGCTAATGGCGTGGATGAAGAAGCTAGTCTAGATTCTTTGAAGGACGGCAAAAACTTCTTGGTAGGAGAAGAAAACTCTAGCCCTTATGAACTTGAAGCTTTCATTGCTTTCTTGCTTTCCCGCCATTTGTTTGAAGGATATCCTCAAGAGAAGATCTTAGGTAGACATTTCTCCTTAGCTGTTAAGTTAGCCAAAGGATATTATTTTCCCCTTACTCCTTACTTCTTAGGAACTTTATATTCTCATTTAGATCGCTTTACCCTTGACCTACAACGTTCTTGGTGTAGATTCCAGATAGAAACGTTTGTACTTGAAGCATTTTTACAAATTTGGTCATGGGAGCATTTTAGGAACTATGCTCTTGTTTCCAAAGCTTTAAATTCCTTTAAAACCATCTTGCCATCACCCCAAGGCTTGCCAAGACCATGACGATGGAATAAGGCTGTGGTATCCTCTGATAACTTTCTTTGTAAGGTTTTAGATGACCCTACTGATTAGATAGCCAGGCTTTATTCCCCCTCTAAAGGGTGCACTTCCTCCATTGTTCCAATCTTTGACAGATGAAACTGTTTCTCGTTATAGAGATGTTCCTTGGTCTGAGAAGGAACTCTCTTTCATTGGCTGTACATTTACTTCCCACCTTCCAGCATGCTTTCCAGATGATTTTGAAACCCAAGCCTATAATCCTTATAGATTTGCCTGCCAATTTGGTTTTGACCAAGGTGTACTGGGGCATCTTTCTACCTTATCCCCCCTGCTATAATAGCATCATTGGATTTCAAGAGCACAATCTTATTAAGGTGGTAGTGTTTGGTTCTGAACTTCCTTTTACTTCCCCTTCTCGAGCTGGATTACCTTCACCTAGGTTTAAAGCATGGTGGGCAGGCATTAGGGAGCATGTTAGGAACTTTGGGTTGAGTGGGACTTAATGTGTGGATATCCCAAGGTGACTTGACTTTGAAACTCTTTGCCAAAACCAAACCTTTAGCCACCAAAATAAAAGGAAAGAATGACAAGGTTTCTGCTGTAAAGAAACCAAAAGTATGTATCCTCTTCTTTGACTTTGTTATCTTAGTAATGTTCTCTCTTGATCAATGGCGTATGTGACTTTACTTTCTCCTTTCTCTTTTTGGACCTTTGACAGGTTAAAGATGTTGGAAAATTTGGTTTTGTATCTCATACAAAACACACAGCGGAAGCAACAAACACGGATCTACTTCAATCATGAAAGACAACATGTAACCATGAGTTCTAAAACAAAGAATAGAAAGCATACTTTGGTGCAGTGAATTTCAAAACCGTGACTTGAAAATACCTTTAATCTTCATCTCAATTTCATATGGTGCCCAAGATGTGTGGTCTCTCAATCAGTCGTTTTTGTACATAGATTCTCAAAGAAAATTCTTATTTTTCTCCTTGTGGAGAAAAACTGATTTCTTTTCTTTTCATCATACGTATGTTATTACTACCATAGTAGTTTCTTTATTTAATAATTCTTATTAAATAAAAAATTATATAATTGGGTTAACCTTTTGGGCCTACCCAATTGGGTTTTAGTTTGTGGCTTGAGATGGGACCAAAGGGAACAAATAAGACCCTAGCTCTAATGGGCCTTAGGCTTTTCTATCAACTCTTGACAAGTCCAAAGTTACCATTAATTATATTCAATATCACTATAAGAATATAATTGAACTCTAGGCTTTATTAATAAATTATATCCCAAGACTTTATTATACATACAACCTCTTCATTAAAATATTCGTAGTAATACAAAGTCATGAATATTGACTGCCACTTTAAAGATTACTACATCTTAATCCTTGAGTACCCGGTTTAATCCTTTATGTTATTTATCATATATTTATGAAATCCAATTTTATAAATATATACTTTAGTAACTCCTTACTAAAGTGGTTGGGCCCAACGCTCTGAATAACCAAACCCATTAAACTTATGTCAAGGGAATATTTTATATCTCTGTTAAGAGATTATGAATTCCATCTTGAGAATATATGTTCTATCAATACTAAATGTGGTTGTCCAACATACTGAGGTTTTGACCGTTACTTATAGATCTCACTCCTGATATATTAAAGCAACCTACATCTCATGATCAGGTCCATTATTCTCTCAGGGTTTAGAGTTGATGTAAATAGAAGTCATGAGATTTATTATTCAATTGATAGTCGTTAGGAGAATAATAAATCTCACAGCGGTTCAGTTCAATATGTCTTAACTCTTAAAACATCTCAACATACCAACTAGAAGTCTTTACTTCCATGATCAAGACAAATCATCTTAGTTGATATGTTATAGTCTTTGCAGATGAAATGCTCAATTTCATCACCGACTATGAACTAAAAATTCTGAGTTTACAAAGAACTTGTGATTTATATATTCTGTGACTTTTCACATAAATCACATACTATGCATCTCATGAACTAAGATAATGTCCTATTAGTTCATAAATAGATAGTCTCACATAATTAAACAATTTAATTATTTATGATATGCCAATAAATTGGATTTTAGGGCATAAACCCTAATAATCTCTCACTTGCCCTCAAAGACAATTTACCACATATCCGACACTTATCTCCCTTTAGAGTAATTCATAGTCACTTTAAGGCAAGGTTTGGAAACAAGTTTCAGCTAGATTTATTGCATAAATTATCTTTTTTACTACTATTATTCACGTACTTATATCTCTCTAATGAGTTAATACTTACGCTTAATGTGTATCTTCACCACCTAGGATGAACACATTTCCTAAAGTCCAACTTCATGAATCACAATCAAACTACAAGTCAGTATTTGTACATCTAGTAAATATCAAAACTTCACTTTTGTGGATAAGCATATAATCCCTCATTCTCCTTAGATATTTGAGTATATGCTTTACTCCCACTAAATTAAGTGATCTTTGATTCACTTGATATTTGCTACTATGCCCACCGCAAAATAGACATTTAGCATAGTATTTAGCATAGCATAAAGACTTTCTATCGATTTGATATAAGGAACCGTCTTATATGCACTTTTTTTTATATGTCTTAAGACCATAGTCCTTTTATAAAGGAACTTCAAACTTAAAAGGAAAGAATCATTTCTTGAAGTATTACATGCTATACTTGGTTAGAATCTAATCTATTTAAGTAGCTTGAGATAGACCCAACATCCTAATTTCTGAATTTTAGCAAAGTTATAATTCTTAGGATGTGATCAATCTTTCCCAGGTACTTTATATCAAACTGGACTAGACAACCAAAAACTCTATTGATGACAACTCTACATCATTCTAAATGATTAGAATGTCATCAACATACATTAAGAAATTTATTATTCTATATAACTTTTACACACTTAAGGTCTTTTAATACTTGATCAAAATCAAATAATTTGATTGCTTGATCAAAGATGATATGTATGACCTAGATGCTTGCATTAGTCCATAAATGGACTTTAAGCAACTTGCATGCTAATCACTACTAGTTCTTTGCTATGAAAAAGTCTAGTTATATCATATAGATGTCTTCCTCAAGATTGCTACTAAAAGAAGTTTTCTTGATATCCATTGCCATATTTCATCCAAATGAAATATAATGGATAATAGAATCTAGATATAGTCAAACTTGACTATTGGTGAAAAAATCTTTTCATAATCGAACCATTTCTTTTTGAATAAATCTTTTCGTCATTAGTCTTGACTTTGAAAGTTTGCACCTTCAAATCTATCATCTCATTTACTTGTAGACCTATTTAAAAACAATAGGCTTAATGCAATTAAGCGCCTTTACAAATTCTAGACTTTAAATAGAATCTAATTCTATTCACATAATCTTAATCCAGTAATCCATATTCATATCATCTATTGCCTTTACGTAGAACTGAGGATCAAATTCATATCCTTATGGAATAACTACAAAAGTTTATTCCAAAACTATGAATTTATTTGGTAGTCCTCCCATTACGATATTGCACCCACGTACTAGCTATATATTTAGAATAATGCCTTGTGGTGTATCTAATACAACTATCTCATTTCTAAATGTATTTTATAGTTGTCCAATAACAAATTTTGACATTTTTCTTATAGAACAATCTACCTTTACTTTAAAAGAGCTCTATTCCTCCTTTATGTATGCACTACCTTAAAGAAGTCATTGGAAATTTATTCCTTTACAAAAAGGAACCCTAGATCTTATTATCCTCTATATAGAATTCATAGACTAGGAATATAACAAAATAATGGTTCTAAAAGCCCATCTTTCACCAATCTTGAATATCATTTAGATTAATAAGATCTATAAACATAAGTGCCAAAACATACAATTACAAAGGATGGAAACTTTCTCTTTAAAATGTAAAATATGTAGATTTCCATCTAGAAGACAATCATGGACAATGCTTAGCTTTACCAAAACAGAAACAATTTCTTTTTGGTCATGCTTTTGAGACTCATTTTCCTTTTGGCAATTACTAGGGCAACTAACTTGTCCAACTGTTTAGTATTTTAATTCCTTTTCTTATCACCCTTACCTTTCGATTCGGCTAAGAATTTGAATTAAATCATATTGATCCTAGCCTTAGCTTTTAGGATGTCTTCCATTGTGTAGAACTCACTCATCAATTCAGATAACATAAAAATAATTTATTTTCAAAACAATCTAAATTGGTTAAATGATTCTAACAAGGACTTGTGGATCATATCCATATAAGATTAATATTTAATCTCTACATCCAAGAATTTCAATTTATTTTAAAAAATAAAATATTTTGATAAAATGATTTAGAATTGGAACTCCTTAAGTTTTTCTTAGCACTCAATATGATTTATACCAAACATCTCATTTAGACTTAATATAAAGTCTAAGTCTAGTACTAACTCTTGCATCTCATGCTGTAGCACAATTGAGATAGAAGCCAATGAAACATATTAGCATTTCAATGAAGACTATGATGACATCATAAGCTATCTTTCATAAATGCATAATGTATAGGAAATTATGACAATGCTGAATCAAAAACATAAATATGTATTTCAGCTCCTTTAAGCACCATGTCCAAAATTATTTCTTAGTTAATGTGATTCAACTAAAATAGTAGCTAAAGGACAAAATTTATGACAACTTTATATTGAGACCATGAACTTAATTACAGGGATATTATATTTTGCATCCATAACTATATAGTATGGAACCCGAAAAACATACTATACTAGGTGCAACGGCAACCTAATCCCGCAATTAATATTCCTCAGCATAGAGTGAATATCAACCACTATGATCAAGCGAGAATTATTCTCATTATTAATGCTATCATGGTAACTCTTACCAAAAAAAAATAATTTGCCGCTCTTCCTTTGATCTCTAAGTAATAATAGCAAGAACTGAGCATAGAGGATACTATTAAACTTAGTTTAGTGTACACCATTGTCTAGAATCATGTGTAGCCACATTTCATCCCTTTAACAGGCTTATTTTGTAGTACCATGATAAAAACACCTTCCGCATGGAATGCAAAGCTCGAAGCGAAGACAAAGTGTTTGATCAAACCACTATAAACCAGGAAATTCAATCTTGTAGTACCATGAAATAAACATCCTCCGCATGGAACGCAAGGCTCGAGGCCAAGACGAGATGTTTACCCTACACCACTATGAACCAACAATGGAGGCCGTGAGATCCAACCCTTGTATCTCTCTCCTACTAGAAATTTTAAAACAAGTGGATTGTCTTGAAATCATTGTGATCTAATCACAATTTTAACCATACACATTAAATGTGTTTAATTATTTAAATTCAATGTGATGTAACTAAGTCACGTCATAATAGCGTAACGAACATTCACACAATCACAAAGAAGTTTAACCTTGTAATCCATAAAATAAATACCATCCGCATGGAATGCAAGACTCGAAGTCAAGACGAGGTATCTACTCACATTACAATAAACTTAACAAAAGGGTTATTTCAAGAACTCTCACTCATTATTTGGGTTTTTCTTAAATAATTGTGATCCCATCACAACTAATAACCTTGCACTTGTTAAAAACTCTAATTTCATTAGAATCACTAACTAAAATGGAAGTCCTAAGCTATTTAGGATTCCTTAAACACTAATGAATAAAAAATTAGTTATATTGAACTCTATCCTTAATTTACTAGATAAAGTATTCTAATCTTATTAGAAACTATATAACTTTAATTAGAATTTTAATCTCATTAAAAACCTCTAATTAAAATAAATTAAGGACTATTAATCATAAAATGATTTAGTACCAAGAGTTCTATTTAACTAACATATTTGATCTCATTAGGTCTTTTAGTTAGATAATGATTAATAAATGGCCTTAACTTTTAAAGACTATAAAATTAATCACATAGCTTTGCTTTTTATCAAAGTTTTAACACTTAGTCAAAAACAAGTGAAAATTCAAAATTCAGTGTCTTCGATCAGTCAAATCTAATACTCGATCGATCAAAAAATGAAGAAATTCATCACAAAGGTTCTGCCTCGTTCGATTGATTCTCGATTCCTGTTCGATTAATCGAAAAGAACATTCGATCGATCAAAAGGAATTCTCGATCGATTGAAACTCGCATAAATGAATTTTTCAGAATTTTCCAAGAACCGTTTTTGACATCTTCATCGTTTTCTATCAAAACACCTTTTGATTTTATGAATGAAGATTTTACAGATCAAACATAAGGGTTTTCAATATCAAGATTAAGAACCATAATATGCTAGAAACCTTGAAAACACAATCCTAATCTCATTAGGAATAAATTTCATAACCCTAGCATTAACCAACTGTTTGATCATGAAAAAAATAGAATGCAAGGCAAGCATCAATACTCGTTCAACATTCAGATCTTAATACATATAGACATGAACTAGTATCGTGATTTGAACATCCGCACATTAATATATATAAATATATATATTAAGCAATTCATGAAGTTAGGCCTTGAATCCTTGATAACGTATAAATATATCAAGCAAGACTAACAATAGTACACGTCTACCATACAATCATATATGTATCACTAGCGAAAAGTCAAACGCCACTTGATACAATATAATAACCAACATAATATTCATCCTTGGTATGAACCCAATATCATCATGTTTCAAATAAGTTAATGGCATTGGGAACGGTTATCAAACAAAATTCAACTGTCAACCATAACCAACCAATGCAAAACAAAATTCTCATGCTTTGACCGATCTACCAGTTTTATTTAAGAAAACTTTAAAACTGATGGCAAAGTCGAATATTAAATGATTACATAGAATCAATGTACATCATTCCTATCCGATTATGTTTATAAACCACTTCAATAAACCTATTCGCAAGATGTGTAGATGGTGTCCTTGATGAATACAAACACCAAAAACACACGGCAGAAAACAGAAATTACAGCCGTGGCAACAAACAATAATTAATATATCTCATATATTAATCATGGCAGTTCCAAAAACAAAAATATGTAGAAACTTTTACTGCATAAAACTAAATCACCAAGAGAACTAATTTCTTTGATTCTAAAACCCAATCACATGTTATACAAGCATGATATTGAAAACTTGGCTCTGATACCATTTGTTGGAAAATCTAGTTTTGTATCTCATAAAAAACACACAGCGGAAGCAACAACCACAGATCTACTTCAATCATGAAAGATAACATGTAACCATGAGTTCTAGATCAAAGAATAAAAAGCGTACCTTGGTGCAGTGAATTTCAAAACCGTGACTTGAGAATACCTTTAATTTTCATCTCAATTTCACATGGTGCCCAAGATGTGTGGTCTCTCAATTAGTCATTTTTGTACATAGATTCTCAAAGAAAATTCTTATTTTTCTCCTTGTGGAGAAAAACTGATTTCTTTTCTTTTCATCATAAGTACGTTATTACTACCATAATAGTTTCTTTATTTAATAACTCTTATTAAATAAAAATTGATTATCTAATTGGGTTAGCTTTTTGGGCCTACCCAATTGGGCTTTAGTTTGTGGCTTGAGATGGGACCAAAAGGAACAAATAAGACTCTAGCTCCAATGTGCCTTGGGCTTTTCTGTCAACTCTTGACAAGTTTAAAGTTACCATTAATTATATTCAATACCACTATAAGAATATAATTGAACTCTAGGTCTTATTAATAAATTATATCCCAAGACTTTATTATACATACAACCCCTTCATTAAAATATTCGTAGTAATACAAAGTCATGAATATTGACTGCCACTTTGAAGATTACTACATCTTAATCTTTGAGTATCCGGTTTAATCCTTTATGTTATTCATCATATATTTATGAAATCCAATTTCATAAATATATACTTTAGTAACTCCTTACTAAAGTGGTTGAGCCCAATACTCTGAATAACCAAACCCATTAAACTTATCTCAAGGGAATATTTTATATCTTTGTTAAGAGATTATGAATTCCATCTTGAGAATATATGTTCCATCAACACTAAATGTAGTTGCCCAACATACTGAGGTTTTGACCGTTACTTATAGATTTCACTCCTGATATATTAAAGCAACTTACATCTCATGATCAGGTCATTATTCTCTCAGGGTTTAGAGTTGATGTAAATAGAAGTCATGAGATTTATTATTCAATTGACAGTCATTAGGAGAATAATAAATCTCACAGCGGTCTAGTTCAATGTCTTAACTCTTAAAACATATCAACATAACAACTAGAAGTCTCCACTTCCATGATCAAGACAAATCATCTTAGTTGATATGTTATAGTCTTCGTAGATGAAACGCCCAATTTCATCACCGACGAACTAAAAATTCTAAGTTTACAAAGAACTTGTGATTTATATCTTCTGTGAGTTTTCACATAAATCACATACTATGCATCTTATGGACTAAGATAATATCCCATTAGTTCATAAATAGATAGTCTCACATAATTAAACAATTTAATTATTTATGACATGTCAATAAATTGGATTTTAGGGCACAAATCCTAACAAAAGAAACTGTTCTTCAGACTCAGACCAAAGAAAAAACCACTCTTTTGGAACTAGAGGCCTCTGTACAAGAAGTGGCTTCTGAGGAGGAAACATAATCTGATGCTGAAAGGGGGGATTCGAATCATGTGTGCACCGACAATCCTAAGAGAAAATTTTTTTGCAGAAGTCACTTCCAGAGATTAAGAGAGTGGAAGCATCGAGGCAGACCTTGATCCACTAATCTCATTCCTTTCTCCCCTTTTGAAAGTTGTGTGCTCCAAACTTCTTTCAAAGTATCTTGAGATAATAAGGGATACTGACAAATGGACATTGCCTCTTAGGTGCTTCATGTTGGAACGCATTGGGCTTGTCGTGTCTCAACTACAGTCTAAAGGTAAAAAGTACCATCTCACTCTTCCCTTTAAAAACATTAATTCTCTAACAGACATTATTTAGTTTTCAATTTGTAATATTTTATGGTCATGGAAGACCTGTTTGTTTGTAAACTCTATTATGTTTGTTATTCAGTTAGGATATTGAACTTTGCATGCATATCATGAATAGTAAAATATAATATAACTAAATGGAAAGGGTTTTATTTAATAGAGATGGAATTCTGGAATGGCAAGTATCAGATTACAAAGCTAAGCATAATACTTCTTAAAATGAGCTCCACTAATGAGGCTATATGCCTTCGTACCTGTTTGACCTTTCAGCCAATAATTTCTAGTTTGTTGTGCTTCTTCCACAATATAAGGTCCTTCTCATTTTGGTGAAAGCTTGTGTTTGACTGCTTCAGCCCCACCTCATTATAGACACCGCATTTTGTACCCCTTACGACTCGGGCCTTCGTTTCCCAATTATGCCCAAATTCCAAGGGTCAAGGTTGGTTTAGGGCCTAATCAGATGTTAAATTAACTTGAGAGATGTTAAAATGGAAAATATAATTTTTAATGAGCAAAATTCTATTTTTGGAAAATAAAGGCCAAAGAAAACCCATGGTTTGCGTACATAGGCACAAACCTGCATATGTAGGCACAAGTTTGTGTACACAGCTAGGGTTTCAGAGACATAAAAAATGCAAGTTTATTGCATTAAAGACTGAGATTTGGAATGAATCTCACATCGTCTAGGAGCCATTCCAAACTCCTATTTTTCAACTATATAAAGCCTTACATGGTACCTTTTCAAAAGACACAGAAAATCCTAAGGGAAAACCTAATATTTACTAGAAATAGTGAATCAAAGAGGGAGTTTTTCACAAAACATTCTCAAGTCAATTTTATTTGATTAGGGCCTTTTTTGGCCTTGATCCTTTGAGTTTAAGATTACTAATCATGTTTTTATTGATTTGTGAATAGATTGACTGAGGGGAATGGTCAAAATAAAACTTGGAAAGCTTTTTATTTGAGGTATTGAGCTTAACTCTTTCTTTTTCTTTTCCTTCTCTTTTCTGCCTTCTTATTATATTTTAATTTGTTTCTTTGCTTAGTTTATATTTATACATGTTTTTTTAAGGTTAGTTTTATGCTTTCTTTACATTTTTAAGCATGTTAGGTTGTTAGATTTAAGCTTTCAAGTCTTGCTATGTTTTTTTGCTTGTCTGTTTTTTGGGTTAGGGTTCAAGCGTGTCTGCATATGCATACTTTTGTATGCACATGCATACTCGTGCCCAAAAACACTAAATTTTTTTTTCCTATTTCTCTTGCTTTGCTTGTTTTACCTCATATGCCTTTGTTTTATCATTCTTATATGCTTTTGAGTTTATTTTTCTTTGTTCACATGTTTGTTTGTCATTGTATGCTAGATTAGTGTTTATCTTTTTGTTTCTTAATTTTAATGCCAGGCCATTCATTCACATGTCCATTCATTGATGCCATAGGTGCCGTGATGCAATGAGGTAAGTAAGGGTAAGTCATGCATTCACATGTACATGCATATTGTTTAATAACATGGTTTGATGATGAGCATGAATGTGTTTATTTAAACGATGTGTTCTTAATAATTTTCATGTTCCCAATATGATCCTTTGATGTTTACATGTTGATGCCTCAACATGATTTATGAATGCTTACAAGCCTTGGATATGATATAATGACATGATGAATGCTAGGTTGATGAGATGCCATGATAGATGTATGCTAGGGCTTGTGATGAGATGATTGCCATGATAGATGTATGTTAACTTTGTTTGATGAGCATGATTAGATGAATAGTTAGGGTTTGGGATAAATGATGCCATATTGTATGCTTAGATGTATGCTAGTGTGTGTGTGAGTTAGAATATAAGTGTTGAACATGCTTTTAATAAGGTTAAGATATAAGACACAATGATGGGAGGCTAACCTTAGGATTAGGCAGTCTTAGGTGCCTAACACCTTCCCAAGAATGTACCTAAACTCCGAACCCATACTCTGGTAGTAAGATCAATGGTCATTCCTCGAAAGGAT
Source organism: Quercus gilva (assembly GCA_023621385.1). Classification (NCBI taxonomy): domain Eukaryota; kingdom Viridiplantae; phylum Streptophyta; class Magnoliopsida; order Fagales; family Fagaceae; genus Quercus; species Quercus gilva. The sequence continues at coordinate 60,711,848 of CM042476.1, read as the reverse complement.
GCTATATTCATGGTTCCTAGACCATATAACTAGGTGGTGACTCTGATGCTTTCCGTTGTGTCCACACTCGTACATGAGGGGCTGTCTTCCAAACAAGTTCTCCCACTTAAAACTTTCTTTCCTTAACTTGACCTTCTTGCCTTGCCTTCATACTAGCCTAGTAAAGGTAGTTGTGAGAGGTAGCATTGTCTCGTTTTTCTTTAGTGATCTCTAGGATGTCTTCCCTGGGTATCCCTACTATTTCTGCTAATTTCACTGTTGGCCTTACTAAATCTGTTGGGATAATGGCCTTTGTACCATAGACCAGGGAAAAGGGTAAGGCTCCTGTAGCTTGTGATTTGGTTGTTCTATAAGCCCATAGAGCTGTAGGAAGTTCCTCTCTCCATCCTTTTCCGTTCTCCTTGGTCATTTTTCCTAATATCTTCAGCAATCTCTTGTTGGAAGTCTCATCTTGACCATTTCCTTTGGGATAATAAGGTGTTGATGTCGTGTGAGCTATGGAGTACCATTCTGTTAAACAGCGCACATCCTTATTTAGGAATGGTATGCCACTAAGCTACCTTTTGCTTTTTTCATGGCCACTGCTTCTACCCATTTTGTAAATAGCTTAGTGGCTACTAGTATCTAAGCACATTCTTTAGAAAGGGGGTTTATAGGACCTATGAAATCCAGTCCCCAACTGTGGAATGGATATGGTGCCATAGTTGGTTGTAGGCTTTGATGGTTGGTGTGTATTTTATCCCCTTGCCTTTGACATTCTTAACACTTCTTGGCAAAATCTTGGGCATTTCTTTGCATGGTGGGCCAGTAGTATCACTGGTGTAAAACCATTTGCCATAGCTTTTTGCCACCAGGGTGTCCTGCTGGCTCTTCCTCGTGCAAATCAAAGAGAATACCCTTTACTTCTTTGCTGGGAATACACATTAACCACTTCCCTTGGAAACTTCTCTTTCACAGCTTCCCATCCACCATCTTGAACCTTGTTGCATATCTCTTCAACTTTTATTTTTCAAATGAGTAGCAGGTAGTACACCTTGTGAAAGGTATTTTAAGTATGAATCCTGCCAATCTTCTTCTTGTACCTCACTATTCAGCACTTCTGCCTAGTCTAGGGGAACTTTGTAATCTTCTGTATAGGCCGACATCAAGGTTCACCCCACACATCTCATGGTGTAACTTGTGCAATCATGTCAAGCCTTCCTGTCTTAAGACACGCCTCATTAGCAACCCTTCTGCTCCTCTGAAAAATAAACTCCCATTAATCTTGAGGAAGTTCTTCGTGTTTAATGGCAGATTTGATCCAATATATCTTTCCTGGACCACTGCTTTCAACAAGGGTTCTCGCCAATCTTTTGGAGGACACAATCCGCTTTTGATTAGGCCAGGTTGTTTCTCCACCTTGAGAGTCATCTTCTCTTTCTTTAGCATAGACTTGGTGACTAGGGTGGCCAGTGAATTTGCCAACTAGTTCTCATTCTGGTTAATCACCTTCATTCTATGGATGTGAAGTGTTTCATGAGATCTTGAATTGTGGCCCTATAAGCAGCCAAGCTAGGACTCTTCACTCTATAGGTTCCCTCTACCTACTTAATGACTAACTTAGAATCCCCAAATACTTTTAATCTTTTGATGCAAAGTCTCTTGGCAGCCTTTAACCTTACCACCAGGGCTTCATAGTCTGCTCCATTGTTTGAACAAAGGAAACATAGCTTGTAAACAAACATGTGTTCCTCCCCTGGCGACTTTAACACTACTCCTATCCCTCCTCTTTGAGATGTAGATGAGCCATCAAAGTGCATAGACCATTCTTGTTCTTCTGTTACCAAAACTTCTTGCTAGGGAAGCGAGAAATCACTAGTCCCTAGGAAGTTGGCTAACAAGTCAGCCATTACTTGCCCCTTAATCGCAAATGGCCTTATACACTTGATGTCATGGCACGCTATTAGGATGGTCCACTGAGCCATTCTTCCAAACAACTGAGGGTGGGTTAGGAGATACTTCACAGGATTGCTTTTGGTCACTAACTGTACATGATGCCCTAGAAAGTAGTGATTAAACTTTGACACAGCCAAAGCTAAGGAAAGGCATATCTTTTCAACTATGGAGTATCTCAGCTTTAGTCCCTTCATGAGCCTGCAAATGTAATATATTGGCCTTTGTGTGCCTCTTTGTTCCTAAGCCAATAAAGCCCCCAGTGAGTGCTCTGTATTTGCTATATATAATAAAAGAGGCTTCCCAGGCAATGGACCCACCATGGTTTTGGGATTTGCCAAAATTGCTTATATATTTTTAAATGCCTTCTCACATTGGTCACACCACACAAAGGCCACCCTCTTTTTGGTTTGTTTAACTAAAGGCTTTAAGATATCAGCTAAACAGGGGATAAATCCTTTCAAATAAGACAACTTTCCCACAAAGCTTCTCAACTCTTTCAAAGTTGTTGGTGGGGGTAAGAGTAGTCATTGCCTTAGCTTTCATGGGATCTAAATCAATCCCCCTTTGATGGACAAGGAATCCCAAGAACTTCCTTGAGGATACCCCAAAGGCGTACTTGGAAGGATTCATCCTCAAGTTGTACTCTCTACACCTTTCGAAAACCTACCTTAGGTGCAATAGATGCTCAATCGGGCTCTTTGCCTTTATCACCAAATCATCCACATAATCCTTCACTTGCTTGTGTGGCATGTCACCAAAGATCAGAGTCATGGTCCTTTGATATGCTATACCAGCATTCTTCAATCCAAAGGGCATCATCTTATATTAGAAATTCCTAAAAGGTGTTCTAAAGGTAGTTTTCTAAGCATTTGATGGCTTCATGAAATCTGGTTGTAACCACTGTAGCTATCCATAAAAGAAAAACGCTTGTGTCCAGCATCTGTATCTACAAGAAAATCAACATTGGGCAGTGGGAATTCATCTTTAGGGTATGCCCTATTGAGATCCCTAAATTTTATTTGCCCACCTTTCTTTTTCACAGGAACTATGTTAGCTAGCCATTCTGGACATTTGATCTCTTCTATGAACCCTGCTTTCGAAAACTTGTTCACTTCAGCTTTGATCTTTTCTTCAACATCCAAACGATACTTTCTTGTTAGCTACTTTACAGGCCTGGCCTTGGGGTCAACATTCAGCTTATGTGAGACCACATTTGGATTCAATCCAGGCATTTCTTCATAGTCCCAAGCAAAAACATCTCTGTACTCCTTCAACAAAGCTATCAATCTTCTTTTCCCCTCTTTTGGTAAACCTTTGCTTATCTTAACCATCCTTTCTTTTTCTCCCTCATTGAGATTGACTTCAACGAATTCCTCCTGAACATTCTTTACAACATCATTTATAAACTCAGGGGCTTCCTTGATAGGTTCTTCAACCATGCACTCCCTTCCTAGCTATTGAGCAAGGCAAAAGGGGTTAGGCTCGCCATTCTCTCGACTCTCTTCCTTTAAACGTCAGAATTCATAAATCACCTTGTCATCAGGCTTGGTGATCCTCCTGATCTTAGGAGGTCTCTCAGACTCTATGACTTCCCTATCCCCATTTTTCTCTTACTCCAAAACAGTGGCATTGAAAGGAAGAACTCTATTTTCTTCTTTAGGTTCTAATTCCTGATACAAGGCTGCTTCAGCATAGTGGAGCTCTGCCCTCTCAAAAGCCATTCTAGTGGTTTCAATAGTCACTAGCCTTCCTTTCCAAATGGCCTTCACACATTGGTGATATGTAGAAGCCACTGCTATATGTGCATTGAGCCAAGGGTGGCCAAAAATAACATGATACAAGGTATCACCATCCGTCACGTGCATAAGAGTGCGAGCCTTGATAGGTCCCACCCTCAGGTCCAAGGACATATGTCTTAGGGTATGCTACTGCAATGACCCTATCCTTGCCACTTGGAGTGGCTCTTGAATAATCCTTTCTCGTGGAATGCTCAATGCATCAAATGTCGGGTGGGGTAGAATGTTGGTGGAAGCACCAGTGTCTATAAAGGCCCTCTTAATCTGAGAAGCTTCTAGGATAGCAGTAACATACAAAGGCCTCCCGCCATCCACAACCCTGTTGGCTAAATCTCTGAGAGAGAAGGTTACTGATTCCTTGGTTTCTTGGTATGCCACCTGCAGGTCACTTCCCTACTCGGTAGCTGCTCCTTGGCTCCTTTCCATTACTTGAGTCAAGGCCTGAGCTACCTCTTTTTGGGCTAATGGCCTAAGACCCATCCTTTCAAGAAAGGCATGCACTTTGCCATCCTGTAGAATTCGCAACATCATTTCTTCATTCTACAATGGCACAGGTGCAACATAGCTACTGGCCTTATTCTCAGCTTCTTCCTCGATAGGGTCATCACATCCTATGAAGAAAGTCATTGCAACTTTGGGCCTGCGCATTCTTTGATCTATACACTTTCCATTCTTGATGACCAAATCACCCTTGGCGACCTTCTCATGGAATATGTTTCTCAGAGCATAACAGTCCATGGTGTGATAATCACTCCTGTGATACTGACAATAAAGCGCTCATTGCTTTTCTTCTTCTGTTACTTCACGCTTATACTGAAGTAGGATCACCACACCATATTTCACCCAGGCTTTAAGGATATTGTATAACTCCTCTACTGAGACAGAAAAAGGGAGGAGGAATACAACTTCTCTTTCTCTTTCTACATTTGGTGGTCTTTTTTGGCTCTTCCACCATAGCTACCTCCATCTTTTTACTCTCCCGCTTCCAAGGTTGTCTAGGGGCACTTGTGGTTTGTGAAGTCAAGCCTTTGGATGGTTTCTTCACTAACACGTCGGTTCTCCTAAATACCTGTACCAACCTTGTATAGCTTGAGATTTGTAGGTTCTCAACTTAGGGATAATATTCACACCGCATGCCAGCAATGTAGATGTCCACCAGTTTTTCTCCCTACACAAGATCGTAGCACATCAAGGAGAGGTCTTTGAACCTATGGATGTAGTCTAGCAGCCTTTTAGATATCCTCTAAGGTGAAGAACTTCTTCATGAACTGGGTCGCCATGTCATTCCAGCTCAAAACTGACCTTGGTGAAAGGCTAATGTACTAGGAGAAAGCACGACCTTCCAAAGACATAGAAAACTCCCTGAGCCTTGGCTCATGGTCATGGGAATGAGCTGTCAAGGCATCCATATACCTCCAGATATGCTCTCTAGCATTCCCCACCACGTCATCATATTTGGGGAAAATGGGAGGTGTGTAGTTGGCAGGGTAAGGCTTTCTAGCCATCTCTTCTGGATAGGGAGGCCTGGTGTCGATGTAAGCAGAGCTCTATGCTTTTCTAGCCTTGAGTAGGATGGCTGCAATATCTTCCCTAGTCAGGTAAGGAAAAGCTTGAGATCCTTCGGGTTGTGGGGGCACCCTTTGGTTGAGAGGAGGCTCTAAATGTGACCTTTTGGTCTCTTCTTGAGATCCTTGGCCACTTTGTGGGGTCTGAAGGGTAGCTGTCCTCTAGCATAAGGATTGGATCTCCTCCTATATGGAGGCCTGAGAACACTAGAGGTTCTCAATGGCTGCCACGATGTCCTTGTTATCTAGCTGTCTAACCTCTTAAGATGACTCTATGCCCTTGGTGTGCATAGAAACATGGTCTACACTCACTTCTACCTTTTGGTTCTCTCCTGAACCGGCCTGAGCGCCTGCATTTTTCTTCCTTTAAGGCATCAAATAACTATAAAGAGAAGGTGACTGAAAACAGGAATGTAGGAGAACAGATGGTATACAACTAAAAGGAAGGATAGCTAGAGATTCTCCCCAGTGGAGTCACTAAAAATGTACATGCAAGTTAGATATGTAAAGCTCATGTGGAAAGTGTGTGAGATATCTAACAGTACCATGATGTCAAGAGAAAAATAAAGTAATGCAAGGAAAGTAAAGATGACAATGAGATGTACGTGAAAAACCCTTTGAAAGGGAAGAAAAACCACTGGTGAGCAAGGGTGAATATCCCTTGCTCTGTCAATTTTGAATTACATAAAAATGGAGGTTTCCCTTGTACTGTAGTGATGTTCTTACTAAAGGAGGGATCTTTTCTGTACCTCAATTCCTTACAAACTTTCTACCATTTTCTCTATTGTTCTATCCTGGTTCTTACCCTAAAAGTCCAGCAACATGTTCCTCTTATAGTCCAAGGAATGTTGCTAGGTATAGGACAGATGTCACATTGTGATTCCCCCATTTGAACTCTAATACAGCTGTTGTACTATGTAGTGGTTGGAGGAGAGAGAATGAGCACACCGAGATCAGTATAGCGGCATGAAAAGTAACCCTGCCATTACGTAGGGAGCAATCCTTGGACAAGGAAAGGGACATCAAGGGCCTTGTGAGTAATGCACGTGTCCCCAACAGTGGTCTAGCACAAGCACAACCAATGAGAGGGAAGGATTTCATAACCTTTGACCAAAGAGAGTCACTATCCCTCTTTTGTGAGTGTTGGGTGTCCATGTTAGGTGCAAATCTCACTTTCTCCAAGATGATCACACTGTTGGCACGGACCAAAGATCTCTGCTCCCTACCAAAGTTTCTTTTCCTTGCTCACAGCCATTCCACGTGTAAGGTCTAGATTCAGTCATGTTAGCATTCTCCCATGTCTCGATTGGTGTATAGTACACTGTGTAATTAGTGTTTGGTTTCAGATTGCTATGTTTGCTGGGTATTGTGTTTAGTAACTAAGAAAGTGCAAGAATACAAAAGTAAATAAAAGAAATTGAAGATTTTTTTTTAATTCACTTTTTTAATTTTTTTTCCTTTCAATTAATTTTTTTAAGAATTTTTTTCCTAATGTGGATTTTTATTTTTCATTAAAATGTTTACATGGATTTTTTAATATTTAATTATTTGATTTTATATTATTATTTTAAGCACAAGTGTACTAACAATGCAAAACATTTGCCCAATAAGAATTTTCTGTTAGTGAGTTATTGATAGGAACTTAATAGATTGCAAGTAGAAAATAATAAGGACCAAATTGGCAACTACCAAAATTTTGGTACCAAAATGGTATTTTCACCTAAAACATTTTGAATGTTATTGGTGAGTAATTACGTTCAAGCAACAAATGGTCCTTTTATTCCTAATTCTTCAAACCTACCTTTAATGCGCCCTCGTTAGGCCACAAGCCTGGGTGACTCAGCTCGGCATTCAATTTGGTAAGGTTGTAGCATTATGAAAGGAAACTTTTTATTTATTTATTTATTATTCTTTATGAAGCTATGTGGGATTGATGTATTAGTATCGAGACAATTTGTATGAATGGAAACTAATATGGAAGATGATAAAATGACCTTCTATGTACCTCAAATTCTATTATTCTACTAATATGGAGGATGCCATCCTTGCCTTCTAAAATGACCATTCAATAAAATTTGGAAGATGATAAAATGACCATTCTATGTACCCCAAAAATTATGGTTGCATTTTAGTCATTAACTCATATATCATATATCATGAAAATGATCTTGAGGTTCTAACGATTACAACAATTTGTTCAGTTTCAAAATCGAACAATCTGATCAAAAGATATCACAAGATCAAGTCTTAACAGTCTACATGCATTCATTTGGGTGGAACCTATCACATGTGATTAATTGAAATTAATTTTGATTGGTTAACAATTAAAATTAATTAAATGAATTTTGGTGATTGGTGGAATATTTTTATTAAAATGTGATTTCTTGCATGGGAATAAAGAAATAAGCTTGTTAGGACATATGTGAGACTTGTTAGAAACATATGTTATGTAAATTGGCTAATTCTTTGACAAAACACACTTTACTTGTAATTGGGTAGATTTAGGATAGGTTTAGTACTTCAAGGAACAAGAGTTTAAGTTTAGTATTGAAGCCATGCAAATCTGTCCAAGAAACAAGTAAAGAAGTGTTGTTCATTAAAGCTCGACAAATAGCTCGACAAATTATATCTATCCAGGTTTAATGCTGATGCTTGATGGTAGCTCGACAGAAGCTGTATCTATCGAGAATTATGAAATTCAGATTTCCAGATCTAATTTCACACATATCCATATGTATTTGTGTATGGTTTCTTTTCTCACAACCCTAGACATATAAAAAGATTATTTTTAAGGGCTGTCAAAGGGGATGCAACTTGATGCAAAGTCATTGTGCATGCAAATTGTGACCGGAGACAGAATTTGCCCTAGTTCATCATATTCTCTCTGCGTCTTTGCGCTAAGGGTTTTGTGACTCAGGAGTTTCCTGATCTTTATTGTTAGATGAACTAAAGAACTTTGCAGCGAACATTTTTCTTAAGTTGGTGTGTTAGTCACTTACTAGGATCTGTGCATCATTGGTTAATCACGTACTGGGAGCCGTGCATTGAAAGGAGAGATTGCCACTACATTACAAGTTCAATTGGGTATTAGGGTAAGGGTTCAACTGTAGGTTGGTATTAGGTACTGTGATTTCTTTTACTTGTAACTACTTGTTTTGATAATAGTGGATTCTCGGGAGTGGTGATCTTAAATTCGCCCGGTGGGGTTTTGTCTCGGTGGTTTTCCCCATTCGTAAACAAATCACTTGTGTCAAATTTATTTTCCATTACATTTAACTTAGTTAGTGATTTGTTTGTGCTACCACGCTTTTTGCATGTAATTGAATCTAATTAATTTCACTGGGCTACCAAAGGGGTCAATACATTCTTGGCCTACCAAAATTGATAATATTAAATTTGGACTGATAATTAGGTTTTTAGGATAATTATCTTTAAAATAATTATTTTAAAGGCTTAATTATCAATTTGGGTACCCTAAAAATATATATATATATATATATCTCAATTTGGGATGAGTTAAATCAAGAGTATAATTCTAAAATATGTCTAGGTGCATTTTCCAACTCAGAAAAAAAGTTGAAAATAGTCCAAAATGTATAGAAAATGAAAATTGGATGAGTCTGCCAAGAGTGCCAATTGGCACTTCGAGAGTGCCAATCGTCACTTCAAGAGTGCTGATAGGCATTTCAACAGTGCCAATCGGCACACATCACAGAATATGTCCAAATTCGTCTTTTTTTTTTTGGTTTAAAATTCAGCATATCCAATCTTTTTTTGGTATAAAACTCACCCAATTCGTGTCTACTAATTTTCAAGACAACTTTACCTTATCTTTCAAGCATTACCACCTCTATAAATACAGGAGACCACCTAAGATTCAGCACCCATCTTCCCTTAACGTTAAAGAACCCCTTGAAGTTTTTCTTCAGTATTTTCTGTTTTGTTAGCGACAATTCTTTAGATCTTAAAGAGACCCATTCTCTTTGATTTCTATAGAAATTCTCCTTTGTAGAATTTATTCATGCAGATATAGTATAGTTTTATTTAAAATTTTGTGAATAACATGTGTGTTCTTAATATTCCAATCCTTGCATGACGTATATATTGCTAATTCATTGCATGATTTTCTTTTCCAAATCTTAATTCACATGATTAATCAAGGATTTCTTGTTAATTCATATGTGTAGATCTAGGGTTAAATTATTATATGAAATTTTAGATCTACAAATTGTTTCATGCATGATAATCATTCTTTTATTTCCTATCTTAAAAACAAATCTGAAATTCTTTGCATAAATACATCTTCTTACATCTCTTAAAAAACAGATCTGAAATTCTTTGCATAAATACATCTTTTTATATCTCTAGAAAAATAGATATGAATTTTCTTATAAAATTCATTCTTTTTTTCTATCTACAAAATACAAATTTGAATTTTCTTATAAAACTTCTCTATCTACAAAAACAGATTGGAATTTTCTCATAAAACTTTTTTATCTACAAAAACAGATCTGAATTTTCTTATAGAATTCTTTCCCTTTTACATCTACAAAAACAAATCTGGTTTTTTCTTATAAAATTCTTTCCCTTTTACGCTACAAACACATATCTAAATTTTTCTCAAAAAATTCCTTCCTTTCTACATCTACAAAAACAAATCTGAATTTTTTTCATAAAGTTCCTTCATTTTTATCTCTCCAAAAATAGATTTGTATTTTTTTTTTATTGAAAAATCCGTTTTGTTTTACACAAAGTTGTCAAAATCGGGATCCTACGTAGGATCGTTGAAGGTAAGTGGGATTGTAGATCGTAGGATCGGATCGTGAATTATAAGATCTTACATATTTTCAAATTTAAAGCAAAAAACATATTGATAATGATTTTGTATGTTGAATAATCACGTAAATTATAAATTCATCTGTTAGGACATATATGAATCATGTTAGGAACATATGTCGTTATAGAATTGACTAATACTTTGACAAAATGAACTTTACTTGCAATTTGGTAGATCTAGGATGTATTTAATGCTGCAAGGAACAAGGTTTCAAGTTCAAGTGTTAAAACCATGCAAGTCTGTCCAAGAATCAAGTGAAGAAGTGCTGAATTTTAAAGCTCGACAGCTAGCTTGACAGCTAGTATCTATTGAGGTTTAAAAGGCTATTTAAGCTCGATGCTTAACAGCTGCTCGATAGATAGGGTATGTATCGAGATTTAAGAAAATCAGATTTTTAGTTCTGATTTTCATTCAATCCGTGTATAGATGTTTTGGCTTTCTTTTCTCACAACCCTAAACATATATAAGGATTGTTTTAAGGGCCTTCACAGCTGATACAAGTGAGTGCAACTTGATGCAAAGGTTTTTCATAAGCACATTGTGAACCAAAGACATATGCCCTGGTTCATCTTTCTCTTCAAGAAGCTATTGTGTTTGTACACTGTAGGGTTTTGTAACCAAGGAGCTTCGTGATCTTCATCGTGTGGATGAACTGAAGAACTTTGCAGCTAACATCTTTCTCAAGTTGGTGTGTAAGCCGCGTATTGGGATCCACGTATCGATTGGTTAGTCACGTACTGGGAGCCGTGCATTGAAAGGAAAGATTGTCACTACAGAGTAAGTCTAATTGGGTATTGGGGTAAGGGTTCAACTATAAGTTGGTATAAGGTACTTGGATTCCTTTACTTATAACTGCTTACTGTGATAATAGTGAATTCTCAGGAGTGGTAACCTTAAAATCATCCGATGGGGTTTTTGCCGTGTAGGTTTTCCTCATTCGAAAACAAATCACCGTGTCAACTTCATTTTCCATAGTATATTAACTTAGTTGGTAATTTGTTTGTGCTACAAAGCGTATTGCATGTTAATTAACTTAATTAATTAACTTGGCTAATTAATTGGTTAATTTATTACATGGGGTCAATACATTCTTGGCCTATTAAGTGATATCAGAGTAGGCACACTCTGATTAGACTTTAATCTTTACTGTGTGATCCATTGACCCCTGTTTGTCATGGATAAAGGATAATCTCTTATTATACCTCATTTATTTGATGGCACTAACTATTCTTTCTGGAAAGTACGCATGAGAGTTTTGTTGCAGTATTTAGATAAGAAAGTTTGGCAAGTTGTGGAGATAGGCTGGACCAAGCCAAAGGAAGCGCTAGACGATTAGGATGATGCTAAGGTCAAGGCGAAAAATTGCAATAGCAGGGTATTGAATGCTTTATTCAATGCAGTCACAAATGAGGAGTTCAAAAAGATATCCTCTACTGAAACTACTAAGGAAGCATGGACCATCCTCCAAACAACCTATGAAGGAACTAAAGGTGTCAAGAATTCGAAGCTTCAGAGGCTTACTACAAGCTTCAAAGAGATTAAGATGAAGGAGGATCAGTCATTCGATGATTTCTATGCCAAGCTCAAGGACATAGTGAACTTAGCCTTTAATCTGGGGGAAACCATTCCAGAAACCAAGATTGTTAGAAAGGTGCTCAGATCTCTACCCGAGAGATTTCATGCCAAGATCACTGCGATTGAGGAATCAAAAGATATTGACAAAATTCCTTTGGCAGAACTGGTTGGCAATCTGTAGACCTATGAGTTGGGTTTGACAAGGATTAAGAAATCTAATAAGGGTAAGAGCATGGCTTTGAATACTAAGAGCAGTGAAACTGATGAGTCCTCAGACGATGAAGAGTCTAAGATGAAATCCTATATCACCAGTCCATTCAAAAAATTTATGAAGAATGCCAATGCCAAAGGATTTGACAAAGACCGCAAGTAGTCCAGTTCATCTCAGTTCAAGAACTAAGACAAAGGAAAGAAAGATGCTAGGGATGGCAATCAGTACACTCTTCCCTCAGGACCAAAGTGCTTTAGGTGTCAAGGTTTCGGTCACATGAAACAAGAGTACCCTACATATCTCAAGAATATTGGGAAAAGTAAGGCACTTGCTACTACTTTGAGTGACACCGAGCCTGAGGATGATTCAGACAATGAGGATGATGGAATCTTAAATGCCTTCACTGCCACTGTAAATCCTACTAAGGGGATTGTTGAAAATGTGGATGATGGAGAGGACTTGGTGAACTCTAAGTTCGAGAAAATGGACGATCAATGTGATATCCATATAGCCTATGAAAAGTTGTATAAGATTTTTGATAGGCCAAGAATGTATTGACCCCTATTAATTGATTAATTAGCCAAGTTTATTAATTAATCAAATTAACATGCAAAGCACGTGGTAGCACAAAAAAATCGCCAATTATCTAAAGTATACAGCGGAAAATAAATTGACGCGATGATTTGTTTATGAATGGAAAAAACCTACATGGCAAAAACCCCACCGGGTGATTTTAGGGTCACCACTCCCGAGAATCTACTATTATCAAACCAAGCAGCTACAAGTAAAGGAATCTCAGTACCTTATACCAACCTACAGTTGAACCCTTACCCCAATACCCAATTAGACTCGTTTTGTAGTGACAATCTCTCATTTTCAATGCACAGCTCCCAGTATGTGACTAACCAATTGCATGGTTCCTAGTACGCAACTTGATCACCAACTTGAGAAGAATGTTGGTTGCAAAATTCTTCTATTCATCATACGATGAAGACCATGAAGTTGCTTGGTCACAAAACCCTACGGTGTACAAACACAGTAGCTTCTTCAAGAGAAAGAAGAACTAGGGAAAACTAGGCTTTCGGTTACACTTTTCTTCACACTTGTGGAATTGTGCTCTTGTGCAACTGTGCATAACCCTTTACAGCCCTTAAAATAATCTTTATATATGTTTAGGGTTGTGAGAAAAGAAAGCCCAAATATATTTTCACGGATTGGATGAAAATCATAACTAAAAATCTAAACTTCATAAATCTCGACAGATACCCTATCTATCGAGCAGCAATCGAGCCTTGGGCTGAAACAGCTCTTTTAAACCTTGATAGATACTAGCTGTCGAGTTTTAATGAACATCGCTTCTTCACTTGATTCTTAGTCAGACTTGCATGGCTTTAACACTTGAACTTGAAACATTGTTTCTTGAAGCATTAAACACATCCTAGATCTACCTAATTACAAGTAAAATGTATTTTATCAAAGGATTAGCTAATTACATAAAATTGTGACATATGTTCCTAAAATTGAATCACATATGTCCTAATAGTTTTTTAGAAGCATGAGAAATTATATAGGCTGGCCACTAAGAAGCTGAGTGATGTGGAACTTGATCGAGAAAAGCTTTTCACAAAGTTTGATGAAGCCAATCAGACCATTGGACCACTGCGATTTGAGATCAACTTTTTGGCTTAGAAGACCAAGAACCTTGAGGTAGAGTTGGTCCACGTCAGAGCTCAGTTGGAAAGGACTTCAAGTGAAAAGCTTGATGAGATTCTTAATCTTCAGAAATTTGCTTATGATCAAACCGATTTAGGGTATGATTTCTCTTCTTCTAGTATTGCTTCTACTAGTACTACTATTTTTATCTCTCATACTAATAATGTTGAATCTGAGAACAATAATGTGAAAACTATTGTAGCTAGTGAGAACATAGACAATGGTAAATGTATCTTAGGAGCACTCCCTAAACTCGATAAGAAAGAGACTAAAAACCACTCAAATGCCTAAACAAAATAAGCAGCATCTCTGTCATCACTGTGGAGCAACTAGACATACTCAATCTAATTGCTATAAGTGGTTAGCCATTCAACAGAGCAACAGTATGATCTCATCGAGAAACTAGAATCAGTTTCCATCCTCTTTTGCTCCTCTTGGAGATCTACTCAAAGCTCTCATGTTCCTTTCGAACTTGAAAGGTTTGAATTCTTCCCCCTTACCACCAGATCAAGGGTTTACAAAACAGAAAGATTCTTCCAATGTGTGGAAGGAAAAAGGCTTCAAGTGATTTAGTCACTTTTTTTTTCCCTCTCCCCTTCTTGTTTTTGATTTTGCATTACTTGTGTGTTTTGCTTTCTTGTTTTTAAGTTAATCTAGTTTTATGCATTGCTTTGTTTAATATGTTTTTGTTTGTTTATTTTCAGTTTTGCTTTACTTTGTTTTTTTATAAAAAAAATTTGAAAAATCATAAAAATAAAAAAAATAGTGTGTGTTTGTATACATTGGTACTTATGTACCTTGGATGGCCATTGAAACAAAATTTTCTAAACTTTGTATCTTTTGTAGCTTTGATTAGCATCTCTATGCACAACTAAGCAAGTGAGTTTTGTGGCTCATGTTTGTGATGAGTAAGATTAAGTATTTTTTTGTACTTAACACTCGTATCAATCTTTTTTACGAAAAGGACTAGAAAATCAGGCATAAATAATCATCTCATCACTGTTGCCCGCCAATAATGAAATGACATCTGTATGCTTTGGCATAGCAAAAATGTAATGTCAAAAGCTTAACATAATTGGGTATTTCTTTTCTCTCTCTCATATGCTCACGCATGGTTTGCTTAAAAGAAAAATACACAAAGAAAAAATAAAAAGCAAAAAAAAATAAAAATGCTTTATATATGATTACAAGCGTGTCTTCTAAGAGATGTAAGAGTTATAGGATGTACCTCAAAGGTGATAGTCCCCATCAAGCAGTTATGATTGTGTATGAGTTAAAGTGATTTTCTCATATCTCAAATCGTCATAACATGTAGACACTTATGCAATCTTGCGATGTTTTTCACACACAACATGCAATATTCTTTGTTACTCTTGATACATGTGTAGGTACAATGTGATTTGGCCATCACAAGGAATACATGTGTTAATATATACTCACTAAACTATCTAGACTTGTTTTTGAAATATAAAATTGGTTAGACTAGTTTAGTGTGTGTGTTTTTTATCTAAATGCTTGACATTTTTCTTGATAAGAAATGTTTTTGAGAGCTTAAAATGTTGTTTGGATCTTTGGTTGTGTAGCATGCTTGATTGCATTCATTTCTATGTTTTTCTCTTCTTTGAAAAGTTTTTTTAAGCAATCTCTACAGCTGCTGGACACCTCTCGACAATTAGGCTATCTATCGAGCTTTTCAGCTTCTTTTCTCAACAGCTGCTATTGCATTTTCAAACCATCGAGCTTTTTGAGAATTTGTCTCGATAGCTTCTCAACAGTTTCTCGATCCATCGAGGAGGTTTCTGTATGCTCGATGGATGCTCAATAGCTTCTCGATCGATCGCTCCCTTTTGCTGTGGACACCTCTAGATAGCTTCTCGATAGATGTATCTGTCAAACCTTAAATCTTGACACCTCTCGATACCTCTCTATTTGTTAAGAATTATGGATTTTTATATAAAGGGTCAATGCAATTTCTACTTCATTTTTCTCGATCCTTTCTGTCTTCTCACCTTCCCAAACTCTTATCTCTCACTCCAAACCTCTTCCCCAAGTGTTCATCAGTCTCAAGAGAATTTTCTTCCTCTGGTATGTCTCTTATTCATTCATTTATCATGCATTTCATCTTTTGTGACCTAACTTTTGGGGTTTGTTGAAAAATTTGGGGTTTTTCAAAAATTAAAGAGGTTTTTGCAAAATTTTTGGGATGGGTTTTTTTCAAATGATCCTAAATGTTCATGCATTGGATTACATTTGCATTTTAACTATATTTTCATGCATTATAAATGTGTGTTATATATCTTGAATTCATGTGTGCTGGTAGGATTGGATTGGGCTGAGCCCATGATGTTTTTACTATTGCATATCACATGCTCATGCATTTTTCATGCATACATACCTTCATTTCTATATTTTCTTATATTGAACTGTTTGGTGCTTTTCTGTTTCTCTCTCTCTCTCTCTCTCTCTCTCTCTCTCTCTCTCTCTCTCTCTACATTTAGATTGCTTTATAGTACCTAAGCATAAATCTGCTCCGTCCCAGAACCCTCTTCATTCCGGGGCATCTTCCTTTGATTCTACCCCCTCTCATGTTAGGTTCCATGATGAGAAGGCCAAGTCAGACTTCTAGGAGAACTTTTCACGACGTGACATTCATTCGGAACATTAAGTCATTCTATCGGATTTTTCCGATACTAACCTTCCCACTGTCATCTACAGTAGGGGTTAGGAGTCATTGTGTGGCATCCCGGTCACTTGTCCCTCTGTGATCATACAGGAGTATTACTCCAACATGCACGGATTTGACTATTTTGTACCTCATTTTATCACTTGTGTTCAAGGTACGAGCATCGTAGTCACTCTAGATATTGTATCTGAGGTGCTACATGTTCCTAGGGTAATGCATCGTGACTACCCTAACTGCAATCGTCTGAGGGCTGTGTCCAAAAATGAACTCTTATCTCTTTTTTATGAGACACTTTTTTCTTGGGGTGACTGTCAAAACACCCTTTGCTCAGGCTTTGTAAAAGGTTCGAGGTTCCTTAACATCATGATGATATTCGTTCTTCAACCTTTGTCTCACTATAACTCTGTCATAGAGCCTCGTGCTCAATTTTTGTTGTTCCTCGTTGAGAGGCTTACCTTAGATTTTCTCTCTCACTTCATTCTATCCTTTATAGATGTCTATAAGGATACGGCAACCCGTGATAAGCTCATTTATCCTTTGGCTATCATGCAGATTCTTTGCCACTTTTCTGTCTATCTTGAGTCTCCTAATTTTATGATTATGTGTGCCATAGATGTTGCTATTGTCAGACAAAGTGAGGCCCAGCTTTGACTGAAGTGGCCACAAATAAAGATAGCAACTCCTCCAGCTTCTTCCACTCCTTCCACATCCGCTCCTTCTTCATCGGTGGGTGTTGTGACCCTCGAGGCGGTCATGGCGCAACTGTAGCACATGGATGCTCGCCTTGATACACTCAGTGGTAAGTTGTGTCTGGTGAACACCCATGTCGACTGTATTGCTCGACGACAGGCTTGCTTTGGTGGCTTCGTAAAGTCTCCCTCTCCTTCTCTAGAGGCATCTGAGGACAAGGACAATAATGGTGACTCCAATGATGATGATCATGAGGATGAGGATGAGGATATTAGCTCTTCTAGTGACGACACGATGACTAATTGATTTACTTACCTTTTGTCATTCGTGACAAAGAGGGGGAGTAGTTTTGGATATGAGAGTAGTCATGTACATAGGGTGAGAGTTAGCATAGGAGATTTTTGTTAGGGGTAATGCTTTTCTTTTTGAGGGATGTAGTGAAGACTTATGTATTTTTTTTCTTTTTCTTACTTTATAGATACATTGTTCTTACTTTGTGATAGCAAACCTTGTAGTTATGATGTTATATATATGATGAGGTTGTTATTACAATTCTTTCACCTATCTTTACATTCTCTACATGTGTTGTTTCTTTTCTCTCTTTATGCACATGTTTCTTATTTATTGTATGCAATTTTTTATTTCTGTTTCACACTAAGATGCTTTGATGAGTTTTGTTTAAAGTGTTTCAAAAATACAGGTTGTCAAAGTCTTCTTACCATAAACTCTTCTTGCCATAAACTCTCTTCTTGCAAAGTTTTCGAGAGTTTGTGTTAGGATAGATTTTATTGTATTCAACAAGTGAGTATGAGTTAAGTGATTTATGACTTCTCTCTTATATTCATTTGTTTGTTGTGGTTTTGTCACGGATTGCCAAAGGGGGAGATTGTTAGAGCATATGTGAATCATGTTAGGAACATATGTCATTATAGAATTGGCTAATCCTTTGACAAAACGCACTTTACTTGTAATTTGGTAGATTTAGGATGTGTTTAATACTTCAAGGAATAAGGCTTCAAGTTCAAGTGTTAAAGCCATGCAAGTCTGTCTAAGAATTAAGTGAAGAAGTACTGGATTTTAAAACTCAATAGCTAGTATCTATCGAGGTTTAAAATCCGTGTATAGATGTTTGGGCTTTCTTTTCTCACAACTCTAAACATATATAAGGACTGTTTTAAGGGCTGTCACAGCTGATGCAAGTGAGTGCAACTTGATGTAAAGGTTTTTCACAAGCATATTATGAACCGGAGACATATGCCCTAATTTATCTTTCTCTTCAAGAAGTTGCTGTGTTTGTACACCATAGAGTTTTGTAACCAAGGAGCTTTGTGATATTCATCGTGTGGATGAACTGAAAAACTTTGCAGCTAACATCTTTCTCAAGTTGGTGTGTAAGCTGCGTACTGGGATCCACGCATCGATTGGTTAGTTAGGAACTTGGAACCGTGCATTAAAAGGAGAGATTGTCATTACAGAACAAGTCCAATTGGGTATTGGGGTAAGGGTTCAACTGTAAGTTGGTATAAGGTACTGGGAATCCTGTACTTGTAACTGCTTGTTGTGATAATAGTGGATTCTTGAGAATGGTGATCTTAAAATCACTCGGTAGGGTTTTTGTCGTGTAGGTTTTCCCCATTCGAAAACAAATCACTGTGTCAACATTATTTTCCACTACATATTAACTTAGTTGGTAATTTGTTTGTACTACCATGCGTATTGCATGTTAATTAACTTAATTAATTTACTTGACTAATTAATTGGTTAATTTATTACAAGGGGTCAATACATTCTTTTCCTATCATCATCCATAAAAAAAAATAAATAAATAAAAAATAAAAAATAAAAATAAAAAAACTAAGATTTGCATCATATGATGCAATTCACATGTCACACATCGCTAAGTTTTGACCCAATGTATCTAAAAAGTTCAATAAATGTTTAATTAACAACCAAATACCAAAATATTTATCAAAACATATGAAAAATATTTTCCAAGTTCTATGTTCCAAGTTTGAAATCCAAAAAAAGTTAGCAAATGGAAACTAGCTATCTACAATATGAAATCCAAAAGCAAGATGAATATTAAGGTGAAGTGAACATTTAATTATTCTCATTCTAAGGTTATTATAACCACCGTCCTAAATTCCTAATCATCATCATCCATTTCATCATCTATGTAGACATTATATATTTGTATATTAGAGTTACAAAAGACATCAAGATACAATTTCACACTCAATTATTCAAGTTATACCACTCAGCAACAATTTAAGAACATGCTCAAAAAAATCAATCAATTAATATAAAAATACAGGCATAACTGATAAAATTATATATATAAAAAAAATATTTTAGTAATATTAGAACACAAATTAGAATATTAATCAAACAAATTTAACAACATTATAACTTAAAAGGCAGTAAAGCCAACATCAAATTCTTCATTTGGAAATGATGAAACATTCATTCATTTTGATTACAAGTGAATTAGAAACTAGAAAACATTTGCTTAGGTTAACATAATTATTAAAAAAAAAAAAAAAAAAAAAGTCATACCATCACAACATGAAAAAATTAAAACCCTGAAAGCTTCATCCAAACAAAAAATTTATCCCATAAAAAAAAAAAAAAAAAAAAAAAACCAAAAATTTATGTTTTTGGTGGGATCAGTAGGATCCCATACAACCCTACGATTCTACATACGATCCTACCATTTTTACGATCCTAATGCGATCCTAAATATTTTGGTGAGGTGGGATCGTAAAATCGTGCGATCCTACGATATGAATCGCGATTTTGACAACCATGGTTTTACATCATAAAACCGGTTTTGAATCTTCAATTAGAATTCACAATTTTCCTCATAGAATCTGATCTTGACTTTCTAATCATGATTTTTTACAACAAAATGAATTAAAAACTTTTTTTTTTTTTTTTTTGCATGGAATAAGATGCAAATCTAAGATTTTTTAATGGCATTTTAGCCATAGATCTAGGAAAATTAATAGAGCATTTTTTGCATTTTATTATCTATTGCATATGGTTACCTAGATGGTCGTTTAGAGTCTAGAAGACCGAACTCTATTCGGGTAGCATGGGTGCCTAACACCTTCTCATCGTGTAATCTAGCCCCTGAGTCTAGATTTTAGGTTCATAGAGTAGTCTTTATTGTTGATAGATTGTAATTAGGAAACAAAGTTTTGTAATTTTTTTACTTAGAATGTAAATTAGGACCAAAGCCTTGTATATTTTCTTTTTATCAAGTATAACTGTGTAAGTGTTCAAATCAATAAAAGCTCGATATTATTCATGTACGTTGTATTTTTTTTTTTTTAATTTTCTTATTTTTTTAATATAAAAATAATTAGTGACTCCACAAAACCCCAAAAAGAAGTACTAGTATACTCTTTTTTTAGGGACAATCTAGCATTTTACCCTTTTTTTATTTTTTTTTATTTGGCAATATGCCCATGTTTTCAAACTATATAAGTGCGTGCTCCTGTTTCAAAACTCGATTACCTTAAAATTGAGTTTCAATGAAAAACTCGATTGGTTTAAAATTGAGTTGTGCCTGATCAAACTTTAAAAAATAAAAAATAAAAAAAATAATAATAATAATATTGTATATAGCTCGATTTTATGGAGATCGAGTTCCAAAACACCACTATAGGGCTCCTTAAACTTGCCATGGGGACAATCACACTTAGGAAAAAATTTTTGCAAGAAAACTCCGCTATAGGGCTTTAAAATGTCACTATAAGGCTTAAAAACGCCACTATAGGACTCCCTGAACCTAGTATGGGGTGATCACACTTATTAAAAAAAAAATTTGCAGGAAAACGCCGCTATAGGGCTTTAAAACGTCACTATAGGGCTAAAAAACGCCACTATAGGGCTCCTTGAACCTTGTATAGGGCAATCACACTAAATTTTTTTTTTGCATGGAACTCGATTTCCAGGAACTCGAGTTCCATGCAATTTTTATTTTTATTTTTTTTTAAGTTTGATCGGGTATAACTCGATTTTCTACAAATCGAGTATTTAATTGAAACTCGATTTTAAGGTAATCGAGTATCAAAATAAGGGCACGCCCCTATATAGTTTGAAAACAGGGACATATTGCCAAATAATTAAAAAAAAGGGGGTGAAATGCCAGAATGTCCCTTTTTTGAGAGCTGGTCGCTCACACTATGCATTCAAATATAACGGTATAGATTGTAGATGACATGGTTGATTGACGAGGAAAATATCATAAAGGTATATACAAATTCTATGGCCAATCTTCCTTCTAGTGTCGAATCGGACACATTCAACACTAAAGAATATAACCCATTTTAATAGTGCTTGTAAGCTTCCTTATGTCTTCACACACACACACACGTGCTAGGACCTGACGAAATTGATTGAAATTAAAGGGAGGAGTACAATAGTTAATCTTGACAACATAATTTTGCAATTGAATTCATATAAACATATCAATATCCTAGACCAATATCCTTAACAGATTTATGTTTGTAAATATTAGTACACATTTTTTTATAGAAGAAATTCGATGCATATTATTAAGGAAAGCAATTTAAATCAGCTTGAAGTACAGATAAAAGGTCTAGTGGTACATCTTCTATCCAGACTGACATTTGTGGGGAGATATTTGCGCTTCTTGCAAAGGAATGAGTGACCTTATTACAAAACCTACGTACATGAGATAATTTAAAAACCGAAAAATGTGAGGCAAGGAAAAGAATATCATTTGTAAGATGTCCATATTGTGCCAAACTGTGGTCGCCGTTCTTTAAAATTTTAATAAGGATCTCCGAGTCCCCTTCAAATATAATTTAATCGAAGCCAAGTTCCAGGGCCAGCTCAAGAGCTCTTCTTGCAGCCAGGAGTTCAACCTTAATAACCATGGCCAGCAGAGCTACTTGTTGTGATAACGATGCCATGACAAGTCCCTTACTATTACGGATGACAACCCCCTGTCCAGCAAAGTTTTTTTTGACGAAGTTAGCACCATCAAAATTTATTTTGTACCAGGGAGGGGAGGTTTAGGTGGTGACCAAGAGGCTGGGGGGATCGAAGGGATGGAGAGTGACTCCACCTGTATTTCTCGAGCCTGTTCCAGTAGTTTTTCAAGGGGGAGAGCTAGTTTACCCAGTCGAAGATTGTTTCGACGATTCCACATAGCCCATATGACACAGGAGAATAATTCAGGGTCCCTATTTTCTGCAAAGATGAAACCAATAATGTCAATGAAGTTCGAGCTTTGCTTGAGTGTATCGTGATTCCACTTTGGAGTATGGTTCTAAAGAATTTCCAGTGCAGGGTAGCGATAGAGGGCATGGATGACATCCTCCTGATGTTGTTTTCATATCTCACACAGGTTGTTGGTGATAATTTGGACTGGGTTAGTTTTGGTAGGCAGTGAGTTCTTGCACGCTCGCCACACCAAATGTCTTACTTTACCTGGAATTTGAAGGCTACAAATCCTCTTCCACATGCACTTCAAAAAATCATTAACAAATGGACCAGGTTTGTGTAAGAGACTCTCTTCTTGCAGGAACTTATACCATGACTTAACTGAATACTCCCCATCCGGATTAAAAGGCCATATCAGGACATTGTCTAGAATGGAATAACAGAGTGGGATATTCTTAATCAATGAGTCTTCAAAATCAAAGAAGACATTATCAATGATATCTGCCTTCCAAGTTTTGTAGACTGGATCAATAAGCGAGCTCACCATGGCAGTGTCTTCTCTATCTATCACTGGGGAGATAATCTTGGCTCTATTTTTCACAGGGAGCCAATTATTGCCCTAAATATGGATTGAGTTTCCCAAACTGATTCTCCATGTCGCTCCTATTTTAATGACTTCCCTACCTTTAATTATACTTTTCCCTGCATATATTGCATTAGTTGGATTTTCGGCCTCTATTACAAAAGTATTTGGGAAGAACTTAGCTTTGAAAACCCGGTAAAAAAATGATTGTGTATCATAGAGAAGTCTCCATGTTTGTTTAGCCAATAGTGCATCATTAAACATGAAGAGATCTTTAAACCCATACCTCCATGTGTCTTCGTTTTGCACATATTCTGCCACTTCACCCAGTGAATCTTTCTACTGTTTCCTCGTTGTCCCAAAAAATATCTACATATAAGAGTCTCAATCTCCAAGCAAAGGGTAACCAATAACTTAAAGCATGCCATAGTATATGTGGGGAGAGCTTGTGCCACGGATTTAATCAAGATTTCCCTACCCTCCAGAGACAATAGCTTTGCTTCCCACCCTTGTAGTTTCTTCCAAATCTGGTGCTTAATATGTGTAAAGCTCTCTTTCTTGTTACGATCAACAAGTGAAGAGAGACCTAGGTACTTTTCATATTGTTGGACTTAGGTTACTCCAAGAATTTTTTTTTATCACTGTTTGCATATCTTAAGTAGTGGATTTTGTTCTATTGATTTGTTGCCCTAAAGCTCTTTCATATTTGGCTAAAATATTCAACAAGCTTTGGCATTCACTCTCTTTGGCTCTGCAAAAAAGTAAACTATCATTTGCAAAAATAAGAAGTGTTAGTTTAGGTCCATTCCAGCAGAGAGAAACGCCTCTGATATCCTCATTTGTGGTTGCATTATTTATCAAACCATGCAGTCAGGGACGAAGCCAGGATTTGGAGTTACGGTGGGCAAAAGTACACTTTTTTTTTTTTTTTGAAACTCCAAATAAGCATTCATCTAGAATAGAAATGTTATGTCCACAATATTTTCACAATAAATCGTAAGTGATAGGTTATTATTGGTTGTTATGAGTGGGTAAAAAAGTAATTTAAGTTGTGGATTCAAATTATAACCAATAACAACTTACCACATGTGATTTGTTGAGAAAATATTGTTAACGTAGCACTTCTCAATTTAGAAAGTTTTTTTTTTTTTTTTTTTTATATATAATTTTTTTGGGTGTCTTGTGTGTTATTGGATATGTGTGGGTGTTCACTTAGACTAGTTAGAATTGGCTTAGGAATTTTTTATTTTATTTTATTTTTTGTTTGTTTCTTGCGTGGGTTTGTTTTGGGGGTGTTGTTTGGGCTTAAGTTTGTTATTGGTAAATTTTGTTGTTGAACTTGTTAAATTTATTTCAGATTTTAGATCACTAAAATTTTTTATAACCATTAAAAAGATCAATAATTTTGTTGGGGGGTGGGGGGTAGTGCAAATTTATTGAAACAAATTACTAAAATTAACACACACACACATGCTAAAAAAAAAAACTGAAAAAATTTGGGGGGGCCACTTCCCCCCACCCCCCCCCCCCCCCCCAAGTCCAAGTATAGTTTCGTCATTGCTTGCAGTCCTTCAAAACACATGAGAAAAAGATGGAGAAAGAGGATATCCTTGTTGAAGTCCCCTTGTGGGGGTGATATTTCCATAGGGCTCCTTATTTATCAAAACTGAATATGAGGTCGTGGTAATGCATTTCATCATCACCCACCTATCCTAAAAGAGATTAAATTTTATAAGGATGTGGTGTAAAACCTATGTTTTACACCATCCAATAAGTGATTGTCATGTAAGCATTTTACTTAAAATTCAATATATTCTACTACACTTTATAACATCTTAATAAATTCACAATTTGGTTGGATTTATATATGGGTATTAAAATTGATTGAGTGTGATTGTGTTTATTCTTAAATATGTGATAAGACAATGCGACATGTTGGGATTGGAGGGGTAAAACATGAGTTTTACACCACGTCCTTATAGAATTTAATCTCATCCTAAAAACCTATCTTCACCAAAACCAATTTCCATACAAGGCCACTTCACCTTTGAAAGCTCGAAAATGTGTTGAAAACACACGAGCGGTTTAGACCCCTAAATTAAAATTACGGCTTGGTTGATTTTACACTAACTTAATGATAAGTGCGGAATAGTGTAAACACAAGCGTATAAGCAAGACAACTACTCTAATCCATATTTAAAGCAACACAGCAGTAAAAATGAAATTAACAAGAGTAGGGAAGAAGGATGCAAACACAGATAACACCGAGACGTGTTATCGAAGAGGAAACCGAAGACCTCGGCGTAAAACCTCTCCGCCGCCCTCCAAGCGGAAATCGATCCACTAGACAATCAGTTGGGATACATGGGTTAGCAAAAGACCCTCCAAGCCTAGTCTACCCGCTGTACTTGAGCCTTCCAAGCTCCTACTCCAACAAGGCTTCTCGGAACCGTATCTTGTCCTAGTTATCTGGATCCCGCAACAAGCTCCATGTTGCATCTGCCATTCAAGGCTTCTTCCAATGCTTCCCAGCAGCACCAAAACATCACACAGCACTCTCAAGGTGTGGTAAGTGTTTGGGCTA
Source organism: Quercus gilva (assembly GCA_023621385.1). Lineage (NCBI taxonomy): Eukaryota > Viridiplantae > Streptophyta > Magnoliopsida > Fagales > Fagaceae > Quercus > Quercus gilva. The sequence continues at coordinate 60,686,480 of CM042476.1, read as the reverse complement.
TCAACCTCTCACAGATATGGATAATGGAGAGGGAAGGGTTGAGGAAATACCACAAGCAATTGTATAGAGAAAGATGGGGAAAACAATCTCTAATAACCAATGTGTTTGGCTAGGGTTTTCTCTCTGAAGCATTCCTCAACAATTGTGGGTAATGATGGTATATATAGGATAGGTGCAAAAGGTGTGACTCAAAAAGTACAGGCTGGCAGAACAGATTGCCTCGCGGGTGTCTCGCGGGAAGGCCTTACCCGCGGGAAGGCCTTACCCGCGAGATACTCGCGAGACATAGCTGTCTCCACCTGGCCTGACCTTTCGCATTCCAGCATGTGCCTGGCACATGATTCACTTCGCGGGATGCTAGGTCGCGAGACACCCGCGAGAATTCTTCATTCTTCAAATGCTTGAGTCTTCATACACTCTCTCTATCACACAACCCTTACAACAAGTCCCACAACAAATACAGGGTTTAAACGATTGAACATAATTACAATCAAATTTGGCACGGAATAAAAGCCAACAAAAAACACAGTTGTAAATTACAACTTTACAACCTTATCATAGACTTTGCTCATATTGAGCTTTAGAGCCATAAAACTTGTATTACTAGTATTGTGATTGTTGAGATTTATGCCATAAAATCCAATTTATTGGTATGTCATAAATAATTAAATTGTTTAATTATATGAAACTATCTATAAATGAACTAATGGAACATTATCTTAGTCCATGAGATGTATAGTATGTGATTTATGTGAACAGTTACAGAAGATATAAATTACAAGTTTTTTGTAAACTCAGAATTTAAGTTCATAGTCGGTGATGAAATTGGGCATTTCATCTGCGAAGACTATAACATATCAACTAAGATGATTTGTCTTGATCATGGAAGTTGAGACTTCTAATTGATATGTTGATATGTTGATATGTTTTAAGAGTTAAGACATATTAAACTGGACCGCTATGAGATTTATTATTTTCCTAACAACTGTCAAATGAATAATAAATCTCATGACTTCTATTTACATCAACTCTAAATCCTGAGAGAAGAATGAACTTGATCATGAGAAGTAGGTTGCTTTGATATATCAGGAGTGAGATCTATAAGTCATGGTCAAAATCTCAGTATATTGGGCAACCACATTTAGTGTTGATGGAACATATATTCTCAAGATGGAATTCATAATCTCTTAATGAAGATATAAAATATTCTCTTGAGAAAAGTTTAATAGGTTTGGTTATTCAGAGTGTTGGGCCCAACCACTTTAGTAAGAAGTTATTAAAGTATATATTTATGGAATTGGATTTTATAAATATATGATAAATAATATAAAAGATTAAACCGGATACTCAAGGATTAAGATATAGTAATATTCAAAGTGGCAGTCTACATTTATGACTTTGTATTACTACGAATATTTTAATAAAGGGGTTGCATGTATAATAAAGTCTTGGGATATAATTTATTAATAAGGCCTAGAGTGCAATTATATTCTTATAGTGGTATTGAACATCATTAATGGTAACTTTGAATTTGTCAAGAATTGACAAAAAAGCCTAAGGCCCATTGGAGTTAGAGTCTTATTTGTTCCATTTGGTCCCATCTCAAGCCATAAACTAAAACCCAATTAGGTAAGCCTAAAAGGCTAACCCAATTAAATAATCAGTTTTTATTTAATAAGAGTTATTAAATAAAGAAACTACCAAGGTAGTTATAATGTACATATGATGAAAAGAAAAAGAAATCAGTTTTCTTCACAAGGAGAAGAAGAAGAACTTTTTTTTAGAATCAACGTACAAAATGACTGATTGAGAGACCACACTTCTTGGACACCATGTGGAATTGAAATGAAGATTAAAGGTATTCTCAAGTCATGTTTTTGAATTTCACTACATCAAGGTGCGCTTCCTATTCTTTGTCCTAGAATTCAAGGTTATATGTTATCTCTCATGAATGAAGTAGATCCGTGATTGTTGCTTCCGCTGTGTATTTTGTATGAGATGTAAAACCAGATTTTCCAACAGTGATTTCTTGTGTAGTGCAAAGTTTCAAAAGCCACCAAAAGATTATCTAAAATCAAATGGTCAAACATAAAGGCACTCTGATGCTCGGATATAAGCTATGGCATTATATTTTTCAATCTTTTGGCCAAGACCTTAGAGAAAACTCTATAAGGTACATTACTCAAGTTGATTGGTCTAAATTCATTCACATATTCCGGATTTTTTACCTTAGGGATTAAAGTGATAAAAGAATGACATAAAGAATGGGGTAGGGAACCTATATTTAGGTAATGAAAAATAGATTGAGAAACATCATAACCAATTAAAGACCAATAGCTTTGATAAAATAAAGGGGGCATACTGTCCAGGCCTGAAGCTTTTAATAGGGCCATTTTTTTCAGAGCTATTTCCACTTCCTCAACTGTAAAATCTGCAGTGAGCTTTTCATAATCTCTGATGTTACCACGTGGGGAATTGCATTAATCACTTCTTCAAAACCGTCAGGAGCAGCAGAAGTGAAAAGGGATTGATAGAAATTCACAATAGTTTCATGCACTTGGGACTGCTATGTACACCATCTACCCATGGCGTCATGGAGCTTTGTGATGTAGTTTCGAAGACGACGCTGAGAAGCTTTGCTGGGAAATTTTTATTGTATTTCTATCCCTATCCTTGAGCCACATCACCCGGGATCTGTGTCCCCACATCTTAGCCTCTTTGTCCAGCAGCAAATTTACCTCGCTCTCCAATTGTCTCATGCTTTTTGAGTCTCCGGATCTATGTGCATCCTTTCAGCTTGCTTCAATAGTTTTCTTTTTTTTCAATATTAGTACACATATGATTATTAAATGAAACTAAAATGTTAAATAAATAACTTAATAGTTAATAAGATCGTTGATCTAAGTGCTCTCAAATAAAGTATTGTGCATGAAAATAATAAGCAAATTAGTGCGTATCACTACTCAAATAATTATAAGATATCAAGTTGGAATAAATAATTTGGTTTGGAAAATTTTAGTTAAATAAATTATATTAAACTAGTATGTAACCCGTGTTTATGCATAGAAATGATAAATTGTAACAGTGCTATTTATGTTAGTTTGGATTATTAAACATATAGGACATAGTTTGACCAAGACATTTGGAATTACTAAAATAGTTGTTCGACCACCCATCGCGGCGACGCTTGCACGCCCTGCATGTGCAGGCTCGGGAGCTCGGGTGCTATGAAGAAGGGTAGACCTTTGGTGTGTGACTGGAAAATGAGTCAGTTTTAATTGAGTTACCAAAAGTAAGTGAAGTCGCTACCAATCATTGGATTTTTTCTAAGGTGCGATTAGTCACTTGACTCTATTTGATTTTACTACCAATCCTAGGCTAAGAAAAAATGTTATTTTTTCTAATCTAATATGAACGGATAAAAATTCTTGATTCTTGAGTTCGGAAGTCTGGTTATGTGTGGAGAAAGTGTTAGGCACCCCACAACGCCTGCCCGTAGATAGTGCTTTGTTTTGGTAAAATCTTAATTCATGGACATTGGCAATTAAAAAAATCAAGCTATTGGCATTAGCTTTTGGGGCTTTAAATGAATTGGCCTTTGAGGTTTGGTTTTGGAAGGGGTGTGGTCTAGATCAATGCTTCCCTAGTGTGTTTAGAATCGGTGCCAAATTTCCATGAAGAAAATTCGGCAGCATTTCGCCTTATTTTTGTGGCAAAATTCCAGTGGCGCTTCGCCTCAAGTACATCATAACGCACAAAATACTATTCTCACTAAGCTTTCGCCCTAAGAATACGGCAACGGAGGTGCCCCATTTTCACGACAAAAATCTAGCAAAGTTTCACATTTGGTGTGCTATGGCACATCGACAGGATTTCTTGCCTGTGTATACAACACATGCCCTAAAAGCATCAAACATATTGATGCGTGTCGCATATAGTATAGCATGAGTATGCACCTACAGCAATTGCCTTAAGCACATACCCACACTATAAGGTCAAGAGCACTCGTGACTAGAGAGGATTGCTCATATAGCCATGAGAGTCGATTATACAAAGTACACAATCACCAACATGCACAGGCATATACATACATCATGCACAATACTATCATAAGAGAGAGAATGTAAAGCGGACATTGCCAACATTCCAAGGGTATGGCCCAGCAAGGTACAAGAAATGTAAATCAGACATTGCCATACCCAGGGACGCGGCCCAAACAATGTGCAGGAAAGATAAAGGATACATGGAAAGGGGATCCAAATACATGATTCTAGGGAAAAGACTAAGAGATAGGGAGAGAGAAAACCACTCGGGGAGGCTAGGCCTCCTAAACTATTAAACATTGCCCTTTTCGGGCTTGCATCCTTGCCCTTTTTTGACTTGTGCTTAGGGAGTCGTGCCCTTGCTCCATGCGTCCTCGCTCTAAGTATGTACATGCAACGAACAAACAAAGCAATCAGCAGACAAGCAAAGGGGATAACAAAGAGGTAAAAGGGAGTATGTAAAGAGGCACACTAGCAAAGGGGCCAAACGAGGGCTAACAAACATGTTATCCAACAAAGGGGGTGTACTAGGAGGACAAATGAAGGTTTGGATTGGGTGTCCATTGTTCCATGAGATTGGAGTATGGACGACACACGTGCCATCAAGCAAAATTCCTAAAAGGGACTCGAGGTCTCGTGTATCAAAGACGGGTGTGAACCCACACGAGATAGTAGGAATTAGGCTTGATGACACAAGCAAGTAAGTACTCATGCATGAAAATGTAGGCAAGCATGCAAAAATGCAAAGAAGCAAAGAAAGCCAAACGGGTGGCACAAGGCAAGTATAACATCGCACATAGCGGAGAAAGGGTGTGCATCAAGCAAACCAACATCACGGGAATGTGTTCTCACAAGTGATTGCATCCAAACAAGCCACAGAAGGGACGGATGCAACCACACAGGAAAGTAGTCCTAAAGGCCAACGAGCACAAACCCACTGAGGGCACAAGGCATCGCAAGAACCTAGATTTAGCCAAACAAACATGGATTTAAAGCATAGAATCTAGCAAGCATACCCATGCATAAAAGAAACGATCCAAACCCCTTGATGTCGACCTAGGTGTATGGATGTAGGCTTAGACCACAAGATCTAGATCTACACCCTACCTAAAGGGTCAAAACGCAAGAAAGAGATATATCAAGAGACATAAAGGCTATAAAAGCACATGGCATAGCATCCAACATGTAGATCTAAACTCAAACATAGCAAAAAGTACATAGACATGTAAATCTAAGCACAAACATGGAAAAAAGCATGGAAACAAGTAGATCTAAACAAAAACATGGTAAAAAGCACTTAGACATGTAGATTTAAGCACAAACAAGGTATTTAGACATATCCTAGCCCAAAAAGGCTAGGCCAACATCATTAAAGCTACATCTATACCCCTAAAACCTCAAATCTAAGGTCCTAAGACCAACAAGATGAAAAGAGCGCAAGAACACTACCTCTTGATTGTTGAGAAAAAAGAGAAATCAAAGGTTTTTTGATGTGTTTAGGAGAGAACTTAGAGAGGAAAAGGGAGAGAATGTGCCCAGAAAAGTGCTCCAAAATGCCCAAAATCGATTTTACTTTTGAAATCTAGGGGTCTAGGGGGTTAAATAGACTTTTGGCATGCTTCCCAAGGCTCAGAGGCCACTTTTGTGCACCAGGTCAAACTGGCGGCCACCTAGTGGCCACCTAGTCGGGTATGTTGACATCAGCAATTTCATCATTTTCCCACTTGACTTCGATCACATATTTGAAAGGCTTCCTAATTCCAATTGAGCTAATCTTGGTGTTCTTGGAAAGTTCTGGATGTCTAGTTTCCAAAACTTTAAAGAAATTAAAATCTTAATGGTTGGATCAAAAGTTATGGCCTTAAGAAGCGTGCTAACGCAGTCCACATGGTTTTCAAGACATCTCAATCATTTTAACTCTGATTTTGACTCATGAACAGTCGTTGGAAAGAAAATTAAATAATCTTCAAAATGACGATGACCCCAGCCCATTCTAACCATTTGATCAAAATTAGGGTTTTTGGTGCCCTCGGTAGTCAACCTTGAGTCAAACTCGGTCAAACTTGGTCAAAGTTGACAAAAATCTCCGAGTGGCTCAGGTTTGATGTAGAAACATGAAAAATATTGTTTTGGGATGATTTTGACCAACTTTGACTTTGGTCAACCCAGGGTTGACTAGGGGCGTTATGGTCATTCTAACCTAAACTGGTACTTTGAATGCTTTAATACCCAAACATGTTGTGCCACATCAATCTAGATGCTTCCATGGCCCGAGGGAGAAAAGTTAATGTTTTTTTGGAACTTTCGGGGTTTGGAACACAAATTGAGGGTGGACAAGATACGGTATCTAAACTTACAATTTTCAGGATATTGATTACGCCGAGTTTCTCATTACATTGCTATTACATACATAATTTTGAAAATTACTACTGGATACTACATATACAATATCAATTCACAATTATTGAATGTGAAATTCTCCTAAATAGAACACAAAATAAAATAATAAATTGGTCAAATAGTATCTCCTAAATTTGGAATAAGTGCATGAAATCGTTCAGCTTAATTATAGTTTGTTATGTTCAATATCTTCACATACAAAATATACGAATAGAGACAGTATAAAAAAAAAATGCTTATTAGTTCAAAGCAATATATATATATATATAGTACCTTGTTTATTGTTATTTATCTAAACCAAAGTTTAGATAAATAACAATAAAAATCTAAACAATTTAATTTGTATGGAAAGCTAACAAAAGCAAAATTCAATTTTGAATCTAATTAAATTTTCTCTAAACATTGGTGTTTTATATATATATATATATATGATTAGGTCTTTTATGGTTTATTTATATTGAGCTCATCATTTTTTACATTGAATTAACTTACTTGGCACAAAAATTAAAAAAACTTATATTAGATAAGACACGTGACACAAAATGAAACTCTAACTAAATTCCAAACTTTTCACTAAATTAATTAACTTGGCACAAAAATTTAAAAATGCGCTAGACCTATCTGAGGTATCAGTGGTATCCCAAGATTAGGCATTCTCAGCTAAGAGATCAAAGTAATCAAAAGCCTCATTAGGATCTTTATTAAATAAACTCTCCATTGCACATTATCTCTATAAATTGGTGCATCTTTAAAGTTAAACTTTCATAGAAAAAACTAATTATATGCCAACTTTCATAGCCATGATGTGGACAAGCATTAAGCAAATCTTTAAATCTTTCCCAACATTGATAAATGTCTCATTATCTTTTTGTGAAAAATTTATTATTTGTCTTTTAAGTGCATTAGTCCTATGAATTGGAAAAAATTTCTTTACAAACTCAGCTTGCATCTCTTGCCAAGTACCAATTTACCTAGGTCTCAAAGAATTAACCCAAGTTTTGCCTTGTCAGAGAAAAAGGAAACAACATCAACCTAATGGTCTCTTCATTACATGATTGGTCATAGAAGATTGAACATACCTCCTCAAATTCCTTAAAGTGCAAGTAAGGATTTTCAGAATCTAAGCCATGAAATTTAGGAAGTAATGAAATCATACTAGGCTTAAAATTAAAATTATTTGCATTAGTTGGAAAAACGATGCATGATGGTGCATCATGCAAGTTTAAATAATCCCCGAGAGTTCTAATGGGTTGGTGAGCATGGAAGTTTTCATTATTTTAATTATTCTCATCACCATGATTACTCTCTAAGTCCGCCATGATATCAAGTGTGTGAGAATGTGTGAAAGAATCAGATAAATTTCCAAACAAATCATTAGACTCAATTCTAACCAAGCAATTATCACTATCACGACACCAATCACACATGCAAAAGTAAAGCAAGAAAGAAAAAGAAAAAGAAAAGAAAAGAAAACAAATACATTTAACAATAAAAAATTAAAAAAAATAAAAAAACTAAACTACTTAAAAATAAAAGAGTTGGAAAGATATTACCAAATATGTGAAGAAATTTAATGCCAAAAACCTGCCAAATGAAGTGGAACACTTCTGTAATCATCTAATCCCCAGCAACAGTGCCAAAAACTTGCTGCGACTTAAATAATGCTCCCAAGTGTAGGATTGTCGTAAAGTAATAACTCAGTAAGTCCGAGGTCGAATCCATTGAGAAAAGGGAATCGATTAGCAAACCACAAGAGAATAAAACTAAAGTAATAGAGTTTAATTGAAGAGATTTTTTATGGTTTAGTAAAGTTAATTTAAATTGAGAGAAAATAACTATACAATAAGGCGCTAAGGTTTAGGGATCCACACACAACACATCTATTGGTAGTCTTAACTAAAACTCATTCGAAGGATGATCTTAGTCGGATGATTTAACAATAAAAGCTCAAGAATTAATTGGCTAAGGTAGTTTCATGAAATTGATTGATTTTAAGCAAAATAAAACTAGTGAATTAGTTCGTAGGGAATATTAAGCATTTAACGTGCCCGGAGTCTACAATAAATCAAAGAATTATATAGAACTAAACATTTTTCTAGATGAGTAAATCAATCAAAAACATAATAACATAAGCACTTAAGCCATAAAATAATTGTTAAGAACATACCATTAAACGGTTGGATTTCACCCCTTGCCTTAGCAAGGCTTTTAGCAAGCCATAACAGAAATAAAAATCTAAAAACTGTAAAGAACTTTAAGAAAACCGAAATTATGTTCTATGGCAGCTCCCCCTAAATTTTGCCCAAAAGAGCCTTTAAAAGTGTCAAGGAATCCTATTACAAGTTGAATTCCCATTTAGAGAAAATCCCAGGTTTGTAGGCTTTACTTAACTGACGTTTTTGGCCCATTTAACTTCATAAGTTAGACTTTTGGTAAACTACAAAGTTTTATCCCTTTAAGTTAAACTTCCAGAACAACTTGAATCATATCGATTGGACATCTGAGCCAAAAGTTATGCTCTAAATACTAACTAGTGGTGAGAATGGAATCCTAATCCGAATTGGACTTGGATTTGGTGCAAATTTCCTTTGATTCCTTGCTCCAATTGGACTCAAATTTAATTGGTGTCAACACCGTCCCAAAAACGAAACAATCATTGTGGCGACGCTCTTGTGCACGCGGGACTTGTTAGAGGTCCCTCTCGAATGATGATTACGCGTGTAGTGTGTGGTGTAGATCTACCTTTGGTATTGTGGCAAGATTCTGAGCCAAATTTTAAGGGATTACCAAAGGTAAGTGGAGTCACCACCAATCATTGGGTTTTTCTAAGATGTGATTTGTCACCTGTTTCTAGTTGATTTTATTACCAATCCTAGGCTAAGAAAAAGGGCATTTTTCCTAATCTAATGTGGATGGCAAAAAATCTTGATTCTTGAGTCCAGAAGTTTGGTTACATAGGGGAAGGTGTTAGGCACCCCACAACGCATGTCTAAAGACAGTCCGTTGTTTTGATAAAACCTTAATATTTGGAGATTGGCAATAAAAAACATGATTTTGGCATTGGCTTTCGGGGCTTTGCATGCATGGGGACTTTAAGGTTTGGCTTTCCTAAGGAATTTGAGCAAAGTGCCAGATTTCCACGACAAAAATCTGGCGACATTTAACCTTACTTTCGTGGCAAAAATTAGGCATCGCTTTGCCTTAGGTGACATGGACTGTGAAAATCAAATGGGAGAGGCTAGACCCCTAAAACTATTGAACATTTCACTTGGCTCATATCTACATGCTTGGGTCTTCGCCCTTTTTGCTTGTGCCTAGGAGACCGTGCCCTAGCTCCAAGCGTCCTCGCTCCATGTGTCCTCGCTCCATGTGTCCTCGCTCCATGTGTGTACATGCAAAGGCAAAGACAAGAAACCAACAGCAAGCAATGGAAGGAAAAAGACACAGAGAGCATATGAAAAAGGCATAAAGCAGATAAGCATGATAGACAAAGCAAGCAAACAAGCGAGAAGGCAAACAAGCAAGACAGCAAACAAAGGTGGTGTCCGCGGGGGACAAATGTAGGTTTGGATCAGATGTTCATAATTTCACTGTGTTGAAGCATTAGCGACATACTAGCAAGCAAGACTCATGCATGGACATGCAAGCAAGACTCATGCATGGGCATGTAAGCAAGTGTGTAAAGATGCATAGAAAGTCAACGGGTGGCACAAACAAGCATGGCAAGCATATTATTGCACGGAGCGGAAATGGGGAAAGGTGTGCACGAAGCAACCGAAATCATGGTGATGCATCTCAAGTGGTTACATCCAAGCAAGGCCTTATGGGCATCGGATGTAACCACACAACCATAAACTTGCTAAGGGCATCAAGCGTGGCAAAGCCTAGAACTAGTGAGGCTAACACAAGCATAAAGCATAGAAGCAAGCAAGCATACACATGAAAATAAGGGTGATCCAAACCCTTTTATATGGGTCTTGGTGTATGGACGATGTTAAAGACCATAGGGTCTAGATCGGGTCCTAACTGATAGGCCAAGAATGTATTGACCCCTTGTGATGAATTAACAAATTAATTAGCCAAGTTAATTAATTAATTCAATGAGCATGCAATACGTGTGGTAGCACAAACAAATCACCAAATAACTAAATGCAGTGAAAATTAAATTGACACAGTGATTTGTTTATGGATGGGAAAAACCTACACAGCAAAAACTCCACCAAGTGATTTTAAGGTCACCACTCCCTAGAATTCACTATTATCATAACAAGCAGTTATAAGTAAAGGAATCCCAATACCTTATGCCAACCTACAGTTGAACCCTTACTGCAATACCCAATTGGACTTGTTCTGTAGTGACAATCTCTCATTTTAATGCACGGCTCCCTGTACGTGACTAACCAATTCGATGTGCGGATCCTAGTACGCAGCTTACTCAACAACTTAAGAAAAATATTGGCTGCAAAGTTCTTCAGTTCATCACACGATGAAGATCACGAAGCTCGTTGGTTACAAAACCCTACATTGTACAAACAAAGCAGCTTCTTCAAGAAAAAAAGGAATTAGGGAAAATTCTGTTTCGGGTTAGAATTTGCATGAACACAACTTTGCTTCACACTTGCGCAACCTTTGACGGCCCTTAAAACAATTCGTATATATGTTTAGGGTTGTGAGAAAAGAAACTCTAAACATATATTCACGAATTAAATTGAAATCAGCTTTAAAAAACTGAATTTCATAAACCTTGATAGATAGTTTATCTGTCGAGAAGCTATCGAGCATTGGGCTTCAGCAACCTTCTAAACCTTAATAGATACTAGCTATCAAGTTTTGAAATCCAACACTTCTTCACTTGATTCTTGGACAGACTTGCATGGCTTTAACACTTGAACTTGAAACCTTGTTCCTTAAGGCATTAAACACATCCTAGATCTACCAAATTACAAGTAAAGTGCATTTTGTCAAAGGACTAGCCAATTCTATATTGACATATGTTCCTAACATTGATTTACATATGTCCTTACAATCTCCCCCTTTGGAAATCCGAGACAAAATCATAACAAACAAATGAATATATTAGAGAAGTCATAAATCACTTAACTCATACTCACTTGTTGAATACAATAAAATCTATCCTAAACCAAACTCTTAAAAAACTTTGCAAGAAGAAAGTTCATGGCAAGAAGACTTTGACAACCTATATTTCTGAAACACTTTAAACAAAACTCATCACGGCATCTTAGTGTGAAACAGAAATAAAAAGATTGCATACAATATATGAGAATCATGTGCATAAAGAGAGAAAAGGAACAACACATGTAAAGATAGGTGAATAACATACATCAACATATATAAACCCAAATATAAGCACAATGTATGTCAAATGGTCACAAGACCAATATACAAGAGGTAAATGTAAAAGAAAGAAAAGAAAAATACATAAAAACCTCACTACATCCCTCATAGTATAAACACTCCCCCTATCACAAAATCTCCTATGCTAACTCTCCCCTTATGTATATGACTATTCTCATATCAAAACTACTTCCCCTTTTTGTCACAAGTGACAAAGGGTAAGTACATCAAGTAGACATCTCACCATCACTGGACGAGCTAGCACCATCATCCTCATCAACACCGTCATTGCCAGAGCCATCATCACTCTCATCCTCTGAAACTGGTGGAGATGGAGAGGTATAAGTAGTGAAACCACCCATGGCAGCCTGTTGTCATGCAATACGACCAACACAGGTGTTCACCTGACACAACTCATCACTGAGTGTGTCAAGGCGAGCATCCATGCACACAAGCTGTGCCATGATGGCCTCGAAAGTCATTCCACCCGCAGACGCTGAAAGAGCGGAGGTGGATGGAGCAAAAAAAGCTAGAGGAGTCGCCATCTCAGTCTAGGGCCACCTCGGTTGAAGCTGGGCCTCGCTTCATCTAACGATAGCAGCGTCTATGGCACTCATAACAGTAAAATAAGGAGACTCGGGAAAGGAGACAAAAAAATGGCGAAGAAGCCTCGTGATAGCGGAAGGAAAAATGAGCAATAGAAATCTTGCTCATTGGTAGTTGCCGATTTGAGGAATAGAAATCTTGCAAGCATGATCTTGGCTGAAACCCTTAATGGCTTGAATACATTTCATAGGAAGGAAGCAAACTTCTTTGCAAGGAGCCCTCTCCTTCTTCAGGTATGATCCCTAATTTTTGCGTAGGTTTCCAACCTAGCAAGATTCCTCTAATTTTTGCATGGGTCGCCTTTTGGTTTTCAACCCATCAAGGCACCTTGTATCATCTTTTCCATTTTTTTTTTTTTATCTTTCTTTTTTTTTTTTTAACTCATGCTCTCTCTATTTTTTCCCCCTTTATGTAGATATGGCTGTCTAAAAGGCTCTGTTTGCTTCAATCATTACCCAAGAATTATCGTGACCGTACGCCCAAGCGTGCTGAGATAAGCTTTGAAGAGTTTACTGAGCTCATGGAGCGCATTGATGCCAAAGACATCCAATGAATGGTGGAGTGGTGGCGCATCTCAAGTATGGCTCATCATAGCCTCAAGGACAACTATGTTCCTTTGGTGGGACTTCGCCATTGCTCTTACTACTCCACATATCGTATTGCCAAATAGTTTGGTGATCGCCAAAGGGCTCCTACTCATGATGGCTCTTTCCATACCTTGGAGTTTACTGATAGGACTTTGAGTAGAATCCCTGAGGCTTGGCCACAACGGAAGGTGACTAGGGACATTCGTCCTCCTTAGTTCCTTCATCCAACTTTGGGGTACCAGAAGCGGCTACAAGATGACATGAAATGGGTCCTCATAGATGAAAAAACTTACAAGAAGTCTAGCGAAAGGAAGAAGGCCAAATGACTAACTTGATATGGCCTAAATTTTACTTTTCTGCACTTTATGATTCCCATGTCTTTTCTTTCAAATTTAATAAAGGATTGCAATATTCCAAACCCCCGATGGAAACAATTTATTATATTTTATCATTTATTTATTATCTTTGTTTATTGTCTTTATTTTTCTTTTCCTTTTTCCATGCCATGTAATTTTTTCCCATGACGTCCTTGAAGGAATTTTCACCATGGCCATGGTTTGTCCCCTATCTTTTGCCTAGATCCCTTTCGGGTTTTCAACCTAGTGGGGTCTTTTTGCCTTAACTTTTTTTTTTATTTTCAAACATTGTATTTCCAGAGTCTATCCATGTTGATTGGCCGAAGCATTTCTTCCCCATCCAAATCTGTAATCCTTGTAGCACCCCTTGACATGATCTTCTTGATAATAAAAGGACCAGACCATCTTGGGTTCATCTTTCCTCTTGGATTAACAATTTCATCTCTAAGCACTTTTAGCACCAAGCCCCCTTCTTTAAGGTTTTTAGGCTTCACCTTTTTGTAAAATGCTTTAGCAATCCTCTTTTGGTATCCCTGTGCATGGTATTATGCCCTAGCTATCTTCTTGTCTACCAAAGCCAATTGTTCATATCTTGCCTTCAACCAGTCTTCTTCTAAGACCTTGTTTTTTACTAGCACTCTCAAAGATTGTATCTCCACTTCAATTGGAAGCACCGCTTCACTCCCATAGACCAAAGAGTAAGGTGTTGCCTTAGTTGATGCACGGATAGAAGTTTTATAACCCCATAAAGCAAATGGAAGTTTCTTAACCTAATCCTTGTATGTCACTGCCATTTTGGCTAGGATGTTCTTGATGTTCTTATTGGCTGCTTCTACGGCCCCATTAGTCTGCGGTCGATATAGAGAAGACTTGTGATGCTCAATGTTGTACAACTCCATGATCTTTCAAACGTCCCCCTCAAAGTGGAAGCCATTATCCGGGATGATCTTTTGGGGTACCCTATATTGGCAAATGATGTTATTCTCTATGAATCGTGCCACGTGCTTGGCTTTCAACATGGAGTAGGAAGCCTCTTTCGTACTTGGTGAAGTAGTCGATTGCCACTAGAATGTACTCATGTCCATTTGAGACCTTAAGGACTATTATTCCAATCACATCTATGCCCCATACTGAGAAAGGCCAAGGAGAGGTCATGCTGTATAATTCACTAGGTGGTACATGGTTCGTGTTTGCATGCATTTGGAATCATGGCAACCCTTCCCAAAGTCCACACAATCAGTTTCCATCATGTTCCAATAGTACCCTATCCTTAGAATCATCTTGGCTAACATTCTCCCATCATAAGAGGACCACAAATCCCTTGACAAACTTCCTCCATAACTCTTTCTGCTTCTTCTTTCTTTAGCCCACAAAGGTGTATACCATCATAGGACCTCCTATGGAGCTATCCTTTACATAGGATGTATTGCATTGCCATCATCCTAATTGAACGGCGCTCTCTTTTATCAGCACCATATAGATATGCTTCAAACTCTAGGAATTTCATGACGTCATAATACGTAGGAACCCCTTCTTCTTCTATAACCAAGACTGAAGCTTCACTTTTCTCCTTGTGCACTAACTCATAACTTTGTTCAATCTCTAAAGGTCGTGTCCATACTCCCTTGGGTATTTCCACCATAGATGCCAAAGTAGCTAAGGTGTCTGTAAACTAATTCTGAGCTCTAAGGATGATCGTGTACTCAATTTTGTCAAAAGTTTTGGTCAAATCCTCTAGATACTGATGATAAGGTTTCAAATGTTCTTCCTTTACCTTCCACAACTTCTAGGCTTGAGCTATAACCAAGATCGAATCTCCAAACGCCTTTACCTTTTTTACCTCTAACTCTCGGAGAGCTTCCATTCCGGCAATACAAGCTTCATACTCTGTCATGTTATTAGTTGCCTCAAAGTTCAATTTGATAGCCAAAGGCACATGAGATCCATCATGGGTGATCAAAAGTACTCCTATTCCATTCCTATATTAGTTCATAGCTCCATCGAAATACATTTTCCATGCCCCTAGCTCAATACCCAAGATGTCTTCATCCGGGAAGTCTTCTTTTCCATCCTTTCCCTCTATAGGATTTTCGACACAAAAATCAGACATTGCGCTCCCTTTGATAGTCTTCCTTGCCACATACTTCAAATCAAATTCTGCTAATAGAATCAACCATCTTGACAGTCTTCCACTCAAAGCTAGTTTTTGAAATAGGTACTTCAAGGGATCCATTTTGGCTACCACCCATATCTAAAATGGTAGGATGATGTGTCTCAACTTCTATACAACCCACACGAGTGCAAAGCATGACTTCTCTATAGGGGTGTACCTAGTCTCATTATCATGGAATCTTTTGCTCAAATAGTATACTACCCTCTCGTTCTTATCATCATCTTTTTATGCAAGCATGCTCCCAACCACGTCTCCTATGATAGAAAGGTATAGTAGTAAGGTTTTCCTTATTGTGGAGGTACTAGGATAGGCGGATGGAGGAGGTGTTCCTTGATAATGTCAAAGGCTTTCTGACATTCATCATTCCATGTGTAGGGTTCATTCTTCCTTAGGAGTTTGAAAATAGGCTCACAAGTGGAGGTGAGCTTGGCAATGAATCGACTGATATATTGTAGTCGACCTAGGAATCCTCTTATTTCCTTCTCATTCTTGGGTGGAGGCATCTCCAATAAGGCTTTAATCTTAGATAGATCTACTTCTATCCCTTTATCACTTACTAGGAAGCCTAGCAACTTCCCAGCTGTTACTCTGAATGTACACTTTTAGGGGTTCAACCTCAATCCATACTCCTTGATCCTTTCAAAGAACGTCCTTATGTTAATGATGTGACTTCCTCTATCCTCGGATTTAACAATCATGTCATCTACGTATACCTCAACCTCATTATCCTTGCAATCCACAATAGTGACAAACATAATTCGTTTTAGGACCCCGTTGTGGTCTTGGAAAAGATCTTCCTCTAGCTTCAACTCTAGCTTTTGATTGATTACAGGACTTATTAAACACCCGTTGATCAGCCATCTTCGTCTTCTTCTCAACCTTAACTTTCTCAGGAGTGAGCTCTTCTACAACCGTCTCTTTGGCCTTCACAAATTTCACTTCTTTGGTGACATTGGCCGATGAGCTACTCCTTCTAGTATATCCCAACCCAGACTTATCTGAAAAATGTTTTTGAGATGAAATAACATCTTCCAACTTCTTGAAGGAGACCCTTTCTATCTTGACTTGTGCTTGCATTACCTCTTGCTCAAGAAATCTTACTTTGGTATAAGCTTCAGATAGCTCACCATTTAATGTCTCAATCTCACACTTTGCCTCCTTATATCTGACCAGGAGACTCCTGTAATCCTCCTCAGCTTTCTTCATCTTCTTCACAACTGCCTTTACCACCTTTGTATACTCTCCCGATCTCTTAAGAAGTAAGGTATAATTCTCTTGAAGACTAGCTGTATTTTTATCCTCTTCAGCATCTGATTCCTCAACAATCCCTAAGGATTCTTCATCGCTATGTTCTCCAAGTTCTTGTACAAGTTGATTCAGGTCCTCCGAGGACTCAACATGCTCAATAGCCATAAATGCGGAGTAGTTTCCTTCTCTGTCATAGCTGTCCTCAGAGTCATAATTTGATGAGTCCGAGTCACTTAGAGTAGTGGCATAGACCTTACCCTTCGACTTTAAATAGTTGGGACATTCCTTTTTGAAGTGTCCATGTCCATTACACTCGAAGCACGTAATTCCCTGTGAAGATTGGGAATCTCTACCCTCTTTTCTTCTGAATTCTTTCTTCTCCTTTGCGGAACTCTAAAATTTTCTTTTGTCATCGGATTTCCCACCGTTCTTGGGTTTCAAGAATTTTCGGAAGTTCTTTACAAGGTATGCCACATCTTTATCTACTGCATCCTCATTCGTAGAGTCTTGAAATACTATTCTCTCATCAATTGTTTTAAGAGCAAGCGATTTACTCTTCTTCTGTGTAGGCAGTGACAATTCATATGTCTGTAGGGAAACAACCAGCTCTTGAACCTTAATGTCGTCAAGATCCTTACTCTCTTCAATGGCTATTACTTTGGGGCGGAAACTTTCTGGTAGTGACCGAAGGATTTTCCTTACTATTCTCGAATTCTCCGTCTTTTCCCCAAATTGAATTTGCCAACAACTACTTTGTTCAATTTACTGTAAAAAGAGTCAAAGGACTCATCCTCACTCATCTTTAGCTTCTCAAAGCGAATGGTCAACATCTGTAGTTTGGTGTCCTTCACTTTCTTAGTCCCTTCATAGGTTGTCTCCAGAATCTCCCATGCTTCCTTAGCAATGGTGATATGTGAAATCCGGTGAAATTCTTCTGGAGAGATACCACAGAAAATAGCATTCAAATAGCATTCAATGCTTTGCTATTTGCATTGGCCACTGCAAGAGCAGCCTTATCCCAAGTTGACTCGGCAGCCTCCGGTCTTGTCCAACCCACTTCAATTGCATCCCACGCAGCATCATCAATAGAGCATAGAAATGCCCTCATTTGGACCTTCCATAAAGCATAATTATTACCATAAAAAAATGGTGGTATATTAAGAGATTGAGACCTATCCATCTCAACAAGGGGTCAGGGATCGCACTTAGGTAATGAACCCACTAAGAGTGCACCCGCTCTGATACCAATTGAATGTTCAAAATGGGTATAAACCACCCTTGAACGTTTAGACCCCAAATTACAAAATATCAATTCAAGCTTAATATCAAACGATTAACGTGCGGAACATGAACATAAGCTAAACATAGAATTGATAAACAATCTAAGCCAAATATAAACACATCCACAATAGAAAATAAATGGCAAAGATAAAGGGAAGGAAGATGCAAACACACGGACAACACACAATGTGTTATCGAAGAGGAAACTGAAGTCCTCAGCGTAAAACCTCTCCGCTGCCCTCTAAGCAGTAAATAATCCACTAAAGAATGTAGTTGGGATACATGAATAGCAGAAGACCCTCCAAGCCTAATCTACCCAATGTACCTAAGCTCTCCAAGCTTTTTGCTCCAACAAGGTTGCGCCGAACCTATTTCTTCTTTAGCTTACCAAATTCCACTATCAACCATAGCATCAACCAATAGACATTGGTTCCTTCATAGCTGCTTCTCAAAGCACCAAATAAACCTTCTCACGGATATAGGTATGGTAAGAAAAGGATTTGGCCAAGAACCTCTCAAGGATGTATCAATGGAGAGGAAGAGAGAAGAGGAATTTGAAGAGTCTCTTAGGTGAAGATTGTGGATGAATCAATCTTATTTTTCTCTAAGGTTTCTCTCTCAAAATTCTCTCTGGAAGCTCTCTACATTTCATGGGTATAAAGGTCTATATATAGTGGTGAGTGTTTGGAATACGAAGAGTTAATTTTTCCCAAACAGGGCTAGTTGGCGGCTTGGCCTCGCGACAGATCTAAGTCACAAGTTTCAGCCGCGAGGTAATGGTTTGGCTAGCCTAGGAATTTTGTCCTGTAGTGCGATAGCTGGTGTGACCCTTCAGCTCCTCGTATGCTTCTCACGTGTGCTGCAGTTGGCGGCTTCCAATCACGAGTCACCCGCAAGTCCTAGCCGCGAGACTCTACCTCCTTGCACAAACTTGAGCTTTTTTTCACATCTTTTCACACACTACCCTTGCAAGAATCCCACCTAAATACAGGGTTACTAATTGCTAAAATACAAGTAAATTTGACACGGAATAAAGCCAACAAGATGGTTGATTAAATTCAACCTTACAGGTTCCTCGATGGCAATGGCGAACACGTCCCCCTCCATCTTCAGCATAGTCTCCATTACTTCAACATCCATGTAGTCCACCCAATGGACTTCTTTTGGAGCCTTCTTGATCATCACAGTAGGCTTCTCTTTGAAAGTGAGTTTCTCATTGAAGAACATCTCCCATCCCAAATACACCTTCCCATCCTTGCCTACCCAAAGTCTAGGAAAGCCACGAAAAGGACAATCTCCTCCTTCCTTCGTAAAATTTCCATTGAAGGTTCCAAGGTTCTTCTGGATTCTGTCGAAGCCTTTGAAGAATCACAAACCTTCCTTAGTTAATTGAGTCTTGAATTCGGGGAATTCAGCCACCCCTTTTCCTTCTTTTCCAAGACCCATACCAGACATATACCCCATGTTCTTCATCATTGCAATCACCTCATGACTACAATATGGGACCATGTCTAAAGTATACCTTTCATCCTTCAATCCAAAATCAGCCATGTTCACAAACTTGAAGCCACTCATTTGGAGCTCACTTCCTCCTTCCTCAAGTCCACAAACTAGTGCTAGGATTTCACCATCACCAAGCACTACAGCAATTCCTCCGTTCCATGGGATCTTCATCTTTTGGTGTAGAGAAGAAATAGCCCCAATAGGATGAAGTCATGCCCTTCCTAAGAGAAGGTTGTAGTTAGAAGTGATATTCATGATGTGGAACTCCATAGTTGTTTCCAATGGGCCAATCTTACAAGGGGCTTTAAAGGTTCCTATCACTTTCCTTGAAGTGTTATCATATGCCTTAACACCCCAAAAGAAGTACATACACTTCAATCCAAATTCAAAATAACATAGTTCAACAAAAATATAACATCCACAGAACTCCCCAAATCCTAAATATCAATATTGAAAGAGTTGGAGTAAACAATAGAGTACTCATGACTATGACTACAAGTATCATCCATAGATTCTTTGCTGATGTCCAAATTCATAACATCTTACACAAGCTCATCCAATTTCAATCATGCAATTTCTATGCAAAAATATATCTGTGTGTGTGTGTGTGTGTGTGTGTGTGTGTGTGTGTGTGTGTGTGTGTATAAGTATTAGTATGGACACAACGGGGAGTCACCACCAAGTTTTTGCAATGGTCTAGAAACCATATATATAGCATCCTCTCAAAAAAGGACCCTTTGATCTTATTACCAGAGACATGGGTTTGGAGTTAAGGTACGGTCTTGGAAAGGTTTTAGGCACCCTAAACCACATAACCCTCAGGTTGGCTTCCCTTCATTGTGTCTTATGTCTTAACCCTATTAAAGGCATACTCAATATTAAATCTATACTCACACACACAATAGCATACATCTAAACACACAACATGACATCAATCATCCCTAACCGTACATCTATCATGGCAATCAAACAAAGCCTAAACATTTATCTAATCATGGCACATCATTGCATCCTAAACCCTAGCATACATCTGAAAGCTCGAAAATATGTGAAAACACAAGAACTGTTTAGACCCATAAATTTACAGCTCAGTTGATTTTACTCTAACTTAAACTAAGTACGGAATAGAGTAAATGTGAGTGGATAAACAATATAATTATTCTAAGCCATATTCATCAAATCACAGTAGTAAAATGAAAGCTAAAATAGTAGGAAAGAAGAATGCAAACACAAGATAACACGTCGATGAGTTATCAAAAAGGAAACCGAAGAACTCAGCGAAAAACCTCTCCGCCGCCCTTCAAGTGATAAATCGATCCACTAGAGAATAAGTTGGAGTACACAAATAACAAAAGATCCTCCAAGCCTAGTCTACCCTATGTACTTGAGACCTCCAAGCTCCTGCTACCAACTGCTTCACCAAGCCTTGTCTTCTTTAGCTTTCCAGATCATGTAATTCAGCCCGATTGCATCTACTAAACAAATGGCTTCTTCCAATGCTTCCCAGTAACACCAAAACCTCACTTTACACTTAGGATGGGTGTGGTAAATGTTTGGGCTATCAACCTCTCAAGGATTTGGAAATGGAGAGGTAGGAGTTGAGGAAAACCACAATGGATTGTATAGAGAATTGTGGGTATAACAATCTCTCACACTCAAGGGTAGTGGCTAGGGTTTTCTATCTGAAAAACACTCCTCAACATATGAGGGTAATGTGGGAATATATAGTGTGGGTCGAGATAGGGTGTATCAAATATGACAAATTAGTAAAACAGAATGTTTCACGGGTATCTCGCGAGAAGGCCTTACCCGCGAGACACTCGCGAAAACCATCTGTCACCATCTGTCATAACTTTTCACATTCTAGTCATGTGCTGAGCACATGCTTCACTTCGCGGGAAGGCTACTCACGAGCTACCCACGAAAACTTCTTTGATCTTCAAATTGCCTTGAGTCTTCATACTTTCTCTCACACACAACCCTTACAATAAAATCCCACATAAAATACAAGGATACAATCAAATTTGGCACGGAATTAATGCCAACAAAAAATAGTTGTAAATCACAACTTTACAATCTCCTCCTTTCGCTATTCCATGACAAAACCCCTAAAACAGACTCTAGACTTAAACATGAGTTTAGGAACAGTGGTAAAACTCACTCACACCTAATCTAGAAGCTGTAAAGCACTTGTATGTATATACCTGTAACCTGAAAAACTCACACATAAACAAAACTTTCATTAAGCTTACGACAAGTTGAATAAATGGTACATATATGAGTAAGTAAAATGCGATCATGGTAATAAATACTATATAAACAATTAAGCATATCTTAACCAAACAAGAACATTCATTAAAGAATGACTACAATGAACATTTATCTAGTAAATGATCATCCGAACACGCAATGCAATTAAGAGCAATGTAGAAATCAATTACATGTCCAACACACAACCAATGTGAAATACAAGAAGTATTTGGATCAAGGATACAAGATCCAACAAGTGTGTAGTACTCAAGATAATGCAACAAAATATAAAAGTACTTAAAAAATACTACAAAGCAAGGATATAAAAGAAAGTACTAAATATAAACTTAAAGTTTTAAACCAAAGTACTTAAAGCTTTAAAAGAAAGCAATGTAAATATCCAAGAGGTATAAAAACAAACAAACTATAAACACGACTAGCCAGAAAACTCATAAGATATAAACTAGATTAGCCAAACAATGGTTAGACTATCCAAAAGTATGTGTTAGATTTCTCCTTTAGAGCT
Organism: Quercus gilva; assembly: GCA_023621385.1. Classification (NCBI taxonomy): domain Eukaryota; kingdom Viridiplantae; phylum Streptophyta; class Magnoliopsida; order Fagales; family Fagaceae; genus Quercus; species Quercus gilva. Next base: position 60,664,152 of record CM042476.1, on the reverse strand, counting down.
CACAAAACTCCCCCTTTCAATATGCACACTTTCCTTCTTGTGATGCTCTCCCCCTTACTATATGTTACAGTCCAATCTATACAGTGAGTTGCTCTCCCCCTTTTTGGCACGAATAGCTAAAGGCTCTCCTTTAGTTTGCATTAAATTGCATCTAACTATGTCTCAATGATTGTGAGACGCATTTGAACCTGGCTGTTGATGGAGTAGATGACATTTGCAAGTCCTGAAATACGCTCATGCAAACCCTTGACTAAAATAGTCAACCTATCGGCATGAGAGCTAGATTGTCCTGGTTGAGTGCTAGTAGCCTGCAGCTCAGGAATGTGAGGAGATGCAATCTCGGTATGTCCAAGGGTAATGTGAGCAACTGAGCCATGACCAGAAGGAGTGACATGTGGAATAATTTCACTCTTTGGTGTTTTGGACGGATTTTGTTTTTCCCGTTCAGCAGAAGAGTGACTTTTGCTCATTTGAAGGGTCATCATGGATATTGGGTGTTGACGAACTAGGATCTTTCCATCTCTTGGCGGATGAGCGCCTTTAAGTACCATGATTTTCATGGTAAGACTATAGAAAGGAAGACACATCCATGCTGTTGTTCGTGTTGCTCTTTTCCTTATAGTCTAGAAGATGTGAGCGTAAATATCAACCGAAGCTCCTATGATGAGATCACACAAGAATTATGCTCTTCCAAGATTGATGAACCCTATGTTAGATAGTGGATAGAGATTAGAGAACATGATCAATGTGAGAGTCTTTAGTTCAGGTTCAAACTTTGCAGTTCCAACGGATATTCCTTTGGCTGAAACCTCATGATCAGCTCCAAGAATTTAAAGAATATCTGCCATTGGAGGAAGTCTATCTTCATATGGAGAGATGTCCACATTTGCTGGTCAAGTGATGCGAAGGATCTTTGCAATGTAGTCCAAAGTGATGATGAATTCCTTTCCTCTCACCCAGCACTTCAATTCAACTCCGGTGAATCTAGCATTCGAGTAGAACTCTTTAACTAATTCATCAATTGGATCCTTGAAGTTTCCGAATAGATTAGCCTAATCTTTTTCTGCAAAAATCCTAGGGATAAAGGTGGATTCCAGGGTGTCAAACCAGACAATACATTCCACCACAATTGGGGCATCCTTAAAAATTATGGAGAAAGTTTGAGAGTCCAGGGGAGTCTTGAATCTCTCACTGTTGGAGACTTCAGATGAATGCTAGGTTCTCTTTGATACAAGAAATGACGTAAGGTTAATCATGGGTTCTTTACCGTGAAAGGAGCGGCGATACATCTGCACAAATAGACACAAAGCAAAGAAACAAGTGCAAAAACACAAAACAAGAATGCAAACTTGATTAAAACCAAGTTAGTCCATAAAATAAGCACAAAGTCCTAAAAAGGAACAAAAAAAATGTCACACATTCATGTTATAAGTGCTAAAACATAGAATCTTAATGAAATGCAAAAACAATTGACAATTGTGCATGTGTGTGCATCAAGTGTGCATGAGGTGTGCATATATGATGCATGTGCAAGGCATGACTAAGCACAATTGGGTCAACGTGTGTAAAACACACAACCAATGATCAAAACATGATAAAAATGTATAATCATGGTAATCCCCAAAGTTTGGAACTCATTGGAGTCCAAAACAACACCAAAATGCCATTTGGGCATTTTATCAAACACTTGATATGCACCTATAAAACTAACATGTGGGCAATGTATGAACATGGGTGAATCTTGCCTAAATACATGTTAATATGCCACAATTGGCCAACACAAACACAGACAAACCAAATGGGACAGAGCCCAATCAAGAAATATAAAGAATTTTCACAAAATTTAAAGTTCCCAACCCTTTTTATAAAAATACCCAAACCAAGTAAAACCTAACATTTTCTGCATAATCTAAGGAAATGAATAGAAAAGATTGTATGAACATACCTTAGAACAGATTTGAAGAGGTTCCCTTTTGAGATTTGGTTAGGTTTTTGAGTGAAAATAGGTTTTGGGTTGAGAGAGGCATAAGGGAAGCAAAATGAGGGAAAGACAAGTGATTTGAAAAATTGTCTACATCAGCCCTTTAAAACTGAAAACACGAGTTTTTCACGGATTGCCTTCTTGTGAAGTTACTCGTGAAAAATGCCTCTGAAGCACAAAACTTTTCGCAGGTAGACTTTACTCGCGAAACAGTCGTGAGACAATTGCAAAAGTTTCTGTCTGAATTCTGTGTTTTCAATATTTTTCCTTAACCCATTTTCGTGGGAAGATCTTAGTTGCGAGCTTCTCACGAAAATGCCTCTAAGGGAGTTTTTGATAAAAAAACATGAAAAATGCAATTTGAACAAAACTCAAAACATGAAAGCATAAAAAAAATAAAAAAATAAAAAAAAACTTTTAAAAAGATATAAAATATTCAAAAATCATTTTGGGTTTGCTCGACAAGCAATTGAGTATACACATCACATTTGATCATGTACAATCACATAAATGAAATAAGTATTCATTGAACAAAAGTCTTGTGTGTTGTGTGTGAAAATCAAATGTGGAATAATCCTTAGTCCAAAGTGAAGCTTCAATGATCAATTCAATCAAGTCATACACAACTGGTACTAGGTCAAGTGATCTATCTCAATTATAGAAATGAACATATATGACCTCCCATAAGAAAATGATTACATATCTTTGAAGCTTTTTCATTTAGCCTCTTCACAATTCATAACATTTGATCAATTTTTGAACAATACATCTCATTTTGAGATCGGTGCCTAAAATTTTTTATATTTCAATATTGAGAATAAGCCTTTGGCTTTTGGGGCACAATATATTTCAGTACAAGTCGCTTTCTCTTTTTCCTAGTCAAATACTAGTATGTGCAATGGCTTTTGCAGCTCATTCTCTCTTTTCAAGTTTTAACAATTGTTGAGCTATAAAGCAAAAACATAAAAAGTGTGGAAAGATATATAAGCACAAGTTTATGCATGTATCAAAACCATCAAGACTATTGACCAATTATTCATGACAAGTTTGAAGATCGATTTACAACAGTCACACATAGATTTCAAGATTTTTCCCACAAAGATAGATGTGCATATATAACAAGCTAAGCTCGTAAATGCACTATGCCATTAATACGAAAGTACTAGGCCAAACTCACATGTGAAATACATAACACAAGCGATCAAACTTTTTAGAGATTTTTCAATTTTTATGGGTTTTTGAATTTTTCAACACACTAAAAAACAGAACATATAAAGTAAGATCATCAAAAACAACAAGTACAAAACGGCCTTGAAAAGAAACATACTAAAATGGGAAACATAAACGACTAACCAATCAAAGTCACAACATATAGAAAGAATTAATGCATGAACATGGTCTAATGCTTATGTATGTGTACCATTCTTCACCCACACGGCACATGCGTTTGGGGTGATATCCCTAGAGGATTAGGTACTAGAGCTGTGATTTTCAAACCTTTGGCTGAAGCTTGCCAAACAAGAAGTGATGGTATCTATTATCTTTATCACATCACCAAAACCGAAATCAGCTTTTCGCCCTTTTGATTGCTTGGCATTCCAATTCCCCTTTCCTTGTCCTTTTAACCTTTGAGAATCCGCTTTCTTCAATGCGTGAAGTTTATAGCAATTAGGTCTTGTGTCCTCTAACTCCATAATGGTGGCAGAAGTGTTGAACTTGAGGACCTCTTTAAGACTTTGAAAGAGATTTCCCTTTAACCTTGGGTTTGGCCACAAATGGATTTTGAGGTTTTGTCAAAACCTCTTGAGCAGTTCCATTTGGCTTCTTCTCCACTTTTACATTCTCAACACTAGGTGTTGCTACCATTGGTTCCTTAGCTTTAACGAATTTCATCTCCTTGGACACATTGGCACTTGAACTACTCTCTCCGGAATATCCTAAGCCATTTTTGTCTGAAAAAGGCTTTTAATGTGCAAGCACTTCATCAAGTTTCTTAAAGGCAATGCACTCCACTTTGGCATTAGCTTGAATCACTTCAAGCTCAAGAAACTTGATCTTGGAGTAGGCCTCAGTTAGTTCTCCATTCATCGCCTCAACTTCACACTTTGTTTCCTTGTACCTTACAAGTATGCTCTTGTAGTCTTGTTCAGCTTTCTTCATTTTTCTAATGGCTGCCTTAGCCATTCTAGCATACTCTTCAGTTTTCTCAAGAAGATAATTATACAATTCTTGCAAAAAAGGCTTTTGATGTGCAAGCACTTCGCCAAGTTTCTTAAAGGCAACGCACTCCACTTTGGCATTAGCTTGAATCACTTCAACCTCAAGAAACTTGATTTTGGAGTAGGCTTCGGTTAGTTCTCCATTCATCGCCTCAACTTCACACTTTGTTTCCTTGCACCTTACAAGTATGCTTTTGTAGTCTTGTTCAGTTTTCTTCATTTTTCTAATGACTGCCTTAGCCACTCTAGCATACTCTCCGGTTTTCTCAAGAAGAGAATTATACAATTCTTGCAATTCCTTGGTTCCTTCATCTTCATCATCGGATTTTTCCCCAATTCCCATAGACTCTACTTCGATGTGCTCACCGAGTTCTTCCACGAAGGCTCAAATCTTCTGATGAGTCCACGGGTGCAATAGTCATGAATGTGGAGTAATTTCCTTCTCCGTCACAGCTTTCTTCTAAGTCAAAAATTTGAACCTTCTGAGTCACTAAGGGTAGTTGCAAAAAATTTACCCTTTGCTTTCAAATATGTGGGGCATTCTTTCTACACATGCCTATGTCCTTTGCACTCAAAGCACATGACCATTTCAAATAGTGAGGAATCTCTTGAGTCCTTTTTCTTGAAGTCTTTCTTGTCCTTATTGAACTTTGATAATTTGCCCTTCTCAAAAGACTTTCCATCTCTCTTGAATTTTAGAAACTTACGGAAGTTCTTAGCAAGATACGCCACATCCTTTTCAACCTCATCCTCATCCAAGGAATCTTGAGCTTCTAATCTCTCATTAACTGTCTTGAGAGCAAGTGATTTGCTCTTCCTTTGAGATGGTAGAGATAGCTCATAGGTTTGAAGAGAACTGACGAGTTCTTGAATTTCAATCTCATCAAGTTCTTTGCTCTCTTCGATGGCAATGACCTTTACAAGGAAACTCTCCAAAAATGATCGTAAAATCTTTCTCACAATCTTGGAGTCCTCTGTCTTTTCTCCCAAGTTGAATTTCCCAATCACCACTTCATTTAGCTTCCCACAAAATGAGTTAAATGACTCGTCTTCACTCATCTTCAACTCCTCAAAGCGTGTGGTAAGCATTTGCAACTTGGTGTCCTTCACCTTTTTGGTACCTCATAGGTCGTCTCCAAGATTTGCCATGCCTCCTTGGCAATTGTAACATGAAAGATCTTGTGAAATTCATTAGGGGAAACACCACAGAAAATAGCATTTAAAGTCGTGCTATTAGCATTAGCCATTGCAAGAGCTGGCTTATCCCATGTAGATTTGGCGGCCTCCGGCATAGTCCATCCTATCTCGACAGCATCCCAAACACTATCATCAATAGAACATATAAATGCCCTCATACGGACTTTCCAAAAAGCGTAATTGCTCCCATTAAAGTATGGAGGAGCATTAAGTGATTGAGATTGATCCATCTCAAAAAGGGTCTAGGATCACACTTAGGTAATGAAACTACAGTAAGTGCACCCGCTCTGATACAAATTGAATGCTCGAAAATGTGTAAAAACACAAGAGCTATTTAGACCCCCCAAATTAAAATTATGGTTCGGTTGATTTTACTTTAACTTAAACTAAGTACGGAATAGAGTAAATGCGAGTGGATAAATAATATAACTACTTTAAGCCATATTCATCAAATCATTACAGTAAAATGAAAGCTAAAAGAGTAAGGAAGAAGAATAAAAACACAAGATAACACACCGATGAGTTATCGAAGAGGAAATCGAAGAACTCGGCAAAAAATCTCTCCGCCACCCTCCAAGTGGTAAATCGATCCACTAGAGAATAAGTTGGAGTACACGAATAACAAAAGACCCTCCAAGTCTAGTCTACCCCATGTACTCGAGCCCTCCAAGCTCCTACTACCAATTGACTTCACCTAGCCTTGTCTTCTCTAGCTCTCCAGATCACACAATTCAACCTGATTGCATCCACCAAAAAATGGCTTCTTCCAACCTCACTTTACACTTAGGATGGGTGTGGTAAGTGTTTGGACTATCAACCTCTCAAGGATTTGGAAATTGAGAGGTAGGAGTTAAGGAAAACCATAATGGATTGTGTAAAGAATTGTGGGTATAACAATCTCTCACTCTCAAGGGTAGTGGCTAGAGTTTTCTCTCTGAAAAGCACTCCTTAACATATATGGGTAATGTGAGTATATATAGTGTGGGTAGAGACAGGGTGTATCAAATATGACAAATTGTCAAAACAAAATGTTTCGCGGGTATCTCGTGGGTATCTCGTGAGACACTCGTGAAAACTAACTGTAACCATCTGTCATGACTCTTCTCATTCTTGTCATGTGCTGAGCACATGCTTCACTTCGTGAGAAGGCTACTCGCGAGCTACCAGCGAAAACTTCTTTGATCTTCAAATTGCCTTGAGCCTTCACACTCTCTCACACACACAACCCTTATAGTAAAATCTCACATAAAATACAAGGTATAAAAGATTGAACATAATTACAATCAAATTTGATACGGAATTAAAGCCAACACAAAATAGTTGTAAATCACAATTTTACAACATCTAATTATGGCATAACATTGCATCCCAAACCCTAGCACATATCTAATCATGGAATTTCCTATCATATTACATCATCTAAGGCAGCAACCAAAACAAGGCAAAAACACAAACATGAAAGATTCAAGCAAACATGTGACTAAGTGCAACTCATCGAACAAGCATGTTCAAATCCATTGTTAAGCAAAATCATATTCAAATACGCATGCTCATATGAATGTATAACTTACCTCACTTACCTTGCAGTGACTCAACACCTATGGCATTATGCATGGACATGTAAATGAATGGCGTAGCATTTAACAAAGATGAAAACAAACCCTAATCTAAGCATGTGAAATGCAAAATAATATGTGAAACAGAGACTCAAGCTATATATAGATACATGGAGGATCAAAGCAGAGGTATAACATATGAAACAAACAAAAAAAAACATAAATTAGGGTTTTTGGACAATGACCTACATACTCATACAAAGGCCTGCATACATAGGCCAAATATATGTGTGCAAGGGTTGTTCAAAAACCCTAACCCAGAAAACAGTAAACACATAAACAAGACAGAACTTAAAATTATAAATCTAACACCCTAACATGCTTTTAAGATGTACAAGAACGGAAACCTGGACTACATAAACATATTAAAACATAAAACATGTAAAGGAACAAACAAAACAGAATTAAACTTAAAGAAAATAAAAGAAAATGTTTAAAATGAATACTGTTGGGTTTTTAGACCCCTTAAAAACAAACAATTGGATTAACCTAGTTAATTAACCAAGTGATTTACTTAGTCTAATTTCATGCAAATCTAAGTTAACACAATTAAATAATCATATCAAGATATAAAGCAGCGGAAAATAAATAACACAAGATATGATGACCCAGGAAACCACACGGTAAAAACATGGGGAGGATTTGACCTAGCTATCCTCAAGGTAAACCTGAATCCACTATGAAAGAATCGAAGTTCATACAAAAGGACTTACAAGCTCCCCACTCAACTTCCTAATGCTATCCACCAGTAGAACTTACTGACACGACCACGTGCAAGCTCCGAATCCACAGACTCCTTCTTTCTTGGACTCTTCAATCAGCTACAAGCTCCCCGCTTGTTTTTCTTTAAGCTCCAATGGCAGTAACCTTGTTGATCATCAAGATGTAGATAATCTCTACCTTGAAAACCCTAAGTTTATGTGAAGGAAAGTTCCTCAAAGATCTCACAAGAGATTCACACAAACCGTAAAATATGAGCAACAAAGACTTAGAGAGATTTGGGTACAAAACCCTAATAAAAGGAGGCACAAGAGGCACTCTAATGTCTCTCTTAAAAGTCTCAAAAACGTTCTAGGGTTTCCCTTATATATAGGAGAGTTTTACTTGAACCCCAAGACGTTTAAATAGAGTTTGGGCTGAGTTGGAATTCTGCAGAAACACGTTTTGGCCAACTTTCGATCGATCGAGTCTAATTTTCGATCGATCGAGCCAGGCCGAAAGTAACTAATACTTCTGCAATCACTCGATTCCAACTTTACGTAAAAACACAATTTTGAGCAAGTCTAAACAAGACTAAACAACCTGTTTTGATCATGGTTTGCCAACAATACACATTAGAGTTCTAAATACATAAAACCCTAACTCTTTAGAACCTAACAAATACCTTAAAGCAAAAACTTCTAGGCTTGATTTTTTACCATTCTTCTCAGTTAAATCTATCACAAATCAATAAAAATGTGATTAGTAATCTTTAAATTCAAAGATTAAGGCCAAAAAAGGAACTAATCGAATAAACTTTACTTAAGGATATTTTGTGAAAAACTCCCTCTTTGATTCAATATTTCTAGTGAATCTTAGTGTTTTCCCGTGGGATTTCTATGTGTTTTGAAAAGGTACTATGTATGGCTATTTATAGTGTGAAAATATGTGTTTAGAATGGCTCCTAGACGATATGAGATTCGTTCCAAACCTCAGTCTTTAATGCCAAAAACTTGCATTTCTTATGTTTTTGAAACCCTACTTACATGCGCAAGCTCGTGTTGCGTACGTAGGCCTAGGGTTTTTATTGGTCTTTATTTTCTAAAAATAGATTTTTTTTTTTTTTTTTTTTTGTTCATTAAAAAGTTATATTTTCTATTTTAACATTTTTCAAGTCAATTTGTAATCTGATTGGGCCCTAAACCAACTTTCAGTCTTAGAATTTCAGCATTATTAGGGAACGAGAGCCCGAGTTGTAAGGGGTGCAAAATGCGATATTTACAATTAGTAGTTACAAAAAATTATCATGCCTTAACAATGTTACAAGAACTAAATAATAATTTAAGAGTAATAAAAAAAAATTTAATTAGATATTTATAAGAAGGTTTGGAGATTTAGGGTTTGTAGGGTTTAAAGATCTAAGGTTTGTAAAGTTTCAATTTAAAATTATATAACTTATAAGTTTATATAATTACTCACTTTTATTTTTAAGTTTAAAATATAGGTTGGATATAAAAGGTATTTGATAAATATAAAATAAAATGAATATTTATTTGCCTTACGAGTTAAACAGTTTGTGTTAAATTAGTCATTTCAGGTTAACACAAAAAAATTGGCATATCAAACGTGTCTATTGTGTGTCAAAAAAGTTGACTCGCTTATGACACGTTTCTTATCATGTCATTTTCAACTCGACCCATTTATAACTCAAACTTACTAAGGCCTGACCTTAACCCGCAAAAACCCATGTTGTGTTCTCGGGTCAGGTCAAACATTGACACCCCTACTTTGAGTTGAGTATCGTCCCACCTAAAATAGGATACCCAAAAGTCTAGGTTGTTTTTAAAAAATTCATGGGAAAGTATTACACAGTTTAAGAATGTTTTACTCAAATGATTTTGTTGTCTAAACAAATTTGTCTTAAAAATAAATAAATAAAGTTCCACATTAAAGATAAAGACTAATTAAAATTTAAAAGATAAAAGGTCTCTCTATTTTCCTAGGTTCATTGTTTTAGGACTTTCCTCTCTCTCACAAAGCACAAAACTTTTCGTTTTTCCACTCACCATTTTTACTCCTTGCACTTCTGGTACTTTATATATATCTATCCATCGCCTTTTAACTTTGTGCCATAGGTTAGGTGCTTTTTTATTCTATTTTAGCCCTCATAATTTATTGGTTTCTTTGTAATTTTGGACTACTATTTAGTGTGGTATTGGTATGAGCCTTGACCAAAAAAAGTAAAAAACAATGATTATTTTGGAGTTTTCTTTGTTGTGAATCTAGATTATCTCAACTTTAGTTGCAACCTCAAGTTTCTTTGCAGCTATTCAAGAATAAAGTGCAAACTGTGTACATACTATTGTCATATTGTTAGTTCTCTCCTTCAAAGATACAATTAAGTAGTTCTTCACATAATGTGTATGTTCTTTCTCATGTATCTTTCATGCATAGTACAATCCACTTGTATCATTTTTATTACTTTTCTTAGTGTTGTTAATTATAGTTGTTGCAATTTTTGGTATAGGCGAAAATTAAACCTCAGATCTCTTATACAACCGCTCCTACTTCTCTATATAAAAATAAAGCTCATGTGTAAAATTAATAATGCAATACCAGTTCTCCCAATTTTAGCTATACTTTTATTAAGTTTTAGCATTTTTTTTTTGTTTTTTTTTTTTGTTTTGTTTTTTTTTTTTTTTTTTTTTTTTTGTTTTGCTTTGTTTTGTTTATGGATATAAAGGCCCTATTAGAAGAAATTAAATATTGATAAATGGAAGTATTTTTAGCCAATTTTTCTTTATTTGATTACATTCTCTTTATGTTGGTACACAAATAATTTTGTTTGATTTAGATTATGAACAAAGTGTTTGAGATTAGGCTATTGGGATTTGGTGGTGGGAATGAAGTAATTGAAGAAGCGTTCGGTTCTAGAAATAAACTATACTTTTTATCCATATGTTATTTTATTATTTTAAATATTAAATTTATAATATGATATAAACTCCTAGAAATTTCTAATAACTCTACTTTAAGACCTTCTCCCCTCTCCCTGTGTGTGTGTGTGTGTGTGTTAAAATATTTAGTATTCTCAAAAAGAAAAAATAGTAGGTTAATCCCACATTGAAAAATGAGTATAAGTTAAAGATGTTTAAAGTCTGTGCTGTATATCCAAGAGTTAGGTCCTTTTGAACATACACTACTGACAGTTTCTTTAAAACTTTTTACCCTCTCCCCGTGTGTGTGTTAAAATATTTAGAATTCTGAAAGAAAGAAAAAATCCCTTATATATATATATATATATGTATATATTAGCAAAGAAAACTCACTCAATAATTAGAAACTACTTCTAGGATAAGAAAAAATTATAAAATATAAATTAAGAAAATTAAACGTCAAAGTATTCAACAATATTATGGGAAACATCATAAATACTATATAACAAAGTGAGTATTATATATGGGCCTTAAGAAAATTTAAAAAAAAAAAATGAAATTACCAAACATCCACGCATCGCATGGAACATTGTCTAGTAATCATAAAAGCTTATCAAATTAGAATCCCTATGCAAATGGGCAAGACTAGATTACATATACAGGTAGGGCAATAGGAACATGATAAATGAACAAAACAACTCAACATTCATCCCCTTCCCTTTGTTGTGTTTCCATTCCACCTTAGAAAAAAAATCTTGTTGTGCCTCCCATATTGCAATCTTGTTCTTATTCTTTAATGGATAAAATTTAGTTATAAAATTGGTTGTAGTCTTAGACTACAATTTTACTTAATATCTTTTTATTGGAGATGAATTTTAACAAATCCATAATTTGATTACATTTTCTTCTTATATTATCCATGCTTATAAAATTTCTAAAAAATTAAAAACCAATAGCTATGTCATTAATAAATTGTTAAAATTAGCAACAAAATTGGTTGTAGTTTATTGGAGATAAATTTTGACAAATCCACCATTGGATTACATTTTCTTCTTTATATCCTCCATGCTTGCAAAATTTTTAGAAAATTAAAGATCAATAGTTATGTCATCAATAAATTATTTAAATTGCAAGTATTTATAGTTTAAAATTATGTATAAAATATAATCTTATAGATCATATAGTAAATAATATCTAATCAGCACAATATTTGACATGTATATTAAGAGTATAAAAAACATGCAATTCAACGGTTAGATTTTCGACATATGTAATAATGTTAATGATATTAAATAAAGTCGTAGTCTTAAGTTATAACCAATTTTGTAACTAAATTTTGTCATTCTTTTATAAAATATTGTGCCAAAATCTGAAAGAACATACAGCTTCCACTATACAACCACCCAATCCTATTCACACATGAACCTACGCAGCCAATATGGCAACAAACAAGTCTCACAACATAAAAAGAACAAATTTGATCTCCAAACTAGCTTGAAGCAAAACTCTCCAAACTTTTTATATATTTCTTTTTTAGTTATAAATTTTGAAAATTTAACCGTTAAATTTTATGTTCCTTATGTTCTAAAAATGCATATCAAATTTTATTCAAATTAAATGTTATTTACTATTTGATAAATAAACTTTATTTTTATACATAATTTAAATTACAAAAACTTAAAATTTTAACATTTGTTTGATGACATAGAAATTGGTCTTTCATTTTTTTGAAATTTTACAATCATAAACAATATAATAAAAACATGCAATTCATCGATTAAATTTTCAAAATTCACACTTAAAATAAGAATATATAAGAAGTTTGAAAGATTTTTCTCTAAACTAATTTAAAAGAGAAACTTTGTTCTCTTAGAAGATGCACTAACCCGCATGACTCATTTATAGAAGTTAGAAGAAAATATCCAACCTATCCAAGGTATAAGTTCAAATGATGACACTATAAGTACGTTTGAAATCTGCTTATTTTGTTGAAATTAAAATATTTTTACTGGAAATACTATAGAAAAATGTAAAAGTTAGCTCAAATAGTATAGTGAGACCCATGATTAGTAACAAAAATAAATTGAAGAATAAAATAAATTGACAAGAATAATCTTTGTCAAATGGACACTAACTTTACCCCCCCTGTTCTGATTCCTCAACATTTGGTCCCACACAAGTTGTAACTTACCTTCCAGTTTCCAAAGGGTAAGATTTTATACCAGTTATTACTGATATTTTTTGATGAGTTGTCCTCCACAGCACTTCCGGCCATGTCTACTGTCAGTCTTCCAACCAAAGCATGTTTAGACATTCATGTCAACCGGCCACATAATCGCATCACAAACTGACCATGAACTTCAGAACTTCCATACTTTTCAATAGAGACACCACTAGATTTCTGTTGCTCATACATGATACAAACAATTCAAACATTAAGGAAATCATGCTCACAACCAAAAATTAATAAGAGCATGAATTATAACAAACGTTCTTGGAAAGTTACAACCCAATACACAGGCACAAAGTGATATCACATACTATAAAGTTCATCAAAATATCACTGCTACGTAAAATGCCATTACAAAATTGCCAAAACAATATGAAGCAAAACTCATACAACTCCCAACTTAGTCCATTAACATGCCAAATCAAACATTTTGCAAATCAATGTGCGGACACGCATGTGAAGAGCTCTAGCAAATACAAAAAGAGTGAGCACACTCACAACCTACAAAATCCAGTGCTAGCTAAGAGTCCACCACAAGCAAAAGCTTCAACTTCTCTAAGCCAACTTCCCTTTCAACGGACCTTTTGGAATTTTACTCAGAACCTTGGCATCAAACACTAGATACTGCTTTTTAATCTCAACCATTGCCTTCTCGGCAAATGGGTCAACCTTGTCCTCATACTTCTCATACAGAACAGGCACAGTGTGCAGCAAAACAAAAGCTGATTTCGAATCAATATGATCAGAATTAAGCATATCATATGAAACTGATTATAAAATACATATGAATAAACACAAGTTTTATTGTCCTTACATATGTAGAACAAGGTCAAGAAATTACACCAAGTCCCCACAGTGGAAAGAACCCACAAGCCAGCAATAACCTGACATCCAAAAATTGATCTTATTAGAAATCAGATAACTAAATAAACTACCCATAGAATTGCTAGTCAGGATAATGTATTAGATCCTGAAACTAGCAAATGTAGTAAGCTCCACAGCATCCAATGAGTCTTGGGACCAAGGCTTAGTTGTTGCTTTTGTATGCAACTTATGATAATACAGTGTAAATTTAACAGTAAAGATCAAAATCTCAAAAATAGCAAATTTTAAAGCCTTTATGACACAATAAAGGTATTTAATAGTTAGACCAACAAGAGTGCTAAGTTAAGAGGAAATGATACATACAATGTGCAGCTGTTACCAAAGAGATATGGAAGTAAAATAATACATACAATGAGAAATTTCTTCAAATCTCTTCCTGATGCAATATTCCGCAAGACAGCAAAACCCTGATTAATTTCAATTCTCAGTGCAGAAGCAACTTGCAAGAATGGCTCCTCAGAAAGATGAACTTCTGGGATCCGGGGAGGAGTCCTATAAATAGAGATCTTAAGCAATGAGTTAAATGAAACCACAGATACAATGCATGGCCTCATGACCTAAGAACCAATGTAGTCAAAGGAATAAAAAGCATGGCATAATCACCTAAGGACCAATGTAGGCACCTCTAGTGAGGCTATGCGAGTAACCAAGCACCTTAAACAATCTGTAAGGCGCTCAACAGCCTCAATGAAATTAGCAAAGAGAAGTTCTATACTTTAATTCAAGTTAGTGGATGTCTCTTTCTCTTACTTTCTTCTCTCTATCTCACACACTTACATTTCTTTCCGCATCAATTTAGAAATAGATTTTTTCCCCATTAATTTCAGCAATATAATCTCTTAGCTTTAATAATTGTTCTATTTTTGTTTTACAAAATAGTTTTTAAGTTTATTTAGTAGAGACTTTAAAAAAAAAATGAGTTATTGAATAAAGCATTCGAACAGTGCAAAAATTCTCATTTAATGCATATGATTTGAGGTACATTTAGAGTTCATAGCCTCACTTAGACTCTGGTGAGTACTATTTAGTGCCTCACTCATCACACCTCAGGCGATACAAGGATTTGATATCTTAAGGTAGCAATTGACTACATTGGAATGGCTGAATCTTGTATAGATTATTATAACACTAAGGGCTAGTAATGTAAAATCCCAAAAAGCTTACTTGTTGATAAAGGTATGAGCATTGGACCACAGGAACAAGATTGCAAGAGCAAGTATCAAAACATGACATACAAGAGTAAGCAGGTGGTATTCCACCAATTCAAAAAGAACCCAGATGGCAGTAGCTCCACCGAGTACACCGGCTGAAATCTTCTTGTTCCTCCATAACAACACATCAGCAGCTGCACCACCAACACCATTTAAAGGCATTAAAATCAACACTTGCACACAACATCAACGACAACAATAGCAAAGTCTTTTTTTTTTTTTTTTGGGGGGGGGGGGGGGGTCAGCTATATATTCTCAACACATAGATTAGAGTCCGCGTCAACCACATATATTATTTTCCTCCATTCTATTCTATAAGAAGTCCTAGACTCTGTTACAGAAATTCGAATTCGAAAGTTATCTTTTTATTAAATAATATAACATTTATTTAACATTAACCGAAGTCCAAAACCATACTTGAGGAATCCAAATTTGAACATTTTATTATCAGCAACCAAACCGAGCACGAAAGCCACAATGTGCCTTTGCCGATTCTCACCTCAGCTCAATATTAATCACAGATCGCTAAAAATCACTAAACGCACCGTTTTGCCTTCATTTCAAAAGCACTTTTCAGAAAATGAAACAAACACACGTCACATGACATGACATCCACATTGAGCTTGAAATACACACACATTTAATGCCTAATGAATCAGATTACAGATCTCATACTGTGAGAGAGAGAGAGAGAGAGAGAGAGTACATACGCTTTCCACCACCGAAAACCTTGTGAACCGGTTTCTCTCTGCCGAAAAGCCGGTAAATCTGAGCCTTTACAGATACCGGTTTTTCGGAATCGGAATCGGAATCTGAAGACGAAGATGAATCGTGCGCGTGGATCTTCTCGCTTATCTTCTCCATCACTGCCGAAACACCACCGCTCTCAGAATGCTCCGCCATTTCACCAAAAGAATAAATAAACAATAAAAAAAAATTTTGAATTTCAAAAAAAAAAAATAATAGGGTTGGAGTATGAATCTCACCCTCAGTAGAATTTATATATAGACATAGTCCCAACCTAAGGTTTGGGATCCCCAGCCTGGTGGTTCGGGGAATTTGACGGCGTTAAAACGGGGTTCATGTTCGAGAAAGAAGACGTTAGATTTGACGGCGAATTTTTGTGTGTACTGTATACTGTACTGTTGGCGCGGGTGCGCTTTGTCTGAGTCTGACTCTGATTGATGGACGATGGGGATTTGGGAAAGTCACCGGCCTGGTGAAAGGTTGGGACCACGTGGCTGATGTTTGAACTGGAAGGACGGCTGTGGGTGGTACTTTGTTCTCTGGTCGGGGTAGTGGGTTCCACGTAGACTGACTTACTTGCCTATGCTTGCCAAATCGCATCTATGATCTATTATTTTTTTTGTTTGGAGAGATTAGAAAAAACACAATTAATTTTTGATAAATGTAAATGTGAGATTGGATTTCAAATTTTTTATTTAATAATAAAAAATGTTACTTGTTGAACTAACTATAACCAAGTCATAAGGTCCATTTTATATATAATATATTATCATCTACAAAAAGAAAAAAGGAAAAAAAAAAAAAAAAACTATAATTGGACAACTTTTGAAATACAAAATTTTTATTACATAATATTTTTTACAACTTTTACCACAACTTAACTATGTGACAAGTTGTAGCGAGGTTTTCTCTGAAACCTTAGAGGTGAAAAAAGGCGCTTATCATTGACAAGAAGAGTTTCTCCTTTCTAGGTAGAAAACGGTTTTTCTCCTTTCTCCATTGTCTGACCGAGTCTCCTATGGAGGACTTATCAAGACGATGTGAGAAACTTAAACTCTCAAAACACAAGGGGGATGAGGTAGATCTTGACGTTCAGGAAATGACGGAGGGATGGATTTTGGCAGAAAAGTTTTTAACGAAAAGACGAATAAACTTAGAAGCGGTGGTAAAGGCACTGAAACCCATTTGGAAGACATCGGAAAAATTTGAGGTTCAGGATGCTAGTGACAATACAGTGCTCTTTTTGTTCTAGAATGAGGAGGACATGGAACGAGTACTGTGGTCGAGTCCATGGTCCTTTGACAAGTATCTAGTGGTTCTACAAAAGTTCGAAATTGGAGACTCAGTCTCTACTATGAGCTTTGAAAGGGCACCCTTTTAGGTCCAAATTCACGGGTTGCCCATGAGATTGCAAACTAGAGAAGTCGCAGAGAAGATAGCAGGGCCCTTAGGCGAGGTGGAAAAGGTTGACATGGGGGAAAAAGGATTCAGCATGGGGAAGTTTCTAAGAGTCCGAATGAAGCTTGACATAACCCAACCTTTGAGCCGAGGAAGAACCATAAAGATGGGAGGGTCAAAACTATGATGGGTAGACTTCCGATACGAGCGCTTGCCCATTTTCTACTACTGGTGCGGTAGGCTAGACCACGATGATCAAGACTACCCTCTCTGGATAAACAGTAAGGAATCCCTTAGCTTAGAAGACAGACAGTTCGGTCCATGGCTACGGGCTGACCCTAAGCGTCTCCAACGACCCATGGTTGCAAAGATTGATAAGCGAAAGCCCAATGGGGGTGGTAGGGGAGGAAGAAGTAGTGGAAAAGCTGGGGAGCAGCCTCAGACAGGCTCGAATCCTTGGCCAACAGCGGCAGCAGGGAGCTACAGCAGTGAAACTAATACACAGGGAACGAATCTTCACCGAGTAGTAAATTTGGAAATGAAGGATACTTTGTCGCAAAAATTTCATGAAGCGGTATTCTCAGAGCAATTACGTGAAATAGATCAAGCAATAAGGAATTTGATATCCTTAAGGAGGAAAATAAGGGGAAGGAAAATCACGTGGTCTATACTCAAAGGGTGCCAACTAGCCATGGTGGGCCATAAACGAAGCAGAGTTTAAATTTGGGCTCCGAGAAAAGGGTGGAGGCCCATACGGCCATTGAGAGGAAGGGTGGGGTAGCTAATAAAGCTAATGGGCCTATTAACTCCCCAGCTTTGCAAAACGAGACAATGAGCCCACGAGAGTCAATTTTGAAGCATAAGGAGGCTCGGGTTATAGCCCAGACTACTACCTATGGATCTTCAAACTCTTTTATACCTAAAGGTGTAGGGCTCTTTTCGGACAACCAACTCCAACATAACAACACATTTGGAAAAGAAAACATTACTGGGGTTTCTGCGGAGAAAGTCGGAGCAAATGGGAATAGATGCGCCGAAACATTGGGTATTTGGAAATGCATACCAAGAGAACCAATGGAGGGTAAAGACCAAGCTGGTGGAGAGAAGGCAGTCAGTGCTAAAAGGAAAGATGTGGTGCCGCTTAAAGAAATTTAGCAGAACATCATCTATGAAAAAAGGAGCAAGATGGAGGCGCAGGTTTCGGCTATGGGTCAGTTGATGGCAAAACATTTGGGAACGGCAGAGGTTGCTAAGCAACCCTACTGAGATCAATAAGTACATTAGTCTGGAACTATCGAGGGCTTGGGAACCGCCGCACAGTTTGAGCCCTTGAGAAGGAAGTGTCTTCTGAAGATCCCATTTTAATTTTTTTAATGGAAACTAAACTTGTTGTTGCAGAGTTTGATTCAATAAAGGAGGGTTTGAAGAGGTCCCAAGGTTTGGTGGTACCTAGTATACGGAGGAGTGGGGGTTTAGCGCTATTATGGAAGAAAGAATTGATTGTGTCGGTCCAATCTTACTCAGAGAGCCACATTGATGCGATCATTAACCAAAATGACGGGTCTCAATATTGGAGCTTCATAGGTTTCTACGGCAATCCGGACACTAGCAAGAGGGAAGAATCATGGGTATTGCTCAAGAATTTATCTAGTACTAATAGTTTGCCGTGGGTGTGTGCTGGAGATTTCAATGAGCTCATGCACAGTGGAGAGAAAGAAGGTGGAAGCTTGCGGCCAGTGTGACAAATGGCCAACTTTTGTGCTCGATAAACTCATGTCAGCTGCGTGATTTGGGCTACATCGATTAGGATTTCACTTGGAGTAGGCGCCTAGGAAACAGAGGTTGGGTGAAGGAGCGCCTGGATAGAGCATTGGTTTCCTCGGGTTGGGCTGCTAGATTTCTAAAGAGGCGTCTATATCACAAAGCTAACTCCTCTTTAGATCACTGTATGCTCTTGTTGAAAGATAGCCCGTTGTTATCTCGGAGAAATCGTGGTCCTAAACTCTTCCGCTTCGAGACAATGTGGCTAAAAAAGGAGTCATGTGCTAAGGTTGTAACCACTGCTTGGCTCAAATGTATGTGTAGCGAATCGAGTTCACCCTTTTATCATTGCCTTGAAGAATGTCGTCTTTCATTGAGTTCCTGGAATAAAAATTGCTTTGGCCACGTGGTAAAAAAAATAGCTTCTTTACAGAAAAAATTGGAGATGTTAGAATGTCAGAGAGGTAGCCCGTTGATATTGGAGGAAATTCACTACACGCGGAATGAGCTAAACAAACTGTTTGACTCTAAGGAGCTCATGTTGCACAAGCGGTCTCGGATTACTTGGCTAAAGTCAGGTGATAAAAACACCTCTTTTTTCCACACCAAAGCATCCAGTAGATTTCAATGAAACACCATTGATAGAATCCAGGACTCAAATGGAGAATGGCAGGACGATGGAGAAGTAATTGGCAGAATATTTGTGGAGTACTTTGATTCTCTTTTCACTACCTCAAACCCAGTGGTGAGTGAGGAGCTTCTTAATGCTGTCCACTACAAAGTTACGGACCCAATGAATAGCTTACTGTTGAGGGAATTCCAAGTCAGTGAGGTAGAGAGGGCACTGAAGCAGATGTTCCCAACCACAGCACCCGACCTGGATGGAATGCCTCCAATCTTTTACCAACACTACTGGCCCACGGTAAGATATGTTATCTCTAAATCTGTATTGGATTTTTTAAATTGCGATTTAATTCCTCAAAACTTCAATGAGACACATATAGTGCTAATCCCAAAAGTAAAAGATTCTAAACTAGTGACAGATTTCCGCCTTATTAGTCTTTGCAACGTGGCCTACAAGATTGCATCTAAGACCATTGCAAACAGACTCAAGTAGATTTTGCCAAGACTAGTTTGTGAAAATCAGAGTGCATTTGTGGCAGAACGGCTAATCACAAATAATGTCCTAGTTGTGTTAGAGATCATGCACCACATCATTCAGAAGAGGAAGGGAGAGATAGGGGAGATGGAACTCAAGTTAGACATGAGCAAAGCATATGACTGGGTCGAATGGAGCTGCCTTCAACAAATCATGATGAAATTGGGCTTTTCAGTAAGGTGGGTAGCACTCATCATGCAATGTGTTAGTTCTGTCACCTATGCTGTTCGCATCAATGGCATTCCACAAGGCCATATCACACCTTCAAGAGGTCTTCGCTAAGGAGACCTAATATCGCCGTATCTCTTTCTATTTTGTGCGGAAGGACTTTCTACCATGTTCCATCAAGCAGTCTAGAATTGAAGACTAAGAGGGATAGCGGCAAGCAAAAGTGGACCAAAGCTCTCCCATTTATTTTTCGTCGATGACAGCCTTATCTTTGGCCGAGCCACCCATGAAGAAAGTGCTGAGATTATGAGAATCCTAAAAGTATATGAGGATTCATCGGGACAACAGCTAAATAAGCAAAAAACCTCTCTGTACTTCAGCCGGAACACAGACAAAGAAATGCAGGAAGCTATCAAGACTTTGTTTGGGGCACAGGTGATTAAACAGCATGAGACTTACCTTGGACTTCCTTCCCTAATAGGCAGATTAAAAACCAACTCTTTTGCCCAATTGAAGGAGAAGGTGGCGAAAAAATTGGCCGGATGGAAGGAGAAGCTTCTCTCACCCGCTGGAAAGGAAGTCTTTATTAAAGCAGTTGCTCAAGCAGTGCCAACTTATACAATGAGCTGCTTTAAAATTCCCGACTCGATATGTGATGAGCTTACAAGCATGGTGAGTAAATTCTGGTGGGGGCAGAAAAAAGAGGAGAGGAAAATGGTAGGGTTGAGTTGGGACAAGATGTGTCTGCCTAAGGTGAATGGTGGAATGGGTTTTTGTGACTTCAAAACCTTTAATAAAGCTCTCCTAGCCAAACAAGGTTGGCGGTTACAAACCCATCCCGACTCTCTGTTCTATAAGGTATTTAAGACCAAGTATTTCTCGGATTGCAATTTTGTCCAAGCCTCACTAGGCCGAAACCCTTCCTATGCATGGAGGAGTATCATGTCAGCCCAGGAAGTAGTGAAGAAAGGTATGAAATGGCATGTAGGGAATGGAGAAAGCATACTTTTATGGTCGGAAAAATGGTTACCTCCACCATCCTCTCAAAAAATTTTGTCTCCCAAAAACCACATACTGCCTATTGATGCTAAAGTCAATACACTAATTGATTTGGAGGAAAAAGGGTGGAATGAGCAACTGGTCAAACAGGTGTTGTGTGCTAAGGAGGCAGATTTAGTACTTGGAATACCTTTGAGCATGCAACTACCTCCGGATCAATGCATATGGTATGGCAATCCTAAGGCAAATTCACAGTTAGAAGTGCCTATAAAAGGCTGATGGAGGGCCTTGTCAACGGCAGTGAAAGGGAGAGCTCTAATGGAACGGTGATGAAACAAATCTGGAGGTCCATATAGGGTATGAAGACTCCAAACAAAATCAAAAGCTTTGCTTGGAAGGCTTGTCGAGGCATTTTACCAACCAAAGAAAATCTGAAAAGGAGACATGTCATAGCTGATGATCTTTGTGAGACCTGTGGTAAGGAGGCAGAAAACTACAGTCACTTATTCTGGTTTTGTGATAAGGCTGTTGAGGTATGGAGCAATTGCAAATTAGTCTTTCCTTTCCAAATAGAGAAATGGTGGAACTTTATTGATGTAATATGGCAAGTTATTAGGCAAAGGCCCACGAACTCTAATTTGTTGGAGAAAATCGTGACTGTGTGTTGGGAAATCTGGAAAAATAGAAATGCTTTTAGGCATGGTGGCACAAGAAAACCGGGTAGAGCAATTGTCTACAGTGCTATGGCACTGGTTGAGGAGTACCGATCTGCAAATGAAGTGTTTGTCCCATTAATCCCTCTGTAGCAATTAAATGGCACCCACCCGAAAGTCCTAAATACAAGTTGAACATAGATGGAGCTGTGTTCATAAGCCAGAAAGCATCAGGTATGGGTATGTTGGTGAGGGACTCAGAAGGCAGAGTCCTGGCAGCTATGAGCAAAAGATTCCCAGCACCCCTGGCAGCATTGGAGACCGAAGCAAAGACTATGGAGGTAGCAGCAATTTTTGCTTAAGAAATGGGTTTTAGGGAGGTGGCTTTTGAGACAGATTCTCTAATTCTCTATAGGGCTCTCTTGGGCACATCAGAACCTCCTTCTTCCATTGAAACCATTATCTAGTGTTTTATCTTTAGTTCATTATTTCAGTTTTTTCAGCTTCTCTCATGTAAAAAGGCAAGGCAATAGGCCTGCCCATATTTTAGCGCAATTTGCAAAACAGATTGGCGACTTTCATGTTTGGCTGGAGGAAACTCCCAGCCTCATTGAGTCCGCCTATTCTTAGGATGTAAACGCCTCAAATTTTGATTAATAATAGAAGATGTCTTCCCATCAAAAAAAAAAAAAAAAAAAAACTATGTGACAAGTTGTGAACTCATTTTTTTTTTCTATCATTCATAACTCTTCACATGGGTGAATTGTGGCGCTAAACTTATTGATTAACATATTTAGGGTAATTATCAGATACTCTCGGAGTACTATAAATGTATACTCTCCACACTCACATAATTGTGGGTCCCACTAATTAAATTTATGGTGGGACTCATAATTCATGTGAGCGGAGGGAGTATACATTTATTATACTCCTGAAATATTCAATATTTTTCCACATATTCAAAGTCATACACATCAAAAAGAAAAATCAGAAAATCAAATTTCAACCTAGAGTATAACGTTGTGATAAATTTTGGGCAATTAATTACGTGAAAAGATAAAAATTGGTAGATTGTTTAATCTTTGGTCCCAGAAGAAAATCCAACTCATTCACTCACTTGGAAGCATTGGAATATCTTTTGTAATTTTTTTAAAATAAAAAAATGCTTTTGGGAAAATCAGTGAGGGTGTGATGATAATAAATTATGGAGAGAAAATTTAGGTATGAAACATTACATTCCTCAACTAAATTTAAACACATGGCTGTAAATTTTTTTTTAGTTGAACACATGGTTATACTAAATTTAATTGTCTTCGAAAAAGAAGCATTTAATTAGAAAGTTTGTATGGCTCTTAAATTATTGTGTTTGAGTTTTGTTTACCTCTGCACCAATTGTTTCTCTCCCTCTCTCTTGATAATTCTAAGGTTACAATGAGGGAGTCAGGATTTGAACATTTAATGTCTTCATGAAAAACACTCAAATTATGTCAATTGATCTCTCTCTCTGTCTGTTATAATAATAGAGGAGGGTGATTCGAAACTTGATTCTCTTTATAAAAGAGAATAGATAATATCATTATATTACGAGACTTTTAATGCATATATTAATTGTAAAAAAAAAGTAGAAATTAATAGTCCTTAAGTTTGAACCATCATCACACTGTCCTTTTGGAGGTTCAAGATGCACAACATACCAAGACCTTAAGTAATGAGCGATGACTTTGGTTGGTAAGCACATATAAAGTATGGATGGTGGAATTAGAATCACTTTCCATACAGGCCCCATGCTAGGCTAGAGCACATTAAAACAGATCACTAGGAAGCAAAATTTAAAAAGAGCACAAGACCTCTGAAAATGCCATGAGATCCCTCTCCCTTTTGATTCTAATACTTTTGTTGACAATTGAAAACAAGTACTTAGAATTAGACATGGCAAAACGAGTCAGAATTTTCTGACCCAACCCGTTTGACCCGTTTAAAAATGACCTGTTTTGACCCGACCCAAACTCGACCCGACCCGCCCGTTTTGCCACGTCTACCAACGTTGAGTAGATTAAGATTGAGGTGTAATTTTTATAAGATATTTACTTATTTTTCTTCACTTAATATGTTATGCACTCCATTATAGTTTTTCATTCTTTACTTACCACCTTCATTTTCTCTTCCTACTTTAAACAGATCGAAGATTATACCAAGATTAGCTTTTAGAAAGCTAGAACAAAAGTTGCACTAAATTTAGGTATCAAGTGTTTAATGGTAATTGGTAAGTGGTAACAGTATCACCAATGAGAATCTAATCACAGTTAAGG
Organism: Quercus gilva; assembly: GCA_023621385.1. Lineage (NCBI taxonomy): Eukaryota > Viridiplantae > Streptophyta > Magnoliopsida > Fagales > Fagaceae > Quercus > Quercus gilva. Next base: position 60,639,984 of record CM042476.1, on the reverse strand, counting down.
AACTCAGAAACAATTGACAAATTGCATCTATTTCCAAAAAAAAAAAATTGTTTGAAAAATACGAGTAAACTCGACCCGTCCTGCGACTCGACTTGACCCGCGACTCGTTTGACCTGCAACCCGTTTGACCCGTTTAAAAATGACCTGTGACCCGTTTTGACAAGCGACTCAATTGACTAGACCCGAACCCGACCCGACCCGCCCGTTTTGTCATGTCTACTTAGAATTCTCTTTCACATGTTTCTAAACCCAATTTTTAAATGGCATCATGCAAGTATAGTCGATTAGATGAGTAATTCAGGCAGATGAGGGTAAAATTGGATGGGGTCATAGAGGCCTTAAAAGGGGCCTAAGGGAAGGCCTTTGTAGCAAAAGGTTATTGGAATTGGTCCAAAATATAGTTGGTGAGGAATTTTTAATTAGCTGGGCCGATGGCATGCTAGAGCACCGTACTGGCCCTACTAGGATAAAGGATTTTGGTAATTTGGTTCGTCCTCGCTTCTAACTCTTCTGAAATTTGAAACAACATTGACTTTTTTGTTTGTTTGTCTGTTTGTTTGTTTTTTTTTTTTTTTTTTTTTCCCCTATAAATTTATTAAAAAAAAAATTACAATAGGATCTTGAATCAATAACATTCGCTAAATAATGATTGTTCTTTATTATCATGTTAAGAAATCAATTAGTTTGTGTAGACAAAATTCAAACCCATGTCCTCTTATTTGATAATAATAAGTTATACCAAGCTAACTAGAATCCACGAAACCATTTGAGTTTTAAATGCTTACCACCATAAACCATTCAAGTATATGAAAATTATGGTTTTATGAGATCTATAAATGAAAAATTGTACAATTATCATGACAAAATAGGAAATTATCAGAATGGCCGAGGCGGCTTCTCTAATACGGCTGAGAAGAACACCTCTCTGTCATCTTTATCTAGCTTTGGAACGGCAACCCATTTATGCTTCTTATACCTTAGCATCTTGAAAGCTTTCAAATAATCATCCAAATCCTCTTTCAAACAGAAAAAGCTATCAACCCATAGCAAACCCCCAGGCCTTAAAACTCTATCCCAATCATACAATATGAAGTCTAGGAGCACATAATCAATCCAACCATCGAGAAATCTGGTTGTGTGAATCAAATCTAGAGTATTATCAAAGAATGGGAGCCGCTGATTTATTGTCAGGTAGAGAGGGATAAGTCCTCGAAGAGCTATCATTTCATTGAAGGGTGCCCCTAGATTGATAGTTGCTGAGACTACTGTTACATTGAACTCCGTCATCCTAGCTGCGAAAGTCCCGGTTCCAACACTGAAATCCAATCCAATTCTGATCTCTCCTGGCTTAATACCAAGCACTTCCGGTATAAGGAAATCTGCAGTCAGGTTTGAATTCGGGACTATATTTACTTGTTGAATCCATCTGGGCATTTCATGATATGAAAGGTTGAAGCAATCAGCACATTTGAAGAATCCTTTGCCAGTGGAATTGTTGGCCAAGCAATTGAAATTCTTGCATCGATACTGACTCCATCGAACATTTCTATTGTCAGGGAGCTTCCACATGGACTCGTTAATGGGGAACGGCTTGTAATATAGTTGTGGAGCTCTTGAGAAGCATCTTCTCCTTGGTAATGGATCGCACCCATGAACCATGAGCTTTTGAGCTAGTTTCCAATCATCATTGCAGATTTCTTCAATATCATAATTCATGAATTCTTCGAGCTCTTTCTTCATAGCAAAACAAGCATGACCAATGCTAGTGAAAGTTCCATTTGCTCCCATGAAGTTCTGTTTTCCTAGTCTGTTGGGCTTCATCTTGATGTACTTACGAATCTCTTCAATGAAGAAATAATCAGAAAATTCATTGGATTTTTGCTTTAGAGGATGTGCACTACTGTTTTCACTCTTCTGCTTATAAGTTTTTTCATTCAATGGCAAAGATGCCTCTACTGACTCAATAAGCCTTAAGATATCAACTAGAAATGCAGTGTGTCTCAATAGAGATGCTGATGAGGATGATTTGGTGGGCATATCTCTCATCATAATCAATTCCTGTTGAATTTTTTGAATGATAGATTGGATGGTAATTCTAACTTCACTTCCACTTCCATCGTGGCTCTCAGGGGTAAGGTGGTTGATGAAAGTATTAGTAACAAGAAGTGATCTGAGAGAGTAGAATTTGGATAAACTGGCAACAGAGATAACAGCAATAAAGGTAGCCAATACAAAGATTGGCCTGTGAGCCACTCTGCATCTTCCTAACTTTGTAAAAACATTTGGTTTTCGCATTGTTGTTCTTCCAAGATTGAATTTGAAAATTCTTGGGTTCTTCTGAGAAGAAAGAACAGCAGCGCTAGTCACAATTCCACAAAATCATGAGTATAATGAAATTCACATGAATTTGTTCTAAAACTCTCAACTCAGATTTAGAAATGACATAAGCTCAAAAAGTAGTATGATAAGTAATTGATTCTTGTATCTATCAAAATTCTTGTATTAGGTGACTTGCAATTTATTGATGTGGAATCACATCACATCAACTGTATTTTACTCAATAAGAAGATGCTTTAACATGTTCAAATTATAAAAACTCAAATGATCTTTACACCAATAAATCATAAACAATGAAACTATAAAATCAGGATTCAGATTGAGAGTCATAGAAATGGGCAAAATGGCATATAGAAATTACCTGGGACTGAAATCTGAAGATGAGGGAATTGGAGGAATGGTACCTGGAAAAATGGCAAATAGAAGTACCTGACACTGGAAGCTAAAAGCTTTGGCTGGAAGAGAAAAGAGTAGGAAGGGTTGATCTTGAGTCTTGACCAATTTATGCAGTTTAATTGTTGCTGAAGAAATGGGGACTGAAGCATATTGAGATCAGATCAGATCAGTTCAGAGTCAAGAGTTTTACGTACTTTTTTATTGGTAATATTATTTTGGTTTCAGTGTCCGTTTGAAACAATTTATTTAATTGAAACTGAATTTTTTTTATTGAAAGTGTAAAAAAAAGTTAAAAAATAAGTTGAATAGTATCAAAAAGTGTAGTGAGATCTATGATAGTATCAAAAAGTGTAATAAAACTCATAAATAATAGTAAAAATAAGTTAAAAATAAAAATAAGTGAAAAAATTTAGTTCATTTCAAACGCGTACTTGCTATTAGGGAGATTTTCCAAGCACTTGGAGTAGTTTGTTTAAGTGCCTACTTTCAGTTCATAGAAGTTAGCACTTTGTAGTACTTTTAAGATAGCTCATCATCCCCTTCAATCCAATACCTTATAATTTTTACATCACCGTGTACCATACTCCAATGCACCCTGTTCTTTCTTTTTATATTATGTCAAACTGAATTAATATATAGATGTTAAAAGAAAGTACCTCATCCTCGTGGTCCTACCGTCCTAGCATAGAAACAAACAAAACTCTCATGTATATGTATAACAGGTGAGACTTTTAACTCATACACGTGCATGAGAGAGACATTACCCAAGGAGATACTACCTCTAGCACCACCACCCCACCCCCATTTTGACAGTGTTTTTTATTAGTGGGACCAACCAAAAGACTTTTTTGAACGAGAAAGATAGAGGCAGATAAAGTAGAATTAACTAAAGATTGATTAAAAATAAGTTAATTTTGAGTCAAATCTACTTTATTTTAATTTACTCTTTTTTTCTCTTCTTTAATCCAAACGGACTATTAGAATTTCTGCAAAGCTTCAAAAAAGCTAAATTACTCGTAATGTTATGTTGGGGGGTTAGTATAACTGATTGATAATTGATTTTGAGTTTGATACACCATATTCATATGTCACACAACTGTAGGGTAATCCTTATAGTCTAAATAGGATCTTGAGTCTGCTTCAAAAGACTATTTTTGCAAAGCGCATGACTTGACCCTAACAACTCCTAGATTCGTAGTTGTAACTAAATCCAAGACTCCTACCAACGTGCCACGTCCCAAACCGCGATTGAAAAGTCATATTAGTTGGAAGGTAAAATAGAAACATCATTGTATATTCTATAATCCTCTACAAAGTTTGACCAGCGTTATTTTTGGCTATAAGCTTATAAAATAACCGTAGCTTGAAGATTAGCAAAGCAGCAGTACCTCATAATAATAATAATAATAATAATAATAATAATAATAATAAATAAAATTGCGGCATAAGGCGACCATGCAATCCGGCTAGTAAATTAATTGTATTAAAAAAATCACAAACTATTTAGAAGCTTATCTCTCTCCCTCTTCTTTTATTTATTTATTTATTTATTTTTTTGGGTTACATCCATAATCGAGATTAGGGATTTAGAGACTGTTTAGATGAGGGTGTTTTTGGATCATATCACTCAGTTTTCATAACTGAGTTCTCAAAACACGTGGATCCCACAAAAAAATTCTTGTTTAGTCTGGTTTTCAACTCTTGTTTCCATCACTCAAAACTCAAACATTTGAGTTAGAGTGATTGAAATAGGAAACAACAAATGGGTGTTTTCAAAAACTGAGATAGGAAACTCAATGGCACCAACGTAAATATTCAAACTCTGTGGGGCATATAGCTTGTGTGTTGTCATGTCAATTTAGAGCCTGTTTGATATTACTATTGCAAACAACCACAACACTACCACAACAAACCCAGCGACGCCACAGCACTACCACAACAAACCCAGTGCCGCCAACAGCCACCGTGAAATTGAAACTCAGCCACCGCAAAAACACCAAAATCAACCCACAAAACCAACCACCAATTCACACCACCGAAACACAAAACCAGTCCCCAACCGATTCAAGCCACGCCTCTACCACTCTCCATACCAACCACCACTGGAACTAAGACATAAGAACTGAGACCGAGAAACAACTGAAACCCAAAAACCCAATCTCCATCGTGACCTATAACCCGATCTCCACCGTGAAACCCAACCAACACCCAAATGACCACCGCCGAAACCCACCATCACCAAAGAATTTTGATAAAAAAGAGGGAGAGCCAGAGAAATGAAAAAAAAATGAGAGGATGCCACAGTGGGACAAGTAAAGCAGAACAATATTTTTTGTTAATGAGACGTGGGTAGCAACAGTAAGCAACATTGGGTAGTGTCAATGGGTGGGGTCCACGGTTTTGGCAAAAAGTTGTAGAGATATGTAACAGAGTTATGAGTCCAAATAGGTGTTTTGCAATTTTTGAGTGAAAGTGAGGTTTGAGTAGGGAGTTATGAGTTTTGGGTTTGAGTTATGAGTTTTGAAAACTGAGTTATCTCTAAACCAAACAGGCTCTTAGTCTCTGTTGGAAAAACCAAAAATTGTCAACCATTGGAATAATGATTTTTTTTTTTTTTTTTTTAAGCATTTAGAAGTTTATTTATTTGAGGATGTTCTTGAGATTTTTTATTTTGACCAACTAAATACCTATTAATATATTGTGAAGCCATTGGTGTTCAAATCTCTACTCTCCAATATATAATTAAATTATTAAAAAAATTATATTGTGAAATTTATTATAATAATTAATAAATACTTGAAAGTTGAAACCAAGAAATTAACAAAATAAATCATTATATGAAATACCCTATGGCACCTCCATATATCTGTTACATCAAAGACCAGTAGATATCCCATTGTCCATTTTGCGTAGAAACTAGAAAGTAGCAATATCTGTTCTGTTGTAATTGTGAATCCAACATATTACAAAAAAAAAAAAAAAAAAAAAAAGAAAAAGAAAAAAGAAAGAATAGGATTTCCTAATAACAACCCAAAATGAACAACTTCCAGTGAATTAATCACAATGAAAGCAGATGAAAGTTCAGATAGTAAAAAGAAACTTAAAATTTACAAATTGTAAGAATTTCATTCCATTCAAGGATAGTAATGCACTGAACTAATGTAACAAACAATTTGTCGCAATTCTCACTAATTCAAAATCAAACAGGAACTCCATACTCCGCAATTGTCACAGACAATCACTAATACTGAATCAAACATGTCATGTAAGTAGCAATTTGGTTAAATTCCAGAACTCAAACACCTATGCGAAACACTAACACCCAAACTGTTCCATTAGATTAAAGATAGTCACGAGTTTATGAATTTTCCACTTCCCTCTCTAATTTAACCGAAAACCATAACAATTTAATAAATAAATTAAAAAAAAAAAAAACAGAAATTTTGATCAAAACCCAATACTCCTACCTACCCAAAAAATATACATTTACCCCCCACAAACAACCATCCAAAGTCCAAACACACACAAAACAAAACAAAACAAAACCCCAATCCACCCAACACCCAAATGAAAGCAACCTAAAATCCATCACCTCCTCCGCCTCCGATCCGCGGCGTACTGCGACAGCGGCACGACTTCAGAAAGCGGCGTCGACAGCGGCGTTGGCAGCGGCGAGTTTCGACAAACCGGGCACGACCCATTTAGCTTCAACCAGGCATCGATGCACAACAAGTGAAAGTAGTGACGACACTCGGGCATCATCCTCAGCATCTCGGCTTCCTTGTACTCGCACAAGCAGATCGAACACGTCGTGTTATTACTATTACCGCCAACACTCCTAGTGTACTGAAACTTGGGGTACGAATTAATTACATTCTGGTCGAGCCCAACGACGGCGTTTTCATCGTCGCGTTGGTCTTCGTCTTCATCCTCAGCGACAAAGATTATGCGAGGGAGAATAATACCTTCTTCGTTGAAGTTGTTGGTGTTGTTGTTGTTGATATTGTTGTGGTGGTTCTGAGAGCGGCGAGAGCGAGAGACACGGCAGCAGAGGTAGGAGGAGAGGAGGAGAGCAGAGAGTAGTACGAGGAAGCCGAGAGCGATGGCGATGGCGTAGCCGAGGCCGAGATTGGTGAGGTAGTTAGTGGTAGTTGGGGGAGGGATGGTGGTGGAAGTGGAGGTGGACATTGGGAGAGGAAAAGAAGAGGAAGAAGAGATTTATTAGCCATTTGTGAGGGTGAAAAAAAGAGGGGAATTAGGGGTGAGATTTTTTTTTGGGAAGGATGGGTGGGTGAGTATTCCAGCTGCTGCATTTAATTCTCTTTAGGGTTGGGGAACGCAAGAGGACTATACTCTATACGGAGCATTTATTTTTCTTTTTCTTTTAGGGACTGAGGTGGGAGGAATTTTTTCATTATTTATTTTTTTATCTTTGTGGGCTTGGGCTTATTAAGAGATCATCAGCTTTGTTTTGGTACTACTTACTAGTAATACTATTCAATGAAACTAATAATTGACTCATGTGATATACGAAATAGTTAAATAAATATTTAATTAATTAATCTCACATTAAAAGAAAAGGTTAGGTAAATAAATATTTATTTAAACAACCTCACATTAAAAGAAAAGGCTAAAAGAATCAAGAAAAGGCTGATTTTTCCACCAAGAAAAAGCTATAAAAAAAAAAAAAAAAAAAAGACATTGAAAAAGAAAGAATGAAAAAACTATATTTTTTTAGAAATTAATGTTAAAAACTAAAGCAACATTAAGACAATGGGAAATCTATTTGCAAAGGATTGCAACCTTTGTATGTATACTTGGCTCACGGTCAAAATCCAAATTCAATTTTGAAACAATGAAAACATACTTCATATTAATTGTAAATCAATCTCACTACATAAATTTACTTTTCGCTCTAATATATTTTGTAGATCAAATACTGTCAAAAGAATTCCAATAAACACTATTGCCACATCTATATTTGTTGTAGGCATTTAATTTACATAGAAGCCAATAGCAACTGCAATAGCTATCATGGTTGCTTAATGCTATGACAATCTAGATCCAAAAATTATCCTTCTAGAATCTAATCTCTTTTCTTTAAACTTGCACATCAAGCTTTATGAACATGCATCCCCCTCATTTCATGGAAGAACAAAAAAAATTGAAGTTGATAGCTGTATATTTATTGGCTGCTTTGCAAAGGAATACCACTCCTTCAACTGATGACGTAAGTGTAGCTTATACATAATAATCACCAAAGGCAATGGTGAAATTGACCAAAACATCAATTACAGATCTGAAAACAACATGTATACATATACCGTATAAGAGGTTAATACTCACTGATAATTGTCCACAAAACCGCATGAAAAAAAAAAAAAAAAAAAAAAAAAAAAAAAAAAAAAAAAACAACAACAACAACAACAACAACAACAAAATACGCTTTACAAATTAATGCCAAGTGCATGTTCTTCCCAAATGATCTCTTATGCAACCCCTTTTATGTTGACCATAGACTAACCCAATTTCCTAAATCAAAACCAATCCACCACAATATCAAAACCTAAGTCATATTTAAAATTCAAATTTTAAAAAGAGAAAAAAAAAACCTTAACAACGGATGTATATAGAAATGGACCCAAATTAGGGTTTCAACCACTATAAAACCATTCTAACTCAAAACCAAATCTACCACCATTACATACAATGCATTTAGTGAGTCATTGTGGTGTAATGCGTGGACTTATTTGATAAAATATGTCAAAGTATCTATGAGGAATTGGGGGAAGGAGAAATAAATTGAAAGCGATAGGATAATGTTACTATATTATTTTCTCGGACACCTACCATACTTGGTTAGTTAACAGTCAATAGCATTTTTTGTTTTAATGTACGATGAGAGCACGTGTGGTGTTTTAGTATGTTAGCAATTCTTATGACAACTAAAACCAAGAGACACAAACAATGAAGTTGACTTAAAATAATGCGAGAGTATAACTATCAAATTATAAATAAATAAAAATAAAGGCAAGAGGGAGTGAGATTTTTTTTTTTTCAAACAGGTGGTGTACATGTTCTAAATGGAAATGAAAAGATTCTTTGTAGTACACCTAACACACGCTGTGGTGTACAAGTTCTAAATTGGAATAAAAACAATCTTTTCATTCTCATTTAACACATTTTATTTCTGATATTGTTAGGTGTATTGGAAGCATGGAGGCATGTTAGAACATGTTTCAATTCCCATTTAACTTACTTTGTTCTCTTCTTTTTTTTTGTTTTCGTTTTTTTTGCTCATTAGTCGGCCCAACAAATGCTATTTGACAACAATAGTCACACTTTCATACAACTCGATATTTGTAGCAACTAAACCAAGTTCATGGACTGTATCAGTTGAATAGATCATGAGAAAACAAATTTAATCAAACAATTAGTCAACAACAACATAAATCTATAATACAAAGAGCTAGAATTTCCCAATTCAATATAATTGAAGAAAGAAAACCTTGGATTTGAAGTGCAACCGCTGGTCATGGAGGACTCATACTCAGGCTTGCAGGAATTAGTACGACCAAATCATGCTCTAATCAGGTTTTCAGAGACCTATTTGAAGGCTTCTTAGAAAGGCTGGCAAATACAAATTTGAGTAGAGCAACAGTCCCTAATTGGCACCAGATTACTTGCAAAAACTAGTGAAACCATTCAAACGAAACCCAAATAACTCAACATATCAAAGTATTTAGCCTTTAGAGAGAGAGTAAGTAACAATTAGATAGCAAGGACCCAAGGTCACACACAAACCCAATAGGCAAACACAAATTGAATATACCAATATGAATATGTATGTGGAGCTTACATAGGTCAATCCCATATACATATAAAAGATGTGTTCAATACATCTATTTCATAAGAAAATTTTAGACAGAACCTAATATTATAAGGTGATATCCAAAGCATAGCATTAGAGTGCTATTACATAGCTTTGCCATTTACGCTACATATATTCAAATAAAAATAATTTTATGTAGTGAAGTCATAGGTTGCAGCATCATTTTCAGCCTTTGAAAATGATTACTTAAATAAAAGCACAACATTTAAAAAGAAAACCAAAATTCCAAAGAACTTATCAGTAAAAATCATCACTCTTAACCAAAATTTGAAACGTTTATAGTTCTCTATTAACAAAATTGTAACTCACAGTTCTAGTTGGGAGTTGCAAGACAAATTCTCACCAATAGTACTTGCTGTAATTCAAAGATAACCCAAAAAAAAAAAAAAAAAAAATCAACTTATAGCAACTAATAACCTGAAATACTAAACTTAACAGCATAATAACATATAAAGAGAGTAATAAAAAAATTCCAGACTTTTTCAACCAATCCAAAGTATATTCTAAATTTTACCAATCCAAAATAGAGGACTTTCACAAAATAGATGTAAATTTTTTACCAAGCCTTTAATCTACACTGATTCTAATTTCATTGAGACATTTTGTCAAACACTTAGGGTTGGCCTATTTTCACAAAGGATACCAATTCTTATATCATTCTTTCAACCATTATACCAATAAAAACGTGAGAGAGAGAGAGAGAGAGAGAGAGAGAGAGAGAGAGTATTACAAAGAGACAAAGCAGGAAATCTGGTGAATTTGTCGAACAAAATTGGATTTTGAATAACATAGTTCTTCAAATTGATCATCCTACTACAGTTCCATAAAGTGCTGAGTACATATTTCAGGAGTAATGTCTAGTCTCTACAAAATCAGAGCTATTAGAACCAATTCTTAGAGCAAACTCTAAATTTCAATCCCCATTAAAAGTGCTTTAAGTTGGTTAGCTTCCAAAGTCAATTCTGCACTATACTATTCATACTTTGTTAGGTCCTAATATGGATTTTAAAATTACAAGGTGGCATGTATATAAGCTTCAATTTAAAGCACTACATGTGCATAATTGAAAAGCTTTTTTCTTTACATATTTTGAGCCAAATAAAACTCATCATAAGATGAAGAAAGCCTAGGAGGTGAATTGGTGAGGGAATGAGACTGAATTGGAAATCCCCACTTGATATTTAGCTTGAAACCAAAACCCAAAATTGGAAGCAAAAGGAAAGAGAAATAGGGTACACACACACACACACACAAAATTAAAACTCAACTTTGAGAAAAAATATTGATGAATTGATAATGGTGATGATGAGAGAAAAAGTGAACTTTACAAGAAAAAATGATAATGAAGAAATTATACATGAATTCTTTGAATCTACTACCATCTCAAAAAGTTTTAACACAAAAAATAAATAAACATATTGATAAAAAAGCACACAGTATTCACCTCAAAATTCAAGTTGTTATACTTACACACCCAATGGTATAGGTCTACCCCATTGAAACAGGATCCACATACCATAGACAAATAAAAAAGAAACAAATATAGCTCATAATATCAATGGAATAACAAATTTGTGAAAAATATAAATTATGTTGTAAACCAAAAAAAACACCAAATTACCAATCAAAGCAAGATGCTTATCCTAAAAAGAAAAAGAAAAAAAGTGAGATGCTTATCCACAAATCTATTGGATTGAATAATCTGCAGAAAAGATAAGCAACGAAAATCAAATAGAATACCATAGGGCATAGACATATCTTGGTAGCAAGAACATAAAGAAAACAGTTATTAGAAGAAGAAAAAATATATAATAATAGCAGAGCTATAGTTTATTGCTTTGTTAAATCTCTACCTAAGAAAATATCTACCAAAACCTATAAAGTAATCCACAATTGGCAAATTAACAAAGCAAAACTCACTTTTTTTTTTTGGGATAGGTAATCAAAGATAAAAGACATCATGTGCATAACGGTGAACACTCTAAATATTAACAAATCAAAACTCACACTTCACCAACGTATCTAAAAAAACCTTTCACAATTGATTGTGCTTCCATTTACTTTTGCTTCACTATTGTTTTTTGCTCAACACCCAAACAGATGGTCAATTAAAATTTTGAGAATATTATCCAACATTTCAAACCCAGAAAAGTTCATGAATTGGTGGGTAGGCAATCTTTTCTCAGTAATAACTTGTAACTCCATTAAGCTTTTACAACAGAACTTTAAACAAAGGAATAACTCAACGTGTGGCTTTTTGAAAGGCCACACCTTTATTAACAACTGTTACTTATCAATACAAAGGCAAAAAAAGAAATAATTTTTTGGTATAAAAACACAAGTCCTCAAGCAAAGCCTAAAGCCTCTTGGCTGGTAATTTCTAACAAAATGGAACAACCTCAACATGCATAAAAAAATTCAACACCTAAAATAATAGAGCAACCATTAGTCAACTCAACAAATCAACTAAGCCTTAATCGTAATTGCAAGCTGACTTCATTGATGTAAAGGTTACAAACAAAAAAATAAAACAATTTATGCTAGTACAATTTATGCAATACTAATGTATAATAAATTATGAAAAGGCAACAAACAACAAAATTATAACTTCCAGTGTTCAAAACTATACATGACATAGAAGCATTAACTCGATTTCTTTTCACTTTGCTACAAAATATGAAATAGCAAATACCAAACCACATAACTATTTATACCAAAAAAAATCACAAACTTGATCATCCATAAAAATTAAAAATAAATCTGGTCATCCCAAATTCATCAACAACACGAAATTTAAACTCTAATAAACCACCAATCTAGCTATCCAAACCTACTGTATCTGAAATTTCAATTGGTACATACAATCCAAAAGAAACCAATACCGAGAAAACCCATTCTTTGCTTCATCTTTATGTAGGGTTGTAGGTATCTTTGATTGTGCAATTCTTTTCGTTTTTCTTCATCATTCAACCTTAATCAAAATCAATAACCCAAATACCTAAACAAGGACAATCAACCCAAAATTAAAAAAAAAAAAAAACCTTAAATACTCTTGGTGTTAGACTAAAATAAAATTTCAACTTACAGAGATTTACAAACGATGTGAACTTTACATTAGAATCTCTATTTTCCCCAAAAGAAAATACATATTTTCTAAGCACAACTCATTTTGGCATAAAAGTAAACCACAATCAAGTGAACAAATCAGAAATTCTCAAAGCTTTAAATCAAGGCAGTTAAAACTAAAAACAGAGTTTAGAAAATTTCATGTCCCCAATCATTTCACTAAGCAAAACATTTAAGCCAACCACACAAACACAGAAACCTAGCCACATAATACAAAACCGATAGAACAATATGAAACACATAGCATTAATTTTAGTGAAGCTTAAATACATACATAGTATGTACGCAACAATTAGAAACAAATATACATACAGATCAAGCAGACTCAAAAGCAAAATAAACTCAATAGATCAAATGAGTAGTGAAGATCAAACGATTCATTGAAAAAATTCAACAACAAAAAAAATGATCAAATCAAAATCAAGCAGATCAGTAATCGAACAAAATTTACAAAACCCTAGTTAAATTTCTAGTCCACTGAAAAATCCATAGAGATTTTACTCAGATCAACAAATAGTTTTATAGATCCACACACACACACACACACACACACACACACACAAAGTCGAAGTACTCAACATTGTTTTTGTTTAGAGAAAATATCGGAGGAGAAAAGAGAGAGACTGTGAGAGAAGAAAAAATCTAAATTATTTTAATCAATTGCTAATTAATCGAATCGAACCCTAGGTTTAATAATGAAAAGAAAAAATCAACTCTATGCAGTTTTGATTGAAAATCTCAAAAACTAAGAAATAGAAGAAGAAGAAGAAGAAGAAGAAAACGAACCCTAATTTTTTGAAACAAAGTTCTAATTCAACCATCTGATGCAATCTGTATATTTTTTAATGAAAAAAAGTAGAAACTGAATTCAAATCAATTGAAAATTTCAGATCCGATGTGGAATTGTATAGTTACAAGTGTAAGAGTGTAATGACTTTAAAACACTTTATGACTGTGATTTGCTATATGTTCAAAAGTTTAAAAGTTTTTCAAGTAGAGCTCGTTATCACGATAATTCAACAGCTATAACTTTGATTTTTATATCAATCATAAACGTATATTTGATAAATTCAGTAGTACACTAACCTGTTACAATCCTAGCAAGAATCCGCATATATTGAAGAAATATGTTGAAGGTCTTAGTTTGTTGCTCATAGCTATCATGGAACTCTGCTATGAATAACTTTTACTGTTGTGTTTGGAATGGAAGCAACACAAAGCTACTTATTTGGAATACCATATTAATTTCAAATTATCACGATAATTCAACAGCTATAACTCTGATTTTTATATCAATCATAAACGTGTATTTGATAAATTCAGTACTGTACTAACCTGTTACAATTTTGGCAAGAATCTGCATATATTGAAGAAATATGTTGAAGGTCTTAGTTTGTTGCTATCACAAAACTCTGCTATGAATAACTTTTACTACCGTGTTTGGAATAGGAAGCAACACAAAGCTATTTATTTGGAATACCATATTAATTTCCAAAGTCCTTAACCCATACGTAGCCCCAAAACTGAAGAAAAGCCCTCTTCTTCATGTAATTTTTTAAAAAAATTGGTTTGAGGAATAAAGAGAGAAAGTAGAAAGAGAGCTTAAAGGTTAGGGTTTTGGGTTTTAAGAATGTGTATAGGTTAGAGACAGTGAGTTGCATAAGACTGGAAAAAAAATTGAAATTTAAAAAATAGAAAAATAAAATTAAATGCTAACGTGGAAAACTGTGGGAGTTTCAAAGGCTTCGGTTATATGTGTGTATATATATATATATATATTGATTAGTAAATGGACTATAGATGATTTGACTCATTTGACTCCTAAATCTTAAGTTTTTGAGTGACTGTTTGAATTGAGGGGGAGAGAGTAGAGTTGATAGGAAATTAGTTTAATTTTCTGGCAACTTTATTATACTCACCTTCTCTTTCCTTAATCCCAATGGAACAAAATTTCTTTCTAAACTAGTTTGAAAAGAAACTCTTCAAACTTCTCATATATTTTTTTTTTATGTGTGAATTTTGAAAATCTAACTGTTGAATTTTATGTTCCTTATGTTCTTAATATGCATATCAAATTTCGTTCAAATCGGATATTATTTACTCTTTGATTAACTTATTTTTTATATACAACTTTAGATTATAAAAACTTTAAATTATTCTATTTATTTGATGACATAGCAATTGATATTTGATTTTCTTGAAATTTTGTAAGCATTAAGGATGTAATAAGAACATGTAATCTAACGGTTAGATTTTCAAAATTCACGCTTAATATAAATATATATGATGAGTTTGTAGGGTTTCTCTCCAAACTAGTTTGGAGAGAAACTTTGTTCATTCCAATGGACTCTTAGTCTTTGTTTGGAAGGTGAGACTAGAATGAAATGAAAACTAGTTGCTAACTCGTGCGATGCACGGGATAGTTAAATAAAAGGACAATTAACTAACATCACGTTAAGGTAAAAGAATTAGTGAGAGACTGATTTACCCACCAAGAATTTAAAAGAAAAAAAGATTGATATAATAAAATCTAAGAAATTTAGAAATAGAAAATTGGGTTAATAATATGCATATTATAGACATTTTGCTAGTTAGCGTTTAAAAAAAAAATGGATCTGTCATAACTAAATAAAATACAATGGGAATAAATATTTAACTTCTATACTTTTCTATAGTATAGAAGTGTTGTCTAACGTAGAATGTTATTGAGTTGTAAGAAAGATTTTTATAAAATGTTAATACCATATATATATACTTATATTGTCAATGTCTCATGGCAGGTGCATAGTTACTGAAACCTACAAAGTAATTTACAATTCTTAAATTAATAAAGAAAAATTCCCAAAAGTTACATATATACACACACTCAAAACTGATATAAACTACAAAAATAAAAACAAATCTTATTTAGTCGTATTAATAACAATATAAACAATTCAAAACATGAAACATTAACAAATTTATAACACATAATTCCATTATCTTTTACGTTGAATCCAAACAAATAATTAATTGAAATTAATTCAAACAAATAATTAATCAACCAAAAATCAAATCTTTAATTAAGAAAACAAAAAATCACATGAACCCAAAATAAAAATTCTCAATAAAGCAAAAACATATAAGGTAAAGAATTAAGATCAACCTACTAAGACGCAAATACCAAAAACCCCAAAACTTAAACCTTCCAAATTTTATAGAATCCCCAAATTCTACTTCAAAACCAAACAAAACCCTTCAAATTCAAAAAATTCATATATAATATACCAAATAAAAATTTATCACACCTTGGGTTGGAAGACATAGGTTGCAGCTTTGATTTTTCTCCAAAAAATAGAGATGCTTCATCTGCCGTATACAATATAAAATAATTATTAGAAATTTCAATCCAAAAACCAAACCCACAAAAACACTATCAAAATATAGAGATTAACCCAAATACTTAGAAGAAAATAAATTCTAAACATAACAAAAGAATAAGATAAAATGAAAATTTTAGGCACATATGAAAGCAAATAAAAAAGACAAAACCTACGTTTTTTTTTTTTTTTTTTAGTTGAGTCTCTCTCTTTTTTATTTTTATTTTATTTTAAAGTGAAGTTAAGTTTAGGGTTTTGAGATGGTAATTGCTAGGGTTTTAAGGAGAGAAGAGAGAGTCCTACCAGGAGTTTAAATAATATAAACAATTCAAAATATAGAACATTATCAAATTTATAACACCTAATTCCATTATTTTTTACGTTGAATCCAAACAAATAATTAATTGAAATTAATCCAAACAAATAATAAATCAACCAAAAATCAAAACTTTAATAAAAAAACAAAAAATCACATGAACCCAAATAAAAATTCTCAACAAAGTAAAAACATATAAAAATTTACCACACTTTGGGCTGGAAGACATAGGTTGCAGCTTTGATTTTTCTCCAAAAAATAGAGATGCTTCATCTGCCATATACAATATAAAATAATTATTAGAATTTCAACCCAAAAACCAAACCCATAAAAACACTATTAAAATATAGAGATTAACCCAAATACTTAGAAGAAAATCAATTTTAAACGTAATAAAACAATAAGATAGAATGAAAATTTCAGGCACATATGAAAGCAAATAAAAAAGACAAAACCTACATTTTGTTTTTTTTTTTTTTTTTACGTGAGTCTCTCTCCTTCTTATTTTTTTAATCTTAAAGTGAAGTTGAGTTTAGGGTTTTGAGATGGTAATTGCTAGGGTTTTAAGGAGAAAAGAGAGAGTCTTACCAGGAGTTTCTCTCTTTTTTTCTTAATCCTAAAGTTTTTTTTTTTTTTTTTTTTTGGTGAGTCCTTTTAAAAAAAAAAAAAAAAATTCAAACCTAAAATGAGTCATTTAAAAAAAAAAAAAAAAGATTCTAACGTGAGGTATCTTAAAAAATTATAATTAATTTTTAATCTTCAATTTTATATTATATATAGATAATAATAATGATGTGATAGGCCAACAAAATATATCTAATAGAGTTTTACTTAAACTAAACTATTGTAACACTAATAAATATAAGAAGATATAAAACATAGAATAAAAAGAATCTAAAATAAAAAGAAAAAGAAAATAATGGTGATGTGGAAAATTGTGGAAGCTTTAAAGGTTTCAGTTTTATATATATATATATATATAGGTTATTTAATTTTGGTATTTTTATGCAAAAAAACGTTATTTTAGGTCTAGGTGATTTATTTCCTTGTTTTTAAGTTCTTTTAATGTTTTTTTAGGTCAAATTTGGTTCCTATTATGGTTATGTATCAATTAGGGCTTATTTTAGAATATATTTTCTTGTCCATCAAGTTTTATGGAGCCCTTAAATAGGCCTCTAAATTTGTATACGTTTTTCAATATTATTGATATTAATAAAAATTCAAACTTTTGTCTATTGTTTTTCTGGTGGATTCTATATAAGATATAAAACCTAAAATAAAAAGAATCTAAAATAAAAAAGAAAAAGAAAATAGTGATGATGTGGAAAATTGTGAGAGTTTCAGAGGCTTCGGTTTTATATATATTGTGGGGCCCTATTACATTAACCACGCTGGCCCACTACATGCGGACCAAGGCCCGCGCCGAGGATAAAACAAAAGCCGAGGACAGTGGGAAAGAGCCCACAACATCCAAGGCCTAAACCGAGGATGACCTGTCCTCGGCACACCGACATCACTAAAGGGAAATATCCTCTATCCATCGAAAATATCCCACTAACATTCTGAACGCTTTAATGATGATGTGACCAACGAACCCAATTGCCTCGATTACTCCGACTAATAGAAAAGCCTGCAAAGACAGCTGAAAACTAACGTAAAGTCTACAAAAACAAATGATGGGACAAATGATGGGACAAACTCTCATCTAGAGTGACCGAATAACCGACAGATGGACGATTGAGATTAACTAAAGCAATACTATATAACCAAGAGGACTCCCACCAAAAGAAAAGAGGAAAAACACCAAGAAAAATAGATCCTCGGCCTGGTCCGAGGACAAACCGGCACTTTAGTTACATAACCAAAGTGACGATCATTCCCTACAAAAATACTTAACCAAATTCATTTGATGAGATTCTTGTTAATTTCTTGTCATCTATTATTTATCGTAAATACCAAATTAACCGTTGTTCACTTCGGTGATGCCAAATCCATGTACCCACTTCTCTACAAATTTTATTGTTAAGGGTTCATTACAATTCGAGCCCTTACAATTGGCGCCGTCTGTGGGAAGGAAGTTGTGCGCTGGCAAGTGCGACGGTTGGTAAAAAAAAAAAAAAAAAATCTTCATTCAAGAACAGCACAAGTTATAGGAACAACATTCGCTCAGAGATTTATAATCGCAAAAAAAAAAAAAATATATAACACAAATAGATAATACAAAACAGGTCTACTTCTTTTATTCATACTTGAAAAAAAAAAAAAAAAAAACTTCTTTTACAAGTGGAGCCCGTGGGGCTTGTTCTAAAGCTAACTACAAAGGCAGACGCTTGATAAAACCGGCAAGGGAGCAAAGGGTAGAAAGCAAAGCTGGTTGAGGAGCAAAAGAAAAGAAAGAAAAAAGAAACGGAAGAAGAGATGAAGAACAAATAAGTAGAAAGCAAAGCTGGCTGAAGATCAGAAGATGGAAAAGAAGTGAAGCAAGAGAAGAAGAAGGAGAAGAGAGAAGAAGGATTAGAAGAAAGGAAGGCAACCTATAAGGCGGAAGAGGCCGAGACACAGGACGGTTCCGCTTTTAGGTTTCACCTGGTTCCCCTCCCACCCTCTAGGCAGCCGGCTTGGGGGGTCAAGAACCCAGACCCAAGAGAGGGAGGTTACGTTCTCTCCGGATCCTCCTCCAGGCGGCGAGGAGGGCTCTGTCTCCGGTTAGGTTGAAAAGAAGGAGAATCTCTAGATCTCCAATCCACCCATCCCAGCATGGCGGCCAGGGTTGGAATGTCATCCTCGGCTCCTGGTAGGGGCTGTGCCCCCTCGAAATAGCCCTCTCTAAGGGCCAGCTCATTCGAAGGGGCTCAAGCGGCGATATTGGGGAGAACCCTTACTAGTAATATTTTTGGGGAAGTGTAAGATGGAGGTTTGTCAAAGTGTGAAGGAGAAGGCTGCCCTAGAAACGCCTTATATAGAAGGTGGAACATTAATGAGGGCCAATCCACAATAAATCCCAGGGAGAGATTTCCGGAGACCATTATTCCGCCCCAAATTCCAAAGGGCCTAACAGCCGTTAGATCCTCGTAGATCCACGGCTAGCATTAATGAGGAGGCGCCTCATTAAATGAGAAGGCACAGAAGCGTCAGAACACGTTACCTGGACAACCCGAGAGACGCCTCGTAATCAGAAGAGTCCCATCAAAACGAAGAGGCAGAACACGGCAGGGTCTTATCCTTCACCAACTCCAGCTTGCATTTATTGTTATTTCTGCTTGAAAAGTGTAATTATCTATGGCTTATTGTATACTATAGCAATAAAGAACCAAACGGCTACGGATAAATAGCTAAAATAAACGAATAAAATGAGAAAACTAGGTACTAGACAGAACCAAGGCCTTGCATGGTCCTCGGACCCAAGCCTCAAGGTGAAACCAGATACTTCAGATGATTCAAAAATGAGAAAACTAGGTACTGGACAGAACCAAGGCCTTGCATGGTCTTCGGACCCAAGCCTCAAGGTGAAACCAGATACTTCAAATGATTCAAAAATGAGAAAACTAGGTACTGGACAAAACCAAGGCCTTGCATGGTCCTCGGACCCAAGCCTCAAAGCGAAACCAGATACTTCAGATGATTCAAAAATGAGAAAACTAGGTACTGGACAGAACCAAAGCCTTGCATGGTCCTCGGACCCAAGCTTCAAGATGAAACCAGATACTTCAGATGATTCAAAAATGAGAAAACTAGGTACTGGACAGAACCAATGCCTTGCATGGTCCTCGGACCCAAGCCTCAAGGTGAAACCAGATACTTCAGATGATTCAAAAATGAGAAAACTAGGTACTGGACAGAACCAAGGCCTTGCATGGTCCTCGGACCCAAGCCTCAAGGTGAAACCAGATACTTCAAATGATTCAAAAATGAGAAAACTAGGTACTGGACAGAACCAAGGCCCTGCATGGTCCTCGGACCCAAGCCTCAAGGTGAAACCAGATACTTCAGATGATTCAAAAATGAGAAAACTAGGTACTGGACAGAACCAAGGCCTTGCATGGTCCTCGGACCCAAGCCTCAAGGTGAAACCAGATACTTCAGATGATTCAAAAATGAGAAAACTAGGTACTGGACAGAACCAAGGCCTTGCATGGTCCTCGGACCCAAGCCTCAAGGTGAAACCAGATACTTCAGATGATTCAAAAATAAGAAAACTAGGTACTGGACATAACTAAGGCCTTGCATGGTCCTCGGACCCAAGCCTCAAGGTGAAACCAGATACTTCAGATGATTCAAAAATGAGAAAACTAGGTACTGGACAAAACCAAGGCCTTGCATGGTCCTTGGACCCAAGCCTCAAGGTGAAACCAGATACTTCAGATGATTCAAAAATGAGAAAACTAGGTACTGGACAGAACTAAGGCCTTGCATGGTTCTCGGACCCAAGCCTCAAGGTGAAACCAGATACTTCAGATGATTCAAAAATGAGAAAACTAGGTATGATTCAAAAATGAGAATACGAATGCTGAACGAGACCAAGGCTCCTGTACGGATCATGAGTTCAAAACTAAGGCAAAGTGAGTGTTTGGATTCAGCTTATTCTCACGTTTGCGTTTTTGCCTGCGTTTTGTCTTTTTTTTTTTTTTTTTTTTTTTTTTTTTTCAAGGCGTGTGAGGGGCGTTATTTTGCTACTGTGCGGCTACTGTTCACATGAACAGTAGCCGCAGTTGTTGACTTTTGTCTCTGAACAGTGCATTTGTGCACTGTTCACGGACCCACAAATTTCACTTTTTATCAACTTTTTCATTAAAAATGGGTCCCACGGCACTATTCACACATTTAAAAATTATTTTGCTACAGTGTTTTCAGTTTTCAGTTTTCAGTTTTCAGTTTTCAGTTGAATCCAAACGGACCCAAAACCAACTCCCTTTTAGGCACCAAGTGAACGAGCCCTATCAGGGACAAAAACCATGAGAAATTGAATGCTATAGCACAAACAACCCAAGCCTAACCATCCTCGGACGACACTTTGCGCAAAAAGAAAGCTGCAAAAACAACCGAAGTAGTGATAAACACTGACGATAAGATAGAACCCAACAGGCCGAGAAAACGCGCCGAGATAATCAAAATCCTCCTCCCCGCCCAAGGGGACGTGCAGCAGAATTTTGAGGGGCTATTGTGGGGCCCTATTACATTAACCACGTTGGCCCACTACATGCGGACCAAGGCCCGCGCCGAGGATAAAACAAAAGCCGAGGACAGTGGGAAAGAGCCCACAACATCCAAGGCCTAAACCGAGGATGACCTGTCCTCGGCACACCGACATCACTAAAGGGAAATATCCTCCATCCATCGAAAATATCCCACCAATATTCTGACCGCTTTAATGATGATGTGACCAACGAACCCAATTGCCTCGATTACTCCGACTAATAGAAAAGTCTGCAAAGACAGCTGAGAACTAACGTAAAGTCTACAAAAACAGATGATGGGACAAACTCTCATCTAGAGTGACTGAATAACCGACAGATGGACGACTGAGATTAACTAAAGCAATACTATATAACCAAGAGGACTCCCACCAAAAGAAAAGAGGAAAAACACCAAGAAAAATAGATCCTCGGCCTGGTCTGAGGACAAACCGGCACTTTAGTTACATAACCAAAGTGACGATCATTCCCTACAAAAATACTTAACCAAATTCATTTGATGAGATTCTTGTTAATTTCTTGTCATCTATTATTTATCGTAAATACCAAATTAACCGTTGTTCACTTCGGTGATGCCAAATCCATGTACCCACTTCTCTACAAATTTTATTGTTAAGGGTTCATTACAATTCGGGCCCTTACATATATATATATATATATAGATAATATTATTTAGGAGTTTTGACGGACTTTCTATTCTCTTGTTGGGGATTTTAGGTAAGATGAAATAGTATGGAATGATTATGAGAGAACACTCATTCCTTCATTTTTCCTCAAAATCTCAAATTTTTATTTCCATAAAAATTTGAGAGGAATGGGACGGAATAAACTTAGGTTTAATGAATTTTTTTTTTTTTAAACTCCTAAAATATCCCTTTAATCTCAACCCTTTTTACATATCACGACACCTTTTTTTCTCAACCAGCCGTAATATATATCATTCTTGCATTCTATTGCTCACGCTGCCGCTGCTGTTCTCTTCTTGTTGATTCATCAAATTCTGTGAGTTTTTATTTTTTATTTTATTGATTGCAAGTCTATTGACCATTGATTTATTAACTTTATATATTCAAGTCAGCACTTTATGTATTTCTATCATGCCACGTTTTTTAGATAGTCGAGCCCTTTTCAGTAAAAACAATATAAGGATTTAGAACTCTTTTTATTAATTTTTACTATATTTACTACTTCCCAATATAAGTGAGACTCGTTTTATTCTAGTTAACGATTGCTATATGGGCACTAGTTAACACACCTAACAAATATATGAATATTTTATAGAAGTCTGTAAGGCTTATTTAAATTGATAGCCTACATAAGATTGTTAAGAGGGTGTTCTTGATTGAATCAAAAATCATAAGAATCTATTTTTCATTGAAAAAAAAGGTGAACAATTACAATTAAGAATGATGTGTTTAAGAATCATCAACATAAGTGTTAAAGTCTTCTTTAATAGAAAATAAAAATGAACGTAAAAAATAAATAAGGTTTTAACTATAAAACTTTATAGCAATAGCATCAACATGAGTTTTTCTTTTGAAAGCATGAATATAATCCGATAGAAGTTTTTTTTTTTTTTTTTTTTTAATTATTATTATTATTATTTTTTTGAGAAACAAACCGATAGAATGTGTGAGTACTGTTTCCTTTTCTATTATGGTAAATGGGGAATGAAAGGGGCATATAGTACCATCTTGGGAGTTGAGACAAGGGGATCCTTTATCTCCATACATTTTCTTATTATGTTCTGAGGGGCTTAATGGTTTGATAAATCAGGCGGTTAGGGAAGGAAAAATTCAGGGATATTCTCTTTGTAGAAATGGCCCAAAAATATCTCACTTGGTTTTTTTGCAAATGATAGCTTGCTATTATGTAGAGGTAGGTTGGAAGATGTCACAACAATACAAAATATTTGGAGGTCTATGAAACTGCTTCAGGCCAACAAATAAACAAGGAGAAAACTACACTCTTCTTCAGCAAATCTGTAAGTGACATGGCAAAAAATTCTATAAAAGAGCTACTTGAGGTGCTGAAGATAAAATAGTATTAAAAATATTTGAGACTTCCAACAGTTGTTGGCAGAAATAGGAGAGCAAGCTTGAATTACATAAAAGATTGGGCTTGGAATAAATTACAAGGGTGGAAGGAAAAAAACTCCTATCTCAAGCTGGAAAAGAAGTGTTGTTAAAAGCGATGGTTCAAGCTATTTCTACCTTTGCAATGGGATGTTTCAAACATCCTGTAGGCCTATGTAGGGAGATTGAGACACTAATACGAAAATTTTGGTGGAAACAAAGAGGAGAGAGAAGGAAGATTTATTGGAAAAATTGGGAGACACTTTGTACACCTAAGAAAGAAGGGGGAATGGATTTTAAGGAATTGGCAAAGTTCAATGATGCTATGTTAGCAAAACAAGTATGGAGACTTATCCACGATAAAAACTCCCTATTTTATCGTGTGTTTAATTCAAAATACTTTCCAAATGTTATTATCTTTGATGCCAAAAAGTCTTCGGGGTCGTTTGCTTGGAATAGCATTTGAGGGCAAGAAAAGTAATATCCATGGGTGTAAAATGGAGAATCGGGGATGGTTTGTCCATAAGGGTATTTAGTGACAACTGGATACCAGATGCCACTGGGAGAGTAATATTCTCAGCATTGGCAAGGGATGCAAACATGAAAGTAGCAGAATTGATTGACACCGGCATGGGTTGTTGGAAAAGCCAAAAATTGATGAATGCTTGGTACCGTTTGATGCTCAAAGGATCAAGGCCATTCCTCTATGTATCACTCCATAACCTGACCTTTTATACTGAGCACTTATAAAGAATGGGCTATATTCGGTAAAACCCGGGTATCGAGCCTTGTGCGAAGAAGCAAGGAGTGGGAAGCATCGGGTTCAAACTCAGGTCTGATCGCTGGGTTTTGGTCGAGTATATGGAAGCTAAATGTGCCGAGGAAGGCGAAGCATTTTATGTGGAAAGCATGCTCAGACAGTTTGCCTACGAAAACAAACTTAGTGAAAAGGAGAGTGTTGACGGAATCGGTTTGTCATTTATGTGGGCGAGCTGAAGAGGACACGCACCATGCTTTGTGGGGCTGTGAAGCACTTAAACAGGTATGGGATAGAGACTTTCATTGGGTAAATCAATTCGAAGCATCACAGGGTTCGTTTAAAGACTTGGTGGCGTTAATCATGACGAAACCGAGAGTTCGTGAAGTCTTTGCTACAACAGCTTGGTTCATATGGTCTTACAGAAACAAGTCAAGGTTGCAAGAAAAATCGGTTCCTCTTAGCGGCATCAGAGAGGAGGTCTGCAACTTCTAGCAATTGTTCAGCTCCTGCCGTGAACACTCTGACAGCAGCAAGATGGTGAGGCAACGTAAATGGCAACCTCCCAACCCAGGTGAATATAAAACTAACTTCGATGGCGCTATGTTTAATGAATGTGATGAAGCTGGCGTGGGCATTGTGGTGCGAGACTCTAATGGTCTGGTGGTGGCTGTGATGGCGAAAAAAAAAAAAAAACCTCATTCAATTTAGTGTTTAGAGCTATTGGCAGCAAGGCGGGCTGTGATCTTTGCTAAGGAAATCAGGTTACAAAGTCCCACTTTGAAGGTGACTCAAAAATGGTTATTAAGGGGTTGGTATGCAGTTCTCATCTCTTGGGCATTTGGTTAGGGACACTTTATCTCATGTTAGCTCCTTGCGGAGTTTATCTGTCGCTTATTTTGTAAGACAAAGTAATGCGGTGGCACATGTTTTGGCCAAAGAGTAAGGTTATTTTTTCCTTTTTCTACTTAGATGGAGTCTGTTCCGTTTGACATTGACATTTTTGTATGCGCTGATTTTCAAGTTGTTGAGTAATAAAATAAGTAGGCGGTCTTTTCACTCAAAAAAAAAAAAAAAAAAAAAAAAAACCCAATAGAAGTTAATTAATTACTCATTAAATTGTGTGGTGGGTCCTTAGTTGGTTGGTTGATTCTTTTACAATAGATTTAGCTCTTCAAAGCTCATGTAAATTCCATTCTTTAGCAAAAGAAAAAAAAAAAAAAATATATATATATATATATATAGAGAGAGAGAGAGAGAGAGAGAGAGAGAGAGAGAGAGATTCTTATTTGGTGATTGACTCAATAGACATGAAATTAGAGTTAACAAAAATTATATAATTTAAGATGCCAATTAGACCTTGAGATTTATCTTCCAAAAGTGATTGACTCTATAGTTGTGAAAATTAGAGTTTACGAAAATCATAATATGTAAGATGTCAATCTTAGCATGAGATTTATCTTAGAAAAGTTATGGATTCGTAACAAAAAGAAAAGTCTTACAAAACCTAATTTTTTTTTCATTGAACTGAAAAACGTCCAAACAATTGATTATAAATGTGTTAAAATTTAGGTTCAAGTGGGATTTGTGATTCTATCAATTAACAATTCAAAAATTATATAGGATCTTTAGATCCTATGATCCAGATCGAAGTTTTAACAATTATGTTGTGAGTTAATACATAAAATTTTAACATGAATGATTGTAATGTGTCGTGCCTACTTTTATGATGATTGACTATTTGTAGGGACACGTTTTGTAGCCCAAACCCAAGATGTATGGATGTTGGCCTAGTGAACCCAATACAATAAATTTGTAGAGAGTGAGTTAAAGAATTAGCACTAATGAATTTGACAACGGCTAGTATGGATGTAGAAGATGATTAAGCAAGAACAAGGAACATAGAGCTGAATGAATTCATTGTCCGAGGAGGTAAGTTTTCATATAAATTGATTAAACAGAGTACAAGTGCAATTTAGATTGCTACAGTGCATCTTCTCTATTTTTCACGTGGCCTTTCCTCATGGAGGGCCTTTTACATTATATAGCTCCCTTTAGACCATCTTGATCCTACATTTGTTGATCATCTGAGCCCTTATTTGAGTACCTATCTCATCAGACATCCTCTTTGACTTTCTATGAGTTGTGGTAGCCAAGACAACATTGTTCAAAGGTCTTTTTCACATAAATGTGGCCAGAAAAGTAGCTGCAGTGCATTTAATGCAGTGGTAGTAGCTTTCCCTTAGATATTTTTGAGTTCCTATCCTTCTTGTACGTTCATGATGCACGTCCCTATCATTAGAACTTCTTGGAAGGCCACTTTGATCATTAGGATCTACATCTGATCTATATTTGGTTTATCCAAGTAAATATTTCTCCTCGGACCATCTTTCTATTTGTATCTTACTATTAAGTCCTGAGTCTGAACCATTCATTACCATTCGTTCGTCCTCGGACTACTCACGCTCTCAGCCAAGGCCTAAGGCCCAATATACAAATTTGTGCCCTTACCCCTATAATAGCCCCTAAAAACTCCGATTTTTCCCTCTTATCAGAGGAGAAAAAGTGGGGTTTTGATCTCACAATAATTGAGGACTTTAATTTTCTCAAAGCTAGCCATCCGAGGAGTTGGATGTCTAAGGTTCTGTTTAATACTTAGAAAAATATCTTAACGTATCAATTTTCCCAAGGTATGTGGTCTGAGGACCCAGGCATGACCAAGATTCTGTTTAAGCACTTGTAAAGATGTCATAGAATGTTAATTTCCCCTTAGTATCTGGTCCAATGACCTAGGCATGACTAAGGTTCTATTTAAACACTTCTAAAGATGTCATAGAGTGTTAATTTCCCCTTATTATCTAGTCTGAGGACCTAGGCATGACTAAGGTTTTGTTTAAGCACTTGTAAAGATGTTATAGAGTGTTAATTTCCCCTTAGCATCTGGTCCGAGGACCTAGGCATGATTAAGGTTCTGTTTAAGCACTTGTAAAGATGTCATAGAGTGTTAATTTCCCCTTAGCATCTGGTCTGAAGACTTAGGCATGACTAAAGTTCTATTTAAACACTTGTAAAGATGTCATAGAGTGTTAATTTTCCCTTAGCATCTAGTCTGAGGACCTAGGCATGACTAAGGTTCTATTTAAGAGATGTCATAGAGTGTTAATTTTCCCTTAACATCTGGTCCGAGGATCGAGGCATGAATAAGGTTCTGTTTAAGCATCTGTAAAGATGTCATAGAGTGTTAATTTCCTCTTAGCATCTAGTCCGAGGATCTATGCATAACTAAGGTTCTGTTTAAGCACTTCTAAAGATGTCATAAACTGTTAATTTCCCCTTAGCATCTGGTCTGAGGACCGAGGCATGACTAAGGTTCTGTTTAACACTTCCTTGATAGCCCCTACCTACTTGAGCTTCGTCACCTCATCTCTGACAAGATCTACATGTTCCTTGGATGGGCATCGAGGTGATTGCTTTTTGGGAGTGATGGATGAGTCAATATTTAAATGATGACAAATGAAGTTTGAATCCGCCTCTAGGGCTTTAGCCCCTTGTACAGGTCGGGGTACATAATCTCAGCACCATTACCCTCTCAATCCTGCTCATGCTCATGATCTCTTTCACACTCAAGATTAAGAAAATCATCTTGTCATAGAGAACCTGCGGGTTCTGCCCGGTGGATCCTATCATAGTCGACTGTTGCACTCACTAATAAACAAGTTCTCCCTATAGACGGCGCTAATTGTAGGGACATGTTTTGTAGCCCAAACCTAAGATGTATGAGATATTGGCCCAGTGAGCCCAGTACAATAAATTTATAGAGAGTAGGTTAAAGAACTAGGCACTAATGAATTTAATAACAACTAGTATGAATGTAGAAGATGATTAAGCAAGAACAAGAAAAATAGAGTTGAATGAATTCATTGTCCGAGGAGGTAAGTTTTCATATAAATTGATTAAACAGAGTACAAGTGCAATTTAGATTGTTACAATGCATCTTCTCTATTTTTCTCGGGGCCTTTTCTCATGGAGAGTCTTTTACATTATATAGCTCCCTTTGGACCATCTTGATCTTACACTTGTTGATTATCTGAGCCTTTATTTGAGTACTTGTCCCATCAGACACCCTCTTTGGCTTTCTGTGAGTTGTGGTAGCCAAGGTAACACTGTTCAGAGGTCTTTTCCACATAAATGTAGCCAGAAAAGTCGTTGCAGTGCATTTAATACAGTGATAGCAACTTTCCCTTAGATATTTTTGAGTTCCTATCCTTCTTGTACGTTCATGATGCACATCCCTATCATTAGACCTTCTTGAAATGTCATTTTGATCATTAGGATCTACATCTGATCTATATTTAGCTTATCCAAGGAGATATTTCTCCTTAGACCATCTTTCCATTTGTATCTTACTCATTAAGTCCTGAGTCTGAACCATTCATTACCATTCGTTTGTCTTCGGACTACTCACGCTCTCGGCCAAGGCTCACAGCCCTATATACAAATTTAGGCCCTTACCCCCATACTATTTTTTTCCAACAATTTTATATTTATTTTTATTATTGTTATATACGTCAATTGTTGAAGGTGGAGGGATTTAGATCTTAGATGTCTTTGTTGAAAATGCTAGGAGATACAAGTTGAGCCACAAGACTTTTTTTTTTTTTGTTTTTTAATTTTTTTATAAATTTTAATTTTAATTTTATTTTATTTATGGAACTACTGCAAGACTCTTGTTTGTTGACCAAGGCTATAATTTCTCAATTTGGTTTATTGTGTCAAAAAACAATTCAGTAATGAGAGGATTTAAATTTGGCTTATCACATACAAAAAGAATGCAATAAAAAACAATTTTGGACCCAAGGAAGAAGAAGCGGAGGTGGAGACAAATTAGGCCACTAAAGTTCACATGCGTTGCGATTCATCCGTTGGTATCTTCTGCCATGATAAAGAAACTACGACTATGGAGAGGTTCTGTGTCAACATCTAACCAACTGTCGTAGCCTCATAATTTCTTGTTGAGAAATAACGCATTTTTGGTACTTGTTAGTCAACTTCCATGAGTTTTAATGTTTTATATAATACTGTTTCCTAATTCCCCTTCCATTATCTAGGACTAGATTCCCTTCCTCCACAAAGGCCCACTTCTGAAATTGGATGAAGATGGAATACTGAATAAATTTCTGTTTGCTTATGTAATTGTAAACATTTAAGACTCTTGCTAGGAATTTAGCCTTAGACATGTGAGA
This sequence comes from Quercus gilva, assembly GCA_023621385.1. Taxonomy (NCBI): domain Eukaryota; kingdom Viridiplantae; phylum Streptophyta; class Magnoliopsida; order Fagales; family Fagaceae; genus Quercus; species Quercus gilva. The sequence goes on along the minus strand of CM042476.1, from coordinate 60,610,291 downwards.
TGTAAAAATAGAGAAAAAAAAAAATATATGCATACAAAAAATAATCATATAATACAATTTTTACGTAATTCGACAATTTGTTTATGTTCACAGAGTTGCAGTAATTTCATTATTTTTAAGGAAAAATATAAAATGTGATAATACAATTTTTCTCTTTCAAAATAATACGACCAACCTTAATCTAAATCATCGGTATTTATATTTTACATAGAAAAGCCTCCGCTACATAGACTAAGTTTTAAAAAATTTCTCATTAAAAACTGTAACACTTTTATATAAAACTGGATCATAATCTAAATCAAACACAAACTAAGTTCCACATAAGCCAACAACTCTTGGGTCTTAACATTGTGTCTAATATGGCTAAAAGTCATTCAGATCAAGACTACAGATTTTATGAAATTTTTCCTTCATTTTTATTTTGATTTTGGAAAACCATTCGTTTTATAAAATAATAATAGTCTTTGATTTGGCAGTTTTCCAAGATCCAATATAATATTAAGACACCCTTGAAAGCAAAGTGGCCTCAAAATTTACAAAATAAAATAAATTATATAGGTAGTTTTCCAATATGGCAATATCTAATTTAATATCAACTCTCCCGTTACAGCAAAGTGGTCCCATGATAGAAATAATGTGTATACTTCAGCCTCAAGGTGCTCACACAATGCTTACGAAAGCTCACATCATTCTTTTCTATTTGTGTTTTTATTTTTTCCATACAAGTGTGCACTGGCATTAAAATATAGTATGGTTTTGCATAAATTGAATTGAAAGTAATCATTATGCATGCTGATATTGTTAGAGTTTATGCCCTAAAATGCAATTTATTGACATGTTATAAATAATTAAATTATTTAATTATATGAGACTATTTGCAAATGAACTAATTGGATATTATCATAGTTCTTGAGATGTATTGTATTTGATTTAGTTACAGAAGATATAAATCACAAGTTCCTTGTAAACTCAAAATGTAGTTCGTAGTCGATGATAAAATTGGACGTTTTATCTGTGTAGAATATAACACATTAACTAAGATGGCTTGTCTTGATCATAGAAATGGAGACTTTTAGTTGATGTGTTAATATGTCTTAAGTGTGTAAGACATATTGAACTTGACCGCTGTGAGATTAATTATTCAATTAATAACTGTCACCTGAATAAAAAACTCACGACTTCTAATTTCATAAACTCTCAATCCTGAGAGGATTAAATAAATTATTTAATTATATGAAACTATTTACAAATGAACTAATTGGATATTATCATAGTCCTTGAGATGTATTGTATTTGATTTAGTTACAGAAGATATAAATCACAAGTTCCTTGTAAACTCAAAATGTAGTTCGTAGTCGGTGATAAAATTGGACATTTTATCTGTGTAGACTATAACACATTAACTAAGATGGTTTGTCTTGATCATGGAAGTAGAAACTTCTAGTTGATGTGTTAATATGTCTTAAGTGTGTAAGACATATTGAACTTGACCGTTATGAGATTAATTATTAAATTAATAATTGTCACCTGAATAAAAAAACTCACAACTTCTAATTTCATAAACTCTCAATCCTGAGAGGATTGTGAACCCGATCATGAAGTGTAGGTTACTTTGATATATAAGGATTGATATCTAATTTAACGATCAAAACTTTAGTATGTTGGGTAACCACACGTAGTGTTGAGGGAACACATATTCTCAAGATAGAATCCATAATTTCTTTCTATAGAGACTTGAAATATCCTATTGAGATAAGTTTAATGGGAATTGGTTATTTAAGACTTGTCATTTTAGTAAAGAGTTACTAAAGTTTATATTTATTGAAATTAGATTTGATAAATATGATTAACTAAAAGATTAATTGGGAGCTTAAGGAATAAAATAGTTGTTTACAAAGTGACAGTTCATTATGACTTTGTTCACTATGGATATTTCATGAAAGGGTCAAATGATATCATATTAGAGTCTTGGGATATAATTTATTAATAAGGCCTAGAATGCAATCATATTTCTATAGTGGTACTTGTTATATAATTAATGGTAACTTTTGGGCTTGTCAAGAGTTGATAGATAAGTCTGAGGCCCATTGGAGCTAAAGCCTTATTTGTCCCTTTGGTCACATCCTAAGCCACATACTAAAGCCCAATTGGACTGGAACAAAAGGCTAATCTAATTAGATAATCAGTTGTTTATTTAATAAGAGTTATTAAATAAAGTAATTGCTAAGAGATAGTTAATACATACGTATGATTAAAAGAAGAGAAAACAGTTTTTCTTAGTAGTATCTTGGTGAACACTTTTCTTTTTGGAAAATCAACGTACTTAAGAACTGATTGAAAGATCACTCATCTTGGGCACTATGTGGAATTGTGATGAAGATTGAAGGTCTTCTCAAGTATTGTTTTGAATTTTATTGCATCAAGGTATGCTTTCTCTTCTTTGTTCTAGAATTCAAGGTTATATGTTATCTCTCATGATTGAAGTAGATCCTTGTGTTACTTCCGCTCCGTGATTTGTATGAGATGCAAAACCAGTTTTTCCAACAGATACATATCAAAAGTTTATCAATTGTTAATATCCATGTTATTTTACATTAAAATAAAGTTTAATGAATGCAAACTTTTAGCCATCCGATCATAGTTGTGCTTGTTGTATTTATACTTTTTTAGTGTAATTGTTACACATGTTAATACATATTGAAAGGGTTTGAAATTATTAATTCGATCACCCGAGATACAATAAAATTCTATCACTAAAGAGAAAGCATGTCACTTCTTATTAGAAATTGTTGTTAGATGTGGATCATGATTTTATATGTGGCAGAGTGGACCTAAATCCACCTTGAAGAGTTTAGCATGAAGAGGAAATTTGAGGAGTAGACCCGGCCCGGGGTGCAACAAAAGATAAAAGGGACATTTTATGGGAAGAAACCATTTGGGCCTGTAGCCAAGATAATCTGCTACACCCAGGCTTCCTGAAGACCATTTAGGCACGCTATCGAGGCAATCCGTAAAACTATTCTTTCCCAAGAACATGGAGACTAGTAGAGAAGCGACCTTCCTCTTAAGCTTGGGACACCTTTAGCTCACCTTTCTCCTGAGGAATACATTGTAGAAAATGCATAGTCTAATATAATAGTCACCTTCGCATTAATGAGCTCCCCCCACCTAATGTCAGCCACATTAAATATTGAATGATTGGCCCGAACAGTGAAAACACCACAAAAAGTCCTTTTTCATAATCAATAAATGGTAGGGCAAGAGGCTGATAGGACAAGTATATTATAAATATAAAAGGGCACAGTGGAAAAATTAACGGATCTACTTTATTTACAATTGATAATATGCACTATGTAAGTTTCAGAATATAGAACAAGAGAGTGTATCTTGGTGCGGTGAATTTCAAAACAAAGATCAGAAGTTCTCGGGAACACTTTCAATCTTCACTCTAATTCCACTAACGCCCAAGATGTGTGGTCTCTCAATCAATTATATATGTATGTTCTAGAGAGAATGAGAGTGTCTAACACTCACATACAAAACGTTTCTTGCACTTGTGATTGATTCCAAAATTTTGTATGTTTCTCTCCTATAACTGATTATCTAATTGGACCAGCCTTTTGGGCCTTTCCAATTAGGCTTTAATATGTGGCTTGGAGTGGGGCCAAAAGGGAACAAATAAGACACTAGCTCCAATGGGCCTTGGGCTTTTCTATCAACTCTTGACAAGTCCAAAGTTACCATTAATTATATTTAATACCACTATATAAATATAATTGCATTCTAGGCCTTATTAATAAATTATATCCCAAGACTTTATCATACATGCAACTCCTTCATAAAATATTCGTAGTAATACAAAGTCATAAATGAAGACTGCCACTTTGTAGATTACTACATCTTAATCCTTGAGTACCTAGTTTAATCATTTTAAGTTATTCTTTATATATTTACGAAATCCAATTTCATAAATATATACTTTAGTAATTTCTTACCAAAGTGGTTAGACCTAACTCTCTGAATAACAAACCCATTAAATTTATCTCTAGTGAATATTTTATATTCCTGTTAAGAGACTGTGAATTCCATCTTGAGAATACATGTTCCATCAACACTAAATATGGCTGCCCAACATACTAAGGTTTTGACCGTTAGTTTAGATCTCATTCTTGATATATCAAAGCAATTTACAATTCATGATCAGATCCATTATTCTATCATGATTAAGAGTTTATGCAAATACAAGTCGTGAGATTTATTATTCAATTGACAGTCGTTAGGAGAATAATAAATCTCACAACAGTCCAGTTCAATATGTCTTAACTCTTAAAACGTATCAACATATTAACTAGAAGTCACCACTTCCATGATCAAGACAAATCATCTTAGTTATTATGTTATAGTCTTCGCAGATGAAATGCCCAATTTCATCACCGACTACGAACTAACATTCTGAGTTTACAAAGAACTTGTGATTTATATATTCTGTGACTTTTCATATAAATCACATACTATGCATCTCATGGACAATATGATAATGTCCAAATATTCATGTTACCATTATTTCAGATAATAATAAAACAAACTTTATTAATTACAATATTAAGTCATACATCATGTCATACATAATGTCATACATAATATAGTACATAGCAACAACAATAGGATTCTAGGGCACTAATCCCAACAATCTCCCACTTGCCCTAAAGACTATTGTACACTAATTTAATTCTCATTCCCTCCAAATGCGACTCGAAAGTCCTTTGAGGCAAGGCTTTGGTAAAGGAATCTGCTAGATTATTTTCACTTTCAATCTTTGCTACCATCACATCTCCATGAGCAATAATATCTCTAATGATATGATACTTTCTCTCAATGTGCTTTCCTTTTTTGTAATTCCTTGGATCTTTTGATTGTGCAAAGGCACCACTATTGTTGCAAAATAATGTGATGGGAACTTGTTCCATTCTTATTACACCAAGGTCAGAAAAGAATTTCTTGAGCCATACAGCTTCCTTTGCTGCTTCACAAGCAGTAACGTATTTTACTTCCATGGTGGAGTCCACAATACAAGATTGCTTGACGCTCCTCTAAGTTATGGCTCCACCTCCCAAGGTGAAAACACATCCTGATGTGGATTTTATGAAATCTAGATCCGACTGAAAATTTGAATCTGTATAGCCAATGGGAATCAAATCATCACTTTGGTAAATAAGCATATAATCTCTCGTTCTTTGTAGATACTTGAGAATATGCTTTACAACTTGCCAATGTTTTGGTCCTGGATTTGATTGATAACGGCTGACCATGCCAACTGAATAACAAATATCTGGTCTAGTACAAAGCATTGCATACATAAGACTTCCTATGCAGAAGCATAAGGAACTTGTCTCATCATATCTACTTCCTCTTGAGTCTTAGGCCTTTGGTCCTTAGACAGAGGAACTCCATGTCTGAAAGGAAGTAATCCTTTCTTGGAGTTTTGCATGGTAAACCGTTCTAGAACTTTATCTATATATCCAGCTTATGATAAGCCTAACATCTTATTTTTGTGATCTCGCTAAAACTTGATCCCTAGAATAAAATTAGCCTCACCCAAGTCCTTCATATCAAATTGGCTTGACAACCAAACCTTTACGGATGACATTACCCCAAAATCATTTCCAATGAGTTGAATATCATCAACATAAAGCACTAGGAACATTACTACTTTATCTTGATGTCTTTTGTACACACATGGTTCATCAAGATTTTGTTCAAAACCAAATGACTTGATTACTTGATCAAATCTGATGTTCCATGACCTAGATGCTTGCTTAAGTCCATAAATGGACCTTTTCAACTTGCATACAATATGCTCTCGGTTCTTTGCTATGAAACCTTCTGGTTGCATCATATAGATTTCCTCTTCAAGATTGCTATTAAGAAATGCAATCTTGACATCCATTTGCCAAATCTCATAATCATAATGAGCAGCAATGGATAAGAAAATTTTGATAGATTTAAGCATTGCTACTGGTGAGAAGGTTTCTTCATAAACAATACCTTCCTTTTGTGTGTACCCTTTTGCCACTAGCCTTGCTTTAGAGGTTTCTACCTTTTGCATTAAAAGGTCGTTTGGTCATTTTACCTTCCAAACAAGATTCACAAACTAGGAATTCATCAAAGTCCAATGGCTCTAAGAGTCCATCTTTGATCAGTTTTTGAATTCTGTTTAGATTAATATGACCCAAACGCAAGTGCCGAAGATATGCATCATTAGTAGAAGGAAACTTTCTCTTTAATGATTTTACATGAGAGTCATTATCTAATTCAGAATTATACAATTCATGCTTATCAGGAGTTAAAATATAAAAACCATCCACAATATTGCTAGACCAGATAAACATTTTACCCTTCTTTATTACAATATTATCTTTAAGGATAACACAATATTCATGTTTACCTTTGCATGAATTTGTGCATGTTAAAATATTGTTAACATGATTAATCTATAGACCTAATCTAACCAGGATTAAACCCGGTACTCAAGGATTAAGATGTATCAAACCCATTAAACTTATCTCAAGGAAATATTTTATATCTCCGTTAAGAGACTATAAATTCTATCTTGAGAATATATGTTCCATCAACACTAAATGTGGCTGCTCAACATACTGAGGTTTTGACTGTTATTTTAGATCTCACTCTTGATATATCAAAACAACCTACACTTCATGATTAGGTCCATTATTCTCTCAGGATTAAGAGTTCATGCAAATACAAGTTGTGAGATTTATTATTCAATTGACAGTCGTTAGGAGAATAATAAATCTCACAGTGGTCTAGTTCAATATGTCTTAACTCTTAAAACATATTAACATATTAACTAGAAGTCACCATTTCTATTATCAAGACAAATCATCTTAGTTAATATGTTATAGTCTTCACAGATGAAATGCCCAATTTCATCACCGACTACAAACTAACATTCTGAGCTTACAAAGAATTTGTGATTTATATCTTCTGTGACTTTTTACATAAATCATATAATATGCATCTCGTGGACTATATGATAATGTTCAAATATTCATGTTACCATTATTTTAGATAATAATAAAACAAACTTTATTAATATTTAAGTTATGCATAATGTCATACATAATATAGTACATAGCAACATACAATAGGATTCTAGGGCACTAATCCTAACAAAGTATCCCTTAAAGGAGGAGGAGAGCAATAGGAAGGGGGGTCTAGAAAAAAGAGGAATTAAGGAAGAACAAGAGAGAGCGTGAGAGTTAGAATTTCTTTCCTTGTATTCAACACTTAGAACCCCTTTTGGTACCATGGAAACACCCTTTTTCATATATAAAATGCACAATTTAGTTACTTTTCATTTCCAACTATCTTGTTAATCTTCCCATTGTGGATTCATACCATCCATTTTTTAGAAATTAGTTGTGTTGATCAAGAACTTTTGTCTAGAATCTTTTTCTGGTGTTTTTAACTCCTACACAATTAGTGTTGTCTATGGGAAAATCCACCAAGCAGTAGGATTAAGAGCCAATTGGAGTGAAAGATGACGAGTCAGGCAAGGAATAGGGCTCCTAATCAGTCTCGACCAAGCATGTCAGCTGAATTTGTCTTAAGAAATAGGAGATTGCAATCTGAATTAAGAAGAGAAGGCTTGGAGGAGTCCCCCCATAATTATTGTAGGGAGCAAGGGTCTGCTCTTTCTTAGAGGGAGAAATCAGTGACTAACTCTACGAGACCCTTTTATTCTAGTAGGGATCGAGAAATGGATCGGTTGAGGTCTCAGGTGTTGGCCTTGTAGTGGGATGTAAGATGTAGAGAGGTGCATCAAAATCAACTGGATGTTAGCCTTGCAAGGGGACATTCCTGTAGAGGAGAAGATAGCTTTGGGAGTCATCGAAGGGATAGAGAAATGATGGATTCCCCACCTTAGTGGTATAGGGAAAGATATGCTACTCCTCCGTGTAGGTATAAGGATAGAACGGTTTCTCTAGTTAGGAGATACAGAAGGGTGGATTTTCCCCCGTGGAGGGATAGGAATAGAGGGCCCTCCCCCTAATAGAAGGGTGGAGAGGAGCTTCACCCAGGAGGTTCAGGGCACAGGGAAACCATGAAGAACCCTCTACCCCTTAGAATTTGGGAAATGATGCTATAAGTAGGGCTTTACAACAAATATCTTATTTTTCCTTCTCCGAGGAAATAGAGAGTACTGACTTACCTTGGAGATTTGTCAAGACCATCTTCATCAATTATGATGGCAAGTTTGTCCTTGTTGAGCACATTAGTCACTACAACCAAAGCATGACCATTTCTTCCAAGAATGAGGAATTGATATGCAAAATTTTTCCCTCCAACCTTGAACCCACAACCATGAGAAGGTTCGATGGGTTGGAGAAAGGCTCCATTCACGTGTATGACAAGCTTGTTAGGATCAGTGCCTAAGATCCTAGTGTATGCTATGTGTGACATTATGTTCTATGTAATAAACTTGTTTTATTATTATTTAAACGTGTGATATGAATATTTGGACATTATCATATAATCCTTGAGATGCATTGTATCTGATTTATTGGTTTAGTCATAGAAGATATAAATCACAAGTTCTTTGTAAACTCAAAATCTAATTTCGTAGCTGGTGATGAAATTGGGCATTTCATCTGCAAAGATTATAACATGTCAATTAAGATGATTTGTCTTGATCATGGAAGTGAAGACTTCTAATTGATATGTTAATATCTTTTTAGTGTACAAGACATATTGAATTGGACTACTGTGAGATTTATTATTCTATTAATAACTATCAAATGAATAATAAATCTCACAACTTTCATTTACTTAAACTCTCAATCCTGAGGGAATAGTGAAGCTGATCATGAAATGTAGGTTGCTTTAATATATCAGGAGTGAGATCTAGACAAACGGTCAAAACCTCAGTATATAGGGTAACCACACGTAATGTTGAAGAAACACATATTCTCAAGATGGAATTCATAGTCTCTTTATAGAGATATAAAATATTCCCTTTAGATAAGTTCAATGGGTTTGGTTATTTAGAGTGTTAGGCCTAACCACTTTGTAAAGAGTTACTAAAGTTTATATTTTATGAAATTAGATTTCATAAAATATATATGAATAACTTAAAGGATTAAACTGGGTACTTAAAGATCAAGAGGTAGTAATTTTCAAAGTGACAGTTACACATTAAGACTTTGTATTACTATGAATATTTCATGAAGGGGCTAAATGTTTAATAAAATTTTGGGATATAATTTATTAATGAGGCCTAGAGTGCAATTATATTTATATAGTGGTATTAAATATAATTAATGGTAACTTTGGGCTTGTCAAGAGTTGACGGATAAGTTCAAAGCCCATTGGAGCAAGAGCTTATTTGTCCCTTTGGTCTCACTCCAAGCCACAAACTAAAGCCCAATTGGGTTGGCCCAAAAGGCTAATCCAATTAGATAATCAATTATTTATTTAATAAGAGTTATTAAATAAAGTAACTGCCTAAGTGCGATATATACGTATGATTAAAAGAGAGAAATATTCAGAGTTTTCTCAAGACACTTGGTTATTCTCTTAAACAAATACGTATAGAACTGATTGAGAGACTATATATTTTGGGCACATTGTGGAATTGGAGTGAAGATTGAAAGTCTTCCCAAGTTCAATCTTCATTTTGATTTGAATTTCATGGCATCAAGGTACGCTTTCTTGTTCTTTGTTTTTAAAACTCAGATGTTGCATGTTATCTCACATGAATGTAGTAGATCCGTTTATATTCCGTTGCATGTTTTTATATGAGACACAAAAATGTATTTTTCCATATGTTTTTCCAAAAATTGGTATCAGAGCGGCCTTCAATCTCATGTTTGTATAACGTGTTGAGTGAGTTTTAGAATCAAAGAAAACTGTTTTCATGGTTTTTTGAAAATTCTGTAGTAATTTTTCTGCATATTTTAGTTTAAGAACTATTGTTTGATAAAACTGATATTGAAGTAATGATGTTGTTTAAGTTTGATTTTAACCATGCCATATTGAACTTTAACACTATAGCATCAATGAAATTAAGTTTTGATCTCAATCACATTTAGATATGATCAAAGGACTATGTTTTGTTGAAGTGAAACGTCAAAAATGGTTACTAGAAAAATCTAAAAAAATTTAGTTTCACGAGTCTTAATCGATCGAGAATTCCTTTCAATTGATCGAATGTTCCTATCAATCGATCGGACAGGAATCAAGAATCGATCGAGTCATCCAGAGACTTCGTAATGAACTTCTTCAATTTTTCGATTGATCTAGAATTCCTTTGTTTCTTTCGATCGATTGAACAGGAATCGAGAATCAATCAAGTCATCCAGAGACTTTAAAATTGATTTATTAAATATTTCAATCGATTAAGAAATACCATTGACCGATTGAATGAACTGTTTTTGGAATTTCACTAAGTGTTAAAGCATAGATAAAGTGCAAAGCAATGTGTGATGAGATTACACATATTTCCAAAATAAAAACCTTTCTTTTAAAATTTCTAGTGGGAGAGAGATTCAAGGGTTGATTCTCACGGCCTCCATTACCAGTTCATAGTAGTGTGAAGTAGGCACCTTGTCTTGGCCTCCAGCCTTGCATTCCATGTGGAGGGTGTTTATTTCATAGTACTATAAGTTTGAACTTCCAAGTTTGTATTGGTGTGAGCAAACACCTTGTCTTGGCTTTGAGCCTTGCATTCCATGCGGAGGGTGTTTTGTATCATGAATCTACTAGATTAAACTTTTGTTGGTAGATGAAATGTGGCTACACATGAATCTAGGTAATGGTGTACACTAGACTAAATATTATAGTATCATCTATGCTGAGTTCTTACTATTATTATTTAGAGGCTAAATGAATAATAGTATATTATTAGTGTTTGGTAAGAGTTATCAAGACAGTACTAGTAATGAAAGATATTTTTAATCAATCATAGTATTTAATGTTCACTCTACGTTGAGGGATATTGAATATGGGATTGGGTTGTCGTTGCATATTTTATATTATGGTTTTATTAAAGTTCCATACTATATGTTTACATGCTAAATTGGTAATGTCTAGTTTACTTATTATATTCATGTTTATTGTTTTTAGATTTAAGCGTGGCATCTTTTAGCCCACTTGTTACTATTCTTAATCAAAACAAATTGACTGGATCCTACTATGTTAATTGGAAAAGAAACTTAGACATTGTTCTTACTGCTGAAAAGCACAAATTTGTGCTTAATCAACCATGTCCAAACTTTCTTTCATTAGATGCTCCTACTGAGGAAAAATAGCAATATGATCATTGGCAAAAATCTAATGAGATGGATAAGTGCTCTATCCTATCATCTATTTCAAATGTTCTACAACATCAAATGCAGGATGTGGAACTAGCTTCAGACATAATGTTAAGTTTGAAGGAGATGTTTGGTGAGCAAGGCCGTTTAGCTAGGCAAGATACTATAAGGATCATCCAGAATACCAAGATGGCTTAAGGGACTCTTGTATGAGAGCATTGTCTTAAGATGATCTCTTATATGAATACACTGGAGATTTTAAGTGCCAACATTAATGGAGAATCCCAAGCGGATATGATACTCTAATCCTTGCTAGAATCATTCAAGGAATTCAGACTTAATTATAATATGAACAAAAAGATTTATACCTTGTTTGAATTAATGAATGAATTAGTGGTAGCAAAAGGCATCCTTGGGACAGCTAGTGTTGATACTAATATGGCTGAAGCTTCCTCTTCTAAGCCCAAGTTAAAAGGCAAGGGTGGTAAGAAGAAGAAAGACTTCACCAAACAAGATGGTAAATAGCTTGCCTTAGGAGTTGCCAATAAGGGAAAGAAAAAGGTAATCGAATACACCAAAGGAAAATGTTTCCATTGTGGTGAGAAAGGTCATTGGAAGATGAATTGTCCAAAATTCATAGCTAGCAAGAATAAAGGTATGATGAGATGATTCATTCTTGAGATTTTTTTAGTACATAATCCCACAAATTCTTGGTGTGTGGATTCAGGTTGTACTAATCATATCTGCAACACTTTGTAGGGGTTCCAAGAGACCAGAAGGTTGAATGAAGAGGAACTATTTCTTACTTTGGCTAATGGGAGCAAAATTCCAGTTGTAGCTGTTGGAGTGTTTAATTTATAATTTGATTCCAGGGTTTTAATATTGGAAGATTGCTTATATGTACCTAATTGTTGATACCGTATTTTGTTTGCCCTCGATTTGCGTGCCGGACCTTGAAAAATGCAAAAAATATTATTTTCTCTCCATGGGGCCGCGAGAAGATCTAGAATGACTTGGCGCAACCCATTCGGACATTGGAGCACCCGAAGTGCCTTTTTCAGCTAAAATGACTAAAATGCCCCTAGTCAACCCTAGGTTTGACCAAAGGTCAAACAAGGTCAAAATCCTCACAAAATAACATTTTTCATAGTTTTACATCAAACCTGAGCTTTTCAAAGATTTTTAATAACTTTGACCAAGTTTGACCCAAAATCGATCTTAGGTGGGCCCAAAAAACCCTAATTTTGATCCAACCGTCGGAATGGGTTGAAACCAATGCCATTACGAAGATTATCAAATCCTTGTTCCAACAACTTCATGGGTTGAAATCGGAGTTAGGATGGCTGAGATATCACGAAAACCGAGATGACACATCGATCGATGCATCGCTATCTTCCGAGAGCCATAACTTTTGATTCGACAGTTAGATTTTCAAGGTCCATAGATTTTCAAAAACAGGAAGTCAAGATATTTCCAAGGGTGCTAAGATCAACCCAATCAAAGGAGGTTTGAGGCTGGCAGCCCTTGAAGGGCCGCCGCCTCGAAAAGCATATTGGGTTTATAAATAGCCCCACACACTCCTCAGATCGGGAAGACCTTTTTTTTTTTTTTTTTTGGGTAAGTTTTGCTCTTTTCCTGGTTTTTCTACATGTTTTTCTCTCTTCCAAACATGAAAAAACACACAAAAAACACCCAATAATACATTAAAGCTTCTTGATTCTTCTCTCTTCACCAAAAGCACAAGGTATTGTTCTTATACCCAATCATCTTTTCCTTGGTTCTACACTTGGGATTTGGGGTTTAGGGGTGTGGATGAAGCTTTTTTAGCTACCATCCACTCCCCTAACCTTCTAAATCTTTTCTTAGCATTTATTTTGCTCTTTTGCCTTGATAACATGATTTATTGCTTTCTCTAGCATGTTTCTTGCCTTATTTGTGTTTCTAGCTTAAATCTCTTTGCTTTTATGCTTTTTGCGATGTTTCATGCCTAGATCTACGTCCTTACATGCTTATATGTTTAGATCTACATGCTTTAGCCTTTATGCCATGTTTTCCTATGTTCTGTGCCTCTTTTTGTTCTATGTCAACATTAGGGTTACATGCTCACATGCTTGTATGATGTTGTTGGCTATGCCTTGCTTGGATCTATGTATTTTATGTGTTTATTTCCATGCTATATGGTTAGATCCTTGTCTTCACATACTTATATGTTTGGATCCATCTTCTCCCATGTCTATGTGTTAAGCTTCTACATGTTTATGTGCATGTTTCCATGCCAATATGTCTAGATCTATGTTTTTACATGCTTGTGCGCTTGGATCTATATTCTCTACATGCTTTATGCTATCTTCCATTTGCTTGCGTGCTCCATGCCACGTTTGTGTACCTAGACCTAGGCTATGTTTGTCATGCCATGTGCTATTGTAGCCTTTTTGTCATTTTATCTTTCTTTCTTGTGTTTTGGCCTATTGGTTTGGACTTGATCTAGACCCTATGGTATTTGTCACTGTCTACACCTTGACCCATATCAAAGGGTTTGGATCACATGTATCTGCATGTCTATGCTTGCTTGCCTTTATGCGTTATGCTTGTGCTAGCCTCTCTTATTCTAAGTTTTGCCACTCTTGATGCCCTTAGCGGGTTTGTGGTTGTGTGGTTACATCCGACGCTCATGAGGCCTTATTTGGATGTAACCCTTTGGGATGCATCACCATGATGCCGGTTGCTTCATGCACACCTTTCCCTTTTTCTGCTCCATGCAATGATTTGCTTACCATGTTTGTTTGTGCCTCCCGTTGGCTTTATATGCATCTTTACACGCTTGCTTATATATCCATGCATGAGTCTTGCTTGCTAGTATGTCGTCTATGCTTCAACACAATGAGGCTATGGACATCTGATCTAAACCTACATCTGTCCCTCGTGGACACCACTTTTTGTTTGCTTTCTTGCTTGTTTGCCCTTCTACTTGCTTGCTTGCTTTATTGCTTCTTTGCTTGCCATGCTAATCTACTTTATGCCTTTTCATATGCTCTTTACATCTTTTCCTTTCATTGCTTGTCTGCTGGTTTCTTGTCTTTGCCTTTGCATGTACACATATGAAGCAAGGATGCTAAGAGCTAGGTGCAAGCAAAAAAGGCATGGATGCAAAAAGGGCACAGATGCAAGCATGTAGATATAAGCCAAGCGGCATGTTCAGCAGATTTAGGAGTTTAGCCTTTCCTTTTTGGTTATTTAATCTTTTAAACCCTCTTTCCTTCCCCCTCATTTTTCTTGTAGATGGATTGTATTAGGTATATTATGTCGTGTATCATTCGTCCTTATCTCTAAAGTATGGCAACCCCTGTTTACTTTCCTGCTCCGTGTGATAGAATTATGCATGATGTATGTATATATATACCTGCTCGCCCTCTTTCCGTGTGGTTGTCACAATCCATGTCACCTAAGGCAAAGTGATGCCTAATTTCCGCCGCGAAAGTAAAGTGACATGTCGCTGGATTTTCACTGTGGAAATCTGGTACTTTTTTTGAATGCGTTAGGAAAGCATATATTGGGACCACACCCATTCAAAAGCCAAACTGCAAAGCCCCCATGCATGCAAAACCTTGAAAGCCAATGTGAAAATCATGTTTTTACTGCCAATCTCCGAAAATTAAGGTTTTATCAAAAGAAAGGACTGTCCGTGGTAGGGCTTTCCAGATTGATCCGGTAACCCGACCCACCCGAAGAACTGACTGGAACTGACCCGAATCGGGCCGACCCGACTTTTCCAATGGGTCGGCGGCGGGTCTTCACCATTAGAAACCGATTCCGGTGGGTCGGTTTCGGTTTTCTCCTTTAAAACCCAAAAAACTTGAACCAACCAAAAGATTTCCATATTCTGGCAAAATTTCTAGAATCCGGCGATAGTTTTCTAGAATCCGGTGATAATTTTCCAAAATATGGCGAAGGAACCCAGATTCTGGCGATATTTCCCTTAGATCTGGTGAGATTTTGACCGAATTTGGCAAAATCTCATTAAATTCGGTGAGATTTTCATCAGATCTGGCAAAATCTCACAAGATCTAAGGGAAATATTGCTGGGATTTGGAAATCTATCACTAAAATCGGGGTTTCTTTGTCGGATCTGTGTTTTTTCACCGTTTTCCTCGCCATCTTCTCAGATGTAGGACTTCGACCGACCCGCCCGCCACCCGTTGATGGTTTGAACTGCCCGACCTGATTACTTTGGTGGGTCGGCGGTGGGTGCATTTTTTACTCACTCGATTCTGGCGGGTCAGTTCCAGGTTGGGCACAAACTCAACCCGAACTGAACCATGGACTGCCTTAGTCCTTGGACAGGCGTTGTAGGGTTCCTAACACCTCCCCCACACGTAACCCAATTTTTGGACCTAAGAATCAAGATTTTTTGCCATCAACATTAGATTAGGAAAAACGCCCTTTTTCTTAGCCTAGGATTGTTAATAAAATCAACTAGAAACAAGTGACCAATCTCATCTTAGAAAAACCCAATGATTGGTGGCGATTCCATTTACCTTTAGTAATCCCTTAAAGTTTGGCCTAGATTCCTGCCCTAACACCAAAGGTAGACTTACCTTCCTCTACCGAGAGAGAGCACTCGAAGCCCCGTGCAAATCACTCCACACACCACACACACGTACACCATGCAATACCATTTCTGAGAGAGAGGGGCCCTCCAATGGGGCCCTACGCGCACGGGAACGTCACCATGACAGGTGGTCGAATGAAGGCTCGCAGCGGTGGTTTTCTACCCTCGATTGAGGCCGGGCATCAATAGATTGGCAACTCCACTGGGGATCGATGAGAGTTTAGCCTTTAGAGCTTTTGATAAAACCATAATCTTTGGACATTGGCTTTTAAAAACATAGAAATTGGCATTGGCCTCTGGGGCTTTCCTTTTGAAAAAAGGCTTCTACTATATCCTAGTAGACTATTTCAAAAGAGCAAAAAAAAAAAAATATTTTTCCAAAAAATCATTTTCCAACAGGTAGGCTTTGAGGTATCTTCACATGGGGCTTTACCACTTTCCTTACATGATTTACCGGTTTCCTCACATGCTTTAAACTTTCCTTCACTTGCAAACATAAGGTAGCAAAATTTAATTTCCGCTACACCTTTATCCACTTTCATATATATATATATATATATATATATCTGCTGTGTCTGGAAAAGTCTTTCCCCTTCATTAAGGATTACATGACATATACACCATTTTTGAGCCAAACCCAGGCTTTGCACTACTAGCGTAGTCACATCACTTTGGGGATTTCATCACCCCATTTGCAGATGCCCAAATGAAAACATCGGTAGTGTTACCTATGATGGAAATAAAGATAAATACAGCGGAAAATAAGTTTTAAAACGGATCAACTTCATTCGATATTGATAACATGCACAAAGTAAATTTCAGAATTAGAGAACAAGAGAGTGTACCTTGAAGCGGTGAATTTCAAAATTGAAGATTGAAGAACTTAGGAATACTTTTAATCTTCACAATTCCACTAACGCCCAAGAAGTGTGGACTCTCAATTGGTTACAAAGGGATGATTAGAGCGTGACATACACTCACTTCCACCATTACAATGTTGTTTTTTTTTCACTCATACATTTCTGTACATTTTTCCCTTTGTATCTAACCAATTATCTAATTGGGCTGGCCTTTTGGGCCTTTCCAATTGGGCTTAAGTGTGTGGCTTGGAGTGGGATCAAAAGGGACTAATAAGACACTAGCTCCAATGGGCCTTGGGCTTTTCTGTCAACTCTTGACAAGTCCAAAGTTACCATTAACTATATTTAATACCACTATTAAAATATAGTTGCACTCTAGGCCTTATCTATAAATTATATCCCAAGACTTTATTATACATGCAACCCCTTCATAAAATATTCGTAGTAATACAAAGTCTTTGGTAGCAAGTTTATTATAAACACATTAATTGATTGAGAACTATTCTCATTATTTGTGCTATCATGATAACTCTTATCAAACACTAATAATTTGTCGTATTACCTTTAGCCTCTAAGTAATAATGACATAGCTCCTTTGGGAGGTTAACATTATACTTAGTCTAATATATACCATTATCTAGAATCATGTGTAGCCACATTTCATTTCCCTTTATGGTATTTAAACTTGTAGTACCATGGAACAAAACACCCTCCTTTGGGATCGCAAGGCATATACGCCAAGACGAGGTGCTTGTCCACACTACTTTAGACGAGTAAGTTCAATCTTGTAGTACTATGAAATAAACACCTTCCTTTGGGATTGCAAGGCATATACGCCAAGACAAGGTGCTTACCTCATACTATTATGAACTGATAATGGAGGCCGTGAGATCCAACCCTTGTATATCTCTCCCACTAGATGTTTTAAAATAAAGGTTTTTAATTGTTTAATACATATATAAACTAATTACACATAGCCTTACTCTTTATACATGTAATAAACAGGTGTCAGAATTTTTGGTGACTCGTTTGGCGACTCGCCCAGTTACTAGACTCCAGTCGCAAGTTTTGGCGACTTGTTTTGGCAACTCACCCAGTCGCAAAAAAACACCCAGAAACAGCCGTTTTTTCTATTAACCGTTTTTTACGTTTCCAATGAACAAAACACATTCTTAATGATAAAAAACGATGAGATTAAGATTAAAACTTGAATTTCATTGATGTTAAAGCGTTAAAATTCAATTTTACATGGTTAAAATCAAACTTAAACAACATCATAACATCAAAATCAGTTTTAATCAAACAATAGTTTCGAAAACTATAATATGCAGAAAAATGACTGCAGAATTTTCACAACTATGAAAATAGTTCTCTTTAATTCTAAAACTCACTAAACATATTATACAGATTCGAAAATGAAGACCGCTCTGATACTAATTGTTGGAAATATGCATAAACGTAGCGGAAAATTAACGGATCTACTTCATTCAGAATTGATAACATGCATTATGTAAATTTCAGAATATAGAACAAAAGAGTGTACCTTAGTGAAGAGAATTTCAAAACCAAAGATCAGAAGTTCTCAAGAACACTTTCAATCTTTACTCCAATTCCACAAACGCCCAAGATGTGTGGTCTCTCAATCAGTTATATGTGTATGTTCTTAAGAGAATGAGAGAGTGTCCAACACTCACATACATATCATTTCATAAACTTGTTGTGTATTGTAAAATTCTGTATGTTTCTCTCCTAATAACCGATTATCTAATTGAGTTAGCCTTTTGGGCCTTTCTAATTGGGCTCTATTATGTGGCTTGGAGTGGGACCAAAAGGGAACAAATAAGACACTAGCTCCAATGGGCCTTGGGCTTTTCTATAAACTCTTGACAAGTCCAAAGTTACCATTAATTATATTTAATACCATCATATAAATATAATTGCACTCTAAGCCTTATTAATAAATTGTATCCCAAGACTTTATTGTACATGCAACCCCTTCATAAAATATTCATAGTAATACAAAGTCATAAGTGAAGACTATCACTTTGTAGATTACTACATCTTAATCCTTGAGTACCCGGTTTAATCATTTTAAGTTATTCTTTATATATTTATGAAATCCAATTTCATAAATATATATACTTTAGTAATTTCTTACCAAAGTGGTTAGGCCTAACTCTCTGAATAATAAATCCATTAAACTTATCTCAAAGGAATATTTTATATCTCCGTTAAGAGACTATGAATTCTATCTTGAGAATATATGTTCCATTAACACTAAATGTGGCTGCCCAACATTCTGAGGTTTTGACCGTTACTTTAGATCTCACTCCTGATATATCAAAGCAACCTACATTTCATGATCAGGTCCATTATTCTCTCAGGATTAAGAGTTCATGAAAATAGAAGTCGTGAGATTTATTATTCAATTGACAGTTGTTAGGAGAATAATAAATCTCACAGCGGTCCAGTTCAATATGTCTTGACTCTTAAAACTTATCAACTAAAAGTCTCCACTTCCATGTTCAAGACAAATCATCTTAGTCAATATGTTATAGTCTTCACAGATGAAATACCCAATTTCATCACTAACTACGAACTAAAATTCTGAGTTTACAAAGAACTTGTGACTTATATCTTTTGTGACTAAATCACATAAATCATATACTATGCATCTCATGGACTATATGATAATGTCCAAATATTTATGTTACCATTATTTCAAATAATAATAAAGCAACTTTATTAATTACAATATTAAGTCATACATCATGTCATACATAATGTCATACATAATATAATACATAGCATCATACAATAGGATTCTAGGGCATAAATCCCAACATTTACAACCCTACAAGGGCATTCATCCATACACTAATTGGTTCCATCACCTAATTATGCAAAGATAAAATTTGTCGCAAGTAATTGAAAATCCGTTTAGGAGGAAATGCTGCTGAAAAACTGTTAAGAATCCCAAGATATCATGAGTCCAAGAATTCTCCCAAGGAAGATCCAAGAAAGATTGTTAGTAGATCACGATCATCAAAGAGATCGCAAGACGTCAAGAATCCAGGGGCTCCTTCAAGAGATCTAAAGGTCTAAGAGATCCATGCTGCCAAATCTCCAAGAGATCCATATTGCCTAAATTTCCAAGGGATGCGACATTACCAAAGGTTGTAGATGTTAAGAACCCAAGGGCTCCCTCAAGCAATCCAAAGGTACAAGAGATCCATGCTGTCCAAGTTACCAAGAGATCCAAGTGTCTAAAAGCTCCCCCAAGAAGTACACATTGTCAAAAGCCAAGTCATTCCTCGCAATTGCATTTCTTTTTATTGTAAAAGGCCCACCATGGGAGCTAATGAACCTAGCATTGTAAATGTAAATCTTATACAAGCATGTAATCAAAACAATGGTCTTTCTCGCATTATTGAGCATGTCGTGAAAGTTTTGGTTACTTGCCAATCTTGTGGATTAATCTTGCATCATAGCAGAAACCTACCATGATAAATACCCGATCAAGGGTGCAAAGCCAAATTTTTTTGAAAATGGTGGGTGCATGTTAAATAACAAGGGCATAAACTAACTTGATTTTGGTGTTATATTTCCATGTTGTCAAACGCACCTTGTTTCTTTAACCCCCTATTCTTTCTCAAGGGTCAAAAGATTGCTAAAAAGAAACAGGCTAAGCTACCACCACGCCATGATCCCATCGTCACTAGTTCTCACGCAAGAGAGATGTCTACTAGTGGTACTTCTCCCCATGAGGAAAATGCTCAAGAAATTGCTCTTCTGAAGGAGCAAATGACAGAAATGATGCGTATGATGCAACAACTGGTTGTAGAAGGAGGACAGAACTCTTCCGGTCATAGTCAAGGAGGTCCCCAAACCGAGAATGAAAATTAGCCCTCACTAGTACAAAATCAGGGCCACAATGTACCGCCCCAGGGCAATGACCAAGAAATAGATCCTCTTAAGGACAAGAACCCTGAATCTAGGTATGGCCAAGTTAAGAGCTAAGTGGAAACTCTAGCTGAGAAGCTTTATATCATGGAGGGCTCCTGCACCCACGGAAGCGTGGATCTCAGTTTGACTAACTTCCCTCAAGTCATTATGCCTCATAAGTTCAAGGCTCTAGAGTTTGTCAAGTATGATGGTACGGGAGACCCTTGCGTGTATTTGCGCATGTTCTGTAGGAAGATGGCTCCTTATGGGGATAATCACCCTCTGCTTTGCCAAATTTTCCCTCATAGTTTGACTGACCCTGCGGCCATATGGTATCGAGATTGGAAAAGACTTGTAGTTGGAGGGAAATGGCCAACTTTTTCCTAGAATATTACAGGTTCAACATTGAGATAGCTCTCGACTGCACGGTCCTTATGAGAACATAGAAGAAGAATGGGGAGTCTTTCTGAGAATAAGCCTAGAGGTGGCATGAGCTAGCCACACAAGTGTAACCCTGCATGATGGAAAATGTGATGATCAAGTGGTTTATTGACAACCTCAAGCCTCCTTACTATGAGAAGATGATCAGTACCCAAGTCACTCATTTTGCTAGGCTCATCCCTATTGGGGACCGCATTGACAAGGGAATTATGAGCAAGAAGATCATGGATGCCGAGTCTTTGAGTTCCATAGTCAAACAATAAGTCAAGAAAATGACCAGCCGCAAGAGTAAGGAAGCCGACGTTCATATGGTGAACAATGCATCAGAAAGGCCTAGGGGTGTTGCTTTTGCCTATGCTACCCAGTTGCTAGACCTTATCAGCAACAGGCTTAGTTTACTCAAGCACCTAATCGAGCCTCTAATTAGAGTGGGAGGCCAAACTTAAATCGTCCCCCCAGGAGGGAAAATCAAAAGTACACTCTGTTACCTATGCTCATGGCAGATCTTTATGCTTACCTACTCGAAAGGAAGCTACTAATGCGAATGTTTCAGAGGCTTAGAGAAGGTCCTCTTCCACTGGGATTTGATCCGTCCAAGAAGTGTGAACACCATTTTAGGGCCAAGGGGCATACTCTGGAAGAATGCTACCAGTTGAGAGACCATGTCCTGGATCTCATTGACAACAAGTTGATACAGTTCGATAACGCAGCTGTTCCGAACATCATCACCAACCCATTGCCTCCCCATCAAGAAGGGAATGTGAATGCCATCATTATAGTGGAAGAAAGGGTTCCAGATTTCTCCTTATCATCATTCCCATGGAAGGTTATGCTCTGAGCCTTGGTCCAAGAGAGCCACCTTGATCTTAAAGGTATTGGAATCCCAGTATTTGATTGGGGAATTTGCTTATTCTATGACAGTGAAGACAATCATGCCCTTTTTGATTGTAAAGTGCTCTGAGCACAGGTGCAGAGTCTAACAGAACGTGTTATTATCTAGGTTGAAAGGGAAATCGTGTGAAAAAGGTGATTGCATGGCAGCCAGCCTATGTCCTCTAGTTACCCAATCAAGAGCCAGTTGCAATGCTATATTAGTTGGGTCAAGGAAGGTTTGGGATGAATATCTACAAAAAATCCTTGAAAGAGACGTGTTCCTACAAGTGCCATAGAATCCACCTTTGAAGGTATGGTCTCAATGGTGTTGGCCACTAACCAGATTTCCTTTATAGATGATAAGCTACCACCAGAAGGTAGAGGACACACTTTGCCCAGGCATATAATGGTAAAGTGTGAAGATGTGATCATCACCAGAGTACTGATTGACAACGGGTCAGCCCTAAATGATTGCCCGATGTCTACCTTAGAGCGTTTGAATATGGATACATCTCTTATCCACCCTACCACCATGATCATTAGAGCCTTTGATGGCATTCTCTGGGAGGTGCAAGGCGAGATTAAGTTAGCCATTGGAATTAGACCCCCTGTTCTTCATGGTCAACTTCCAAGTCATCAAGGTGGATTCCCAATATAATATGCTCCTAGGGAGGCTTTCGCTACATGCGGCAAGTGTAGTTGCTTCTACCCTTCACCAAAGGCTCAAATTCCCATCCGAGGGTTCGTTGATCACTATTATAGCTAAAGAACCCCTGACTTTCTGTAAGGAGACTTCTTGTTGGAAATCTGGTTTTGCTTCTCATACAAAACACACAGCAGAAGCAATAATCACGGATCTACTTCATTCATGACAGAGAACATGTAACCTTGAATTCTAGAACAAAGAATAGAAAGCGTACCTTGATGTAGTGAAATTCAAAACTAAGACTTGAGAATACCTTTAATCTTCATCTCAATTCCATATGGTGCCCAAAAAGTGCGGTCTCTCAATCATTCTTTTTGTATGTTGATTCTCAAAGAAAGCTCTTCTTCTCATTCTAGAGAAAAACTGTTTTCTTTTCTTTTCATCATACGTACATATTAACTACCTTCATAGTTATTAAATAAAAACTGATTATCTAATTGGGTTAGCCTTTTGGGCCCTACCCAATTGGGCTTTAGTTTGTGGCTTGAGATGGGACCAAAGGGAACAAATAACACTCTAGCTTTAATGGGCCTTGGGCTTTTCTGTCAACTCTTGACAAGTCCAAAATTACCATTAATTATATTTAATACCACTATATAAATATAATTGCACTCTAGGCCTTATTAATAAATTATATCTTTAGACTCTAATGTCATCATTTAACCTCTCCATGAAATATCCATAGTGAATAAAGTCATAAGGAACTGTCACTTTGTAAACAACTATTTTATCCTTGAAAGCTCGAAAATGTGTTGAAAACACAAGAGCTGTTTAGACCCCCAAATAAAAAATAACGGCTCGATAGATTTTACACCTATTTAATACTAAGTGCAGAATGATGCAAATGCGAGCGGATAAACAAACAAGCTACTCTAATACATAAACTAAGCAGCACAACAGTATAATGAAATGTAAAAGAGTAGGGAAGAAGAATGCAAACACAAGATAACACACCGATGTGTTATCGAAGAGGAAACCAAAAAACTCGGCGAAAAACTTCTCCGCCGCCCTTCAAGCGATAATCGATCCACTAGACAATCAGTTGGGATACATGGGTTAGCAAGGGACCCTCCAAGCCTAATCTACCCGATGCATCTAAGCCCTCCAAGCTCCTTCTCCAACAAGGCTTCTTGGAACCGTGTCTTGTCTAGCTCTCCGGATCCCGCAACAAGCTCCATGTTGCATTTGCTATCCTTGGCTTCTTCCAATGCTTCCCAACAGCTCCAAAACACTCTCTACACTCTAAATAGGTGTGGGTTGTGTTTGGGTACAAATCTCCTCTCAAGGTATGATAATGGGAGAGGGATGGAAAAGAGACTATAATGATTTCTCACTAAGGATGAGTAGCTCTCTCTCAAAAGATGGGTGTGTGTATTTTAGAAAACCTCTCTAGGGTTTTTCTCTCTCAATAGCCTCTCTAACATATGTGGGTAATAAGGGTATATATAGAGTGGGCAAGGATAGAGTATCAGAAAGGACAGGCTGGCAAAACAGAGCGTTTCGCGGGTATCTCGTGGGAAGGCTTTACTAGCGAGATACTCGTGAAACACAGCTGTCTCCATCGTCCTGACTCTTTGCATTCCAGTCATGTGCAAGGCACATGCACCATTTCGCGGGATGCTTAGTAGCGGGATACCCACGAAAACTCTTCAGTCTTCAATTGATATTTGCTTACCATGCCCACTGCAAAATAGATATTTAGCCTAGTATATAACATAGCATAAAGACTTACTATTGATATGGAATAAGAACTGTCTTGATATGCTTTTCCTTTTATATGTCTTAGGACTATAGTCCTATATAAAGAAACTTCAAACTTAAAAGCAAAGAATCCTTTCTTGAAGTATTACATGCTATACTTGGCTAGAATCTAATCTATTTAAGCAGTTTAAGATAGACCCAACATCTTAATTTCTGATTTTTAAAAAAGTTTAATTCCTAGAATGTGACCAGTCTTCATCAAGTACTTTATATCAAATTGGACTAGATAACAAAAAATCTCCATGGATGACAATAACTCTACGTCATTCTAAATGATTAGAATTTCATCAACATACATTAAGAAATTCATTATTCTATATAACTTTTACACACATAAGGCCTCTTAATATTTTATCAAAATCAAACAACTTGATTGCTTGATCAAAGATGATATTTTATGATTCAGATGCTTGCTTTAGTCCATAAATGAACTTTAAGCAACTTGCATACTAAACACTACTGGTTCTTTGTTATAAACAAGTCTAGTTACATCTATATTCCTTAAGATTGCTACAAAAAGAAGCTTTCTTAATATCCATTACCATATTTCATCCAAATGAAATATAATGAATAAGAAAATCTAGATAGAATCAAACTTGACTATTGGTGAAAAATTCTTTTCATAGTCGAACCATTTCTTTTTGAATAAGTCTTTTCATCACTAGTCTTGACTTTGAAGGTTTGCACCTTCAAATCTATCAATCGCATTTACTTATAGACCTATTTGAAAACAATAGGCTTAATGCCACTAGGCGCCTCTACAAGTTCTAGACTTTAAATATAATCTAACTCTATTCACATAACCTTGATCCAGTAATCCATATTCATATCATCTATTGCCTTTATTTAGGACTAATGATCAAATTCATATCCTTGTGGAATGACTTCAAAAATTTATTCCAAAAGTATGAATCTATTTGATAATCCTCCCACTATGATATTGTACCGGTGTAATAGTCATCTACAGAATAATGTCTTATGGTGTATCTAATACAACCATTTCATTTCTAAATGTATGTTATAGTTGTCCTACAACAAAATTTTGACATTTTTCTTCTAGAACATTTTACCTTTAAAAGTGCCCTATTCCTCCTTTATGTATGCACTGGCTTAAAGAAGTCATTGAAACTTTATTCCTTTACAAAAAGGAGCTCTAGATCATGTTATCCTCTAAATAGAATTCACAGACTGGGAATATAACAAAATAATAGTTTTAAAAGCCCATCTTTCACCAATCTTGAATATCATTTAGATTAATAAGATCTAGACATAAGCGCCAAAACATTTAATTACAAAGGATTAAAAGGTAAAACATGTAAATTTTCATCTAGAAGACAATCATGGACGATGCTTAGCTTTACCAAAACAGAAACACTTTCCTTTTGGTCATACTTTTGAATCTAATTTCCTTTTAGCAATTACTAGGACAACTAGCTTGTCCAACTGTTTGGTATTATAATTCATCTTCTTACCACCTGAATGTTCAATTAGTGTGTAAAACACCTTGAACGTTTAGACCCCTAAATTACAAATTACTAATTCAAGCTTATTATCAAACAATGTATGTGTAGAATATGAAGATAAGCTAAAACATAATTGATAAAAACAATCTAAAACAAATAAAATTACAATCACAGCAGAAATTAAATGGTAAAGATTAAGGGAAGAGGGATGCAAACACAAAGACAACACAGCGATGTGTTATCTAAGAGGAAACTGAAGTCCTCAGCATAAAACCTCTCCGTTGCCCTCTAAGCAGTCAATAATCCACCAGAAAATCAAGTTGGGATACATGAACAACAGAAGACCCTCCAAGCCTAATCTACCCAGTCTATCTAAGCCCTCCAAGCTTCTTGCTCCAATGAGGTTGCACTGAACCTTTGTCTTCTTTAGCTTACTGGATTTCGCTATAACCCATAGCATCAACCAATATCAATTGGTCCCTTCCTAACTACTTCCCAAGCACCAAATAGCCTCCTCATAGATATGGTTATGGTGAGAAAATGTTTTGGCTAATGTACCTTTTGAGGATGTAACAATGGAGAGGGTGAGAGTAGAGGAATTTGGAGAAACAAGGATGAAGATTGTGGATGAGTCAATCTTGTTTTTCTCTAGGGTTTCTCTTTCAAAATTCTCTCTGGAAGCTCTCTACAATACGTGGGTATAAGGGGTATTTATATTGTTGTGTGTTTGTAATGCGAAAGGTTAGTTTTTCCTAAACAAAATAAACTGGCAACTTGGCCTCATGACTTGACTGAGTCGCGAGTCTGAGTTGCAAGATAACGGCCTGGCCATCTGAAAGTTTTGTCCTGTAGTGCAACAGCTAGCGTGACTCTTCAACTCTTCTGCATGCTTCACACGTGTGCCTCCTTTGGTGACTTGCAAGCCGCGAGTCAGTCGCAAGATCTAGTCGCGAGGCCCTGCTAAGTTGCACACTCTTGAGCTTTTCTTTAAACTTTCTCACACACTACCCTTACATGATTCCCACCTAACTACAGGGTTTCTAAATGCTGAATTATAAGCAAATTGGCATGGAATAAAGCCAACAAAATGGTTGATTAAATTCAACCTTACACCACCTTTACATTTCGGTTTAGGCTAAGAATTTGAATTAAATCATATTGATCCTAGCCTTAGCTTTTAGGATGTCTTCCGTTGTGTAGAACTCACTTATCAATTCAGATAATGTAAAAAGAATTTATTTATGTCCAAAACAATCTAAATTGATCAAATGATTCTAGCAAGGACTTATGGATCATATCCAAATGAGTAAACATTTAATCTCTACATCCAAAAATTCAAATTCATTTAAAAATAAAATATTTTCATAAAATGATATAGAATTGTAACTTCTTAAGCCTTTCTTAGCACTCAATATGATTCATACCAAACATCTCAATTAGACTTAATATAAAGTCTAAGTCTAGTATTAACTCTTGCATCTCATGCTGCAGCACAATTGAGATGGAAGCTAATGTAACATTTTAGCATTTCAATGGAGACTATGATCACATCATAAGCTATCTTCCATAAATGCATCATGTATAGGAAATTATGACAATGTTGAATCGAAACATAAATATGTACTTCAACTCCTTTAAGCACCATGTCCAAAATTATTTCTTAGTTAATGTGATTCAATTAAAATAGTAGTTAGAGAACAAAAATTTATGACAAATTCAATTTGAGACTATGAACTTAAATACCAGTACATTATATTTTGCAACCACTACAATATAATATGAAACCCATAAAAACATATTATATTAGGTGCAACGACATCCCAATCCATGTCGATAATTCCTTGGTAGCAAGTATTAGTGCTATCATGATAACTCTTATCAAACACTAATAAAATGCCGTATTAGCTTTAGCCTCTAAGTAATAATGACATAACTTCTTTGGGAGGTTAACATTACATTTAGTCTAGTATACACCATTATCTAGAATCATGTGTAGCCACATTTCATCTCTCTTATAGTGTTTAAACTTGTAGTACCATGAAACAAAACATCCTCATTTGGGATCGCGAGGCATATACGCAAAGACGAGGTGCTTGTTCACACTACTTTAAACGGGTAAGTTCAATCTTGTAGTACTATGAAGATGGCCGAAGAAGACAAAGCCAAGACAACATTGTACATACAATTTTTGTAAAAGAAGTATCACACGGTCACGAAATGGTGTAACAAATAATCAATTTGTATTTGATTTGTATATATGTGAGTACAATCCTCTGTATGAATCTTTACAATGAAATAGTACAATAAATTCCTCTGATTCGATCTCCAAGAAATGTTATGATCCGAAGGGGCAATGAAGCTTGATCTTGAATTATGCTTTAATGTCTCCAAGTTGAATGAATAGTTGAATGTGCTTGATTTGATGCAAGGGCTGTTGGCTTGATCTTGAACTAGATTAAAGGAGAATCCCTACTTTGATTTGAAGAAGTAGGAATAGGCCTTGATGAACAATGGAATTCTTATGAACTTTAGAGATGATTCTCTATTTTGGCAGAGTGTCAGTAGTGTTTTCTCTTTAAGTGTTCCCCTTTTCTCATATGAGAAGCCTCTATTTATAGGCACCTCAATATTATTTAATTTGGAATTTTCTCTTAGCATTTATTGAGAGTTGAATTATGAATTTAATTTGGTATTTTATTTAATAAGAACTTTCCATATAGGTCTTTTCTTTTGATGCTGCCATATGGCTTTCTTCATTTTGATGTTGCCACATGGCTTGATTTCATTCACTGATTGTCCACATCATCAATTGGAGATTGATTTGAACACAAATATTTTATCATGAACAATCGGACAGTTGTGAATACATCATAAAATTTTAGGCAAAGTCAATTACATAGCTTGCTTCATAGCGCAGTTGACCACCACATGTGATCCGTTGTTCAAGCTCTTTAAGAAAGACACAAAGATAGAATGGATAGATGAGTGTCAAGCGGCCTTTGACAGGATCAAGTAGTATTTGTTGAACCCTCATGTTCTGGTTCCTCCGACGCTGGGATATCCGTTGATCCTTTACCTAGCGGTACAAGAAACCTCTATGGGTTGCATGTTAGGCCAATTGGCTGAGCTTGACTAGAAAGAAAGGGCAAGTTACTACCTAAGCAAGAAGTTCGCCAGTTGTGAGATCAACTACATCGCCATTGAAAAGACGTGTTGTGCACTAGCATGGGCATCGTGCAAGTTGTGGCAATATATGCTTTGCTACACCACGCGGCTCATTTCCCGCATAGATCCCATTAAGTACATCTTTGTAAAGCCAGCTCTTATAGGGAAGATCTCCTGTTGGTAAATGTTGCTCTCCGAATCCGACATTATGTTACTGACAAGAAAGGCCATTAAGGGCTAGGCCATAGCCAATTACCTAGCGAACTAGCTGATGAATGATCTAGAGCTTTCAGAATCACTCTTTCCCGATGAGGATGTCATGGCGCTAGAGCCAGAACTAGACAGCATGGAACCATGGAAAATCCCTTTTCCCAAGGGCCAGCAAATCCCTGCTTCAGTCAAGCTGAATTTTGATTGCATTAACAACATCACCAAATATGAAGCGGGCATAGTTGGTCTACAAGTGGCCCTAGAGTTTGGCGCCTACGACTTGAGTGTCTTTGGAGATTCCCTGTTGATCATCTCCTAAATTGAAGGAAAATGGCAAGCTCGAGACGCCAAGCTGATTCTGTATCAAAAATGCGTCAATCGCTTGATTCCGAAATTCCGAAACATCACATTTGCTTATTTGCCTTGGGCACACAACCAGTTTGTAGACGCCTTGGCTACTTTGGCTAGCATGGTTAAGTTAGTAGAAGGAGATGATATGCGGAAATTGCACATAGAAGTTTGTGGCGTTCCATCCTATTGCATGAACATCGAAGAATGCATGAGTGTCGAAGTCGAAGCTGATAGAATGCCATGGTACCATGATATCAAGGCTTATATCAAGAATAGTGAATACCTATCTGGTGCAACGGATAGTAAAAAGAAGTTTATCCAGCGCATGGCCTGCCAATTTTTCCTAAGTGGTGAAGTCTTGTACAAAAGGAATTACGGTTCTACCTTGCTTCGATGCGTTGATGCCTCTGAGGCTAATCATCTGATGCAAGAGATGCATGAAGGCCTTGGAGCTCATGCCAGTGGAACTTTTTTGGCCCACAAGATTATGAGAGCTGGTTAATATTGGCTCACCATGGAAAATGATTGCATTAAACATGTGATGACATGCCATCATTGCCAAGCCTATCAAGACAGGAAGAACGCTCTTCCTCAGCCTTTGCACTCTTTAGCAGCATTATGGCCCTTCTCAGCTTGGGGTATGGATGTCATCAAACCCGTGATTACGAAAGCTACAAATGGTCATGAGTACATCTTAGTGGCCATTGATTATTTTATAAAGTGGGTGGAAGCTGCTTCGTACAAAAGCGTCACTTAAGCAGTGGTAGCCCAGTTCTTGAAACACAACATTATTTGCTGCTACGGTGTGTCGGGAGAGCTTATTACAGATAATGGGGCAAACCTAAATGGGAAAATGATCCAGCAAGTCTGCCAACAGTTCAAGATCAAGCATAGAAATTTGGTTCCCTATCGCCTTCAAATGAATGGTGTAGTGGAAGTTGCTAACAAGAACATAAAGAAAATCTTGGTGAAGATGACAGACACATACAAGGATTGGCACGAGTACTTGCTATTTGCCTTGTGTGCATATCGCACTACTATTTGTACTTCCATGGGTGTGACCCTGTATTCATTAGTATCTGGCATGGAAGCCGTCCTCCCTGCAGAGGTAGGGATGCTGTTTCTGAGGATTTTGTCTCAGATAGAGCTGTTAGAAGCTGAATGGGCCCATTCCCAATATGAACAACTGAGCATGATAGATGAAATGTGCATGACCGCAATATGCCATGGACTGTTGTACCAACACCGCGTCGAGCGAGCATTCAACAAGAAAGTTAGACCCAGGGTCTTCGAAGAAGGCGATCTAGTATTGAAGAAGTGCAACCAAGCTATGCCTGATCATAGAGGAAAGTTTTCCCCAACTTTCGAAGGACCATATGTGGTAAAGAAGGCCTTTTCCAAAGGAGCCTTGATTCTAGCCAACATGGATGGGCATGACTTCAATATGCCCACCAATTTCGATGCCGTCATACGATACTTTGCATGAAGGAGCCTTTTAGTGCACCTTATTCCTATACTTTGATCTGAAAAAAAAAAAAAAAAAGGAACAAAAACAAAAAAAATATATGTAAAAAGTTAGATCGGACACCTAAAAAGGCGACCAAAAGAAAGAGAGTGTAAGAAAATACAAAAGGTAGATTGAAAACCCGAAAGGGCGGTCTAGGAAAAAATTAAGGCAATCAAAAGGTCAGTTGAACTACGTGATGACCTGATCCTTCCTAGTAGAGCTACGTAGGCAGCCATCTTGGTTCGGTCACGTCTTAAAAGAAAAATCAGTCAGCTTAGCCTGTTTGAATTCCTAGTCAATATCAGAAAATTAGATGGATCTAGCATCCAAGACAAGATGTGAAGACACCTCCAAGATCGCTTTTTGTCTACAATACTGCCATGACCCGGTGGTCTGCTCAAGATGTTCTAGCTCATGCCAATGGGAAATGTACCTCAATGGGAAAAGGGAAAGATCCATCTAGAACAGGATGTATCCTGGGAAAAATAAGATATTGATATGCATGGATTTTACATTTATCACTTATTTGTATAATCTTAAATTTTCAAAGCAATTGCTTGCATATTCATTAACATGCTTGTATTCTGCCATTCTATTTCTTTCATACATTTTGGTGTCAAAACATGAAAACCCATCTCATAAATATATCCTAAATATCATCATAAACATCTTTCTCCACCATCTCTCAGTTTCTAAGCATGCCTAATAGACTAGACTATGCTTTAAGAACTCAAACAAAAAGAGGAAGGCCTTACGCAATTGCCAAACAATTTACATACATGGTGGGATACTAACTACATAGCTTATGTGCAGAAACAAAATAAACAAAAAAGAATGCCAGCAAGTCAAACATGGCCCAAGTGATCAAACACGACCTGGCACAATCTCCCAAAACCAGTACGGAGGATCAGGTCATCATGAGCATAAGTGCGAAGTAGCCCGACCGCATCAAAGCCCAGGTTTTTAGCAATCTTTTAGAGTTTGTCATGTTAATGCCAAAGACGAACTAGCTTCCTCTCCATCATGGAATCAGAAGTAGAGCCCTGTCTCTTTATCTCTAGAAAAGCCTACAAGGTGCCCACATTTGCAATAGCAATTCTCAAAGCCTCCTCTCTCTCGGCCAGCTCAGTTTGAAGGCGACAGAAAGCCAATTGCAACTCACTAGGCTCATCGTCCTCTCGCCATACTCCATGCTCAAAGTGGAGTGGATGTAGGCTCTTGCTTGTACTAACTCCAGTGCTAAGCCATCGGCCCTACTAATGGCCTCGGCCCTACCAGCCTCTAGTATGACCCTCTCTTCATCCCAGGTGTGATCCAAAGCAGTGAACCTCCAAGTAAGAGCTGTAAGCTTATCCTCCAAACTAACAACTCGGGATCTCAGATGAACATACTTCGCCTCTGTGCTTAGAAGGGTCGACCCCCCCCCCCCCCCCCCGATCAAGCTCTGCCCTCAGAGTAGCAAGCTCACTCTCATGTACACTACTCATCTGCTCAATATCCTCCATAAGGGTATCAATTAGCTCCCGGCAACAGTCTCTATCCTTGACGGCCTCCCTCAAAAAATCCTTCAGATCCATAAGGGCCTTCTCAACCTTGATCTCAAACCCTAGAGTATAGTCTCTCAGAACATCAGTCGGAAGTGGCAACTTGGCCGAGATTGGCAATGATAGGTCAAACACAAAGTTAGGATCTCTACTGTCTTACCACACTCTAAACTTAGCAGAAAACCACTCCTAGTCATCCCTAGAACAAAGGGGTAAGTCAATGCTTAACTTGCGTGCCTCCTAGAACTCAGAGGCACGCCCTATCATTGCTACATCGATATCCATGAGCCTGTACTTGCAAGTGACAATAGAAAGATCACTAAGTCGGGGGATATGCTAGATACACCCAAATTGCCGCATGGCCATGCCTAGGAAGTACCCTGTGCACCCCCAGATACCCACCGGGGGAATGCCAAGTAAACCAACACAATGCTTTGCCCTTGCCATCTAGTGATACCCCACTTGACTCTCCAAGTCCAGTCAGTGGGACTTAGGCTACATAAGTATCTCAGTCAACCCTTAGTATCCCCAGAAAAAAGGAAGATCGACAGCTACAGTAGCCCAGACTCTATTCCTACTCATAAAGCCCATAGGCCGATCCCTAGCAATTACACTCAAGTGGCAACAGAACCACAGCTGTAACATATGAACGTAACAGCCTAGCCTACCCCTACTGGTCTTACGACACAAGGACAAGGACCTAATGGTCTCAAAAAAGTAAAGCGGGAATGAAAGAGGTACCATGAGGTAAGGCACTCACTAGAGGGAGAACGGCAAAACTGACAGCTCTTGATGGTGATGGGAATAACATCGTACCAAAGAAGGCCACTAGGAAGGCCTAGCACTGGTAGGATGTCCACCACTCCTCCAAATCCGCAAAGTCGTCCTAGTAGCCAATAGGGCACTTCAATGAGTGGAATTGATCATGCAGGAAATCAAAGGACATGCTCCCTTCTATCCCACTGCCATACCAAGTCAACGCCTTCATAACGGGCCTCTTGAAGCCCATCAGATCAGTGAGCCTCTTGCGGTAGCTTGTCTGCATCGATGGAACGAAAATAGTGCTTAGAAGAGTAGAAAGAGAAAGAAAACGATCATACTCCTCCAAACTAGGCACCAAGTCAACATCTCCAACGGTGACACATCTCAAAGTAGGGTCCTAACAAGAGGTGATGACCTCTAACAAATGCCAATCTAGGGTGGTGTGAAGAAGAGCAGTAGCATCTCCAAGAAGTTGCTAGATGAGTGCCAGGTCACCACAAGAAAAAGAGCTCCACCACCTCCTAAGCTTCTTCTCATAGTAAGACTCCCTTTTAAGCTTGACCAAAGTGTTCTAGGAGTGAGCACCAAGAGCATTCATGAACAGATCCTGCTAAGTTTGACGATCTGACGTGAATCCATGCAAAAAATGATGAAGAATTGTGTTTTCTACATGTTTTGGGTGAAGAAAAAGGGTAGAAGAAGACCCTAAAAATCGTAGAACTGAATGAGCTGGGGCTAGGTTGAAACCCAGCTTTTATACATACTTCCCAAGGCAGCGGCCCTTTGTAGGGTACCAGACCTCGAGACACGTGCTAGGGCCTTTTGTTGGGGTTTATGCCCTAAAATTCAATTTATTGGCATGTTATAAATAATTAAGTTGTTTAATTACATGACACTATTTATGAAGTAATGGAACATTATCTTAGTCCATGAGATGCATAGTATGTGATTCATGTGATTTAGTCACAGAAGATATAAATCGCAAGTTCTTTGTAAACTCAGAATTTTAGTTCGTAGTCGGTGATGAAATTGGGCATTTCATTTGTGAAGACTATAACATGTCAACTAAGATGATTTGTCTTGATCATGGAAGTGGAGACTTCTAGTTGATATGTTGATATGTTTTAAGAGTTAAGACATATTGAACTGGACCGTTGTGAGATTTATTATTCTCCTAATAGCTGTCAAATGAATAATAAATCTCACGACTTCTATTTACATCAACTCTAAATCCTGAGAGAATAATGGATCTGATCATGAGATGTAGGTTGCTTTGATATATTAGGAGTGAGATCTATAAGTTACGGTCAAAACCTCAGTATGTTGGGCAGCCGCATTTAATGTTGATGGAACATATATTTTCAAGATGGAATTCATAAACTCTTAACAGAGATATAAAATATTCCCTTGAGATAAATTTAATGGGTTGGTTATTCAGAGTGTTGGGCCCAACCACTTTAGTAAGGAGTTACTAAAGTATATATTTATGAAATTAGATTTCATAAATATATGATGAATAACATAAAGGATTAATCCGGGTACTCAAGGATTAAGATGTAATAATCTTCAAAGTGGCAGTCTATATTTATGACTTTGTATTACTACGAATATTTTAATGAAGGGGTTGAATGTATAATAAAGTCTTGTGATATAATTTATTAATAAAGCCTAGAGTGCAATTATATTCTTATAGTGGTATTGAATATAATTAATGGTAATTTTGGACTTGTCAAGAGTTGACAGAAAAGCCCAAGGCCCATTGGAGCTAGAGTCTTATTTGTTCTCTTTGGTCCCATCTCAAGTCATAAACTAAAGCCCAATTGGGTACGCCCAAAAGGCTAACCCAATTAGATAATTAGTTTTTATTTAATAAGAGTTATTAAATAAATAAACAATTAATGTAGTTATAACGTACGTATGATGAAAAGAACAGAAATCAGTTTTCTCCACAAGGAGAAGAAGGAGAATTTTCTTTGAGAATCTATGTACAAAAGACTGATTGAGAGACCACACATCTTGGGTACCATGTGGAATTGAGATGAAGATTAAAGGTATTCTCAAGTCAAGGTTTTGAAATTCACTGCATCAAGGTACGCTTCCTGTTCTTTGTTCTAGAATTTATGGTTACATGTTATCTTTCATGATTGAAGTAGATCCGTGTTTGTTGCTTCTGCTGTGTGTTTTGTATGAGATATAAAACCAGATTTTCCAACAAATGGTATCAGAGCGGTCTTCAATATCATGTTTTTATAACATGTGATTGAGTTTTAGAATTAAAGAAAAACCACTTTCTTGGTGTTCTAATTTTCTTCAGTAAAATTTTCTGCATACTTGTTGCACGTATGGTCTGATATAGATACGTGTTGGGTTTTATTAATTTATTGTTAGATTAATAATTGAACATGTTTCTATATGTTTTGATAAGAGATAGCAAGAAAGGAACTGTATGAAATCATTTTTTCTTTCTGCACTAGTCGCCCATGTTCATTCTTGATTAAAGAATAAGGAAAGCCAAAATGTTTTTCTTTGTTTCGGTGTCCGAATCAAAGAGTTAACTAGTTTTTGGTTTTCGGTAGTGCGTGGGAAACTTGCTATTTATCATGATCTACGATGTGGTTTCATAGTTGTGAAAATTTTGCTGTCATTTTTCTGCATATTATAGTTTTTGAAACTATTGTTTTGATTAAAATTGATTTTGATGTTATGATGTTGTTTAAGTTTGATTTTAACCATGTAAAATTGAAACACTTTAACATCAATGAAATTGAAGTTTTAATCTTAATCTCATCGTTTTTGATCATTAAGAATGTGTTTTCTTCATTGAAAACGTCAAAAATGGTTAATAGAAAAAACGGCTGTTTCTGGGAGTTTTCGCGATTGGCAAGTCGCGAGATGAGTCGCGAGTGAGTCACCAGAGCTTCTGGATGAACTCATGACTGGAATCTCGCGATTGGGCGAGTCGCCAAAACAAGTCACCAAAACTCGCAATTGGAGTCTCGTGGCTGGTCGAGTCGCCAGAACAAGTCGCTAAAACTCGTGACTAAAGTCTCGCGACTGGGCGAGTCGCCAAAAATTCTGACACCTGTTTATTACATTTAGTTAAATAGAACTCTTAGTCCTTAATTGTTTTATGATTAAAAGTCGATAATTTATTTTAATTAGAGGTTTTTAATGAGATTAAAATTCTAATTAAAGTTATATAGTTTCTAATAAGATTAGAATACTTTTTCTAGTAAATTAAGGATAGAGTTCTATACAACTAATTTTTGATTCATTAGTGTTTAAGGAATCCTAAATAGTTTAGGACTTCCATTTTGGTTAGTGATTCTAATAAGATTAGAGTCAAATGCAAGGTTATTAATTATGATGGGATCACAATTATTTAAAGAAAAACCCAAATAATAAGTGGGAATGTTGAAATAAACCTTTTGTTAGGTTTATTGTAATGTGAATAAATACCTTATCTTGACTTCGAGTCTTGCATTCCATGCGAAGGGTATTCACTTCATGGATTACAAGGTTAAAATTCTTTGTGATTGTGCGAATGTTCGTTACGTTATTGTGACGTGACTTAGTTACATCACATTAAATTTTAACAATTAAACACATTTAATGTGTAGGGTTAAAATTGTGATTAGATCACAATGATTTCAAGACAATCCACTTGTTTTAAAATTTCTAGTGGGAGAGAGATACAAGGGTTGGATCTCACGGCTTCCATTATCGGTTCATAATGGTGTGGGGTAAACACCTTGTCTTGGTGTATATGCCTCGCGATCCCAAAGGAGGGTGTTTGGTTTAATGGTACTACAAGTTTAAATACTATAAAGGGAGATGAAATGTGGCTACACATGATTCTAGATAATGGTGTACACTAGACTAAGTGTAATGTTAACCTCCCAAAGGAGCTATGTCATTATTATTTAGAGGCTGAAGGTATTACAACATATTATTAGTGTATGATAAGAGTTATCATGATAGCACTAATAATGAGAATAATTCTCAACTAATTAATGTGTTTATAATAAACTTGTTACCAAGGAATTATAGACATGGATTGGGTTGTTGTTGCACCTAATATAATATGTTTTATGGGTTCCATATTATATGGTTATGGATGCAAAATGATAATGTCCTGGTATTTAAGTTCATGGTCTCAAAATAAAGTTGTTATAAATTTTGTTCTCTAGCTACTATTTTAAGTGAATCATATTACCTAAGAAATAATTTTGGACATGGTGCTTAAAGGAGCTGAAGTACATAATTATGTTTTGATTCAGCAATGTCATAATTTTCTATACATAATGCATTTATGGAAGATAGCTTATGATATGATCATAGTCTCCATTGAAATGCTAAAATGTTCATTGGCTTCTATCTCAGTTGTGCTATAGCATGAGATGCAAGAGTTAGTACTAGACTTAGACTTTATATTAAGTCTAAATGAGATGTTTGGCATGAATCATATTGAGTGCTAAGAAAGGCTTAAGGAGTTCCAATTTTATATCATTTTACGAAAATTTTTTAATTTTAAAATGAATTGGAATTCATGGATGTTGAGATTAAATGTTAATCTCATATGGATCTGATCCACAAGTCCTTGTTAGAAACATTTGATCAATTCAGATTGTTTTGAAAATAAATTCTTATTATATTATCTGAATTGATGAGTGAGTTCTACGCAACAGAAGACATCCTAAAAGCTAAGTCTAGGATCAATATGATTTAATTCAAATTCTTTGCCTAAACCGAAAGGTAAGGGTGGTAAGAAGAAGAATTATAATACCAAACAGTTGGACAAGCTAGTTGCCCTAGTAGTTGCCAAAAGGAAATTAGACTCAAAAGAATGACCAAAAGGAAAGTATTTCTATTTTGGTAAAGTTAAGCATTGTCCATGATTATCTTCTGGATGGAAATTTTTTACTTTTTAAAGAGAAAGTTTCCATACTTTGTATTTGCATGTTTTGGCACTTATGACTATAGATCTTATTAATCTAAATAATATTCAAGATTGGTGAAAGATGGGCTTTTAGAACCATTATTTTGTTATATTCCCAGTCTATGAATTCTATTTAGAGGATAATATGATCTAGGTCTCCTTTATTGTAAAGGAATATAGTGTCAATGACTTCTTTAAGTAAGTGCATACGTGAAGGAGGAATAAGACTCTTTTAGAAATAGTAAAGTACATGATAAGTATTTCTATTGCTTATTTCTATTTGCTTATTTCTTTTGGAGATATACTCTAATAATTACTATACATTTTCTAAAGTTGATTTCAAAAGTTTGTTCCTAGGACATCTGTCAAATTGTGGATTTGGTGAAAACCTAGTATATGATACTTCCATTTTTGGAGATGTCCAGCACTTGTGCTAGAAAGGAAGTCTAACAAGTTGAAATCAAAAAGTAGAAAAATGTATGTTTATGTTGGGTATCCAAAAGGAATTGCAAAAGATTGTTTTGGTTGTCATAAAGAAGACAAGACGTTTGTAAAGTTCTTGATGATGACTATGTGAATAATCTTAAAGCAAATCGTAGATTGGTCTAGAAGAAAAATGTTAGAATTTGTTGTAGGACAACTATAAAATACATTTAGAAAATAGATGATTGTATTAGATACACCATAGGACATTATTCTGTAGATAACTATTACACCGGTACAATATCGTAGTGGGAGGATTATTAATTATCAAACAAATTCATATTTTTGGAATAAAATTTTGTAGTTATTCCAAAAGGATATGAATTTGATCCTCGGTCCTACATAAAGGCAATAGATGATATGAATATGGATTACTGGATCAAGGTTATGTGAATAGAATTAGATTCTATTTAAAGTCTAGAACTTGTAGAGGCGCCTAATGGCATTAAGCCTATTGTTTTCAAATAGGTCTACAAGTAAATGAGATTGATAGATTTGAAGGTGCAAACCTTCAAAGTCAAGACTAGTGGCAAAAAGATCTATTTAGAAAGAAATGGTTCGACTATGAAAAGATTTTTTTCACCAATAGTCAAGTTTAACTCTATCTAGATTCTCTTATTCATTATATTTCATTTGGATGAAATATGGCAATGGATACCAAAAAAGCTTCTTTTAATAGCAATCTTGAGGAAGACATCTATATGATGTAACTAGACTTGTTCATAGCAAAGATCTAGTGGTGATTAGCATGCAAGTTGCTTAAAGTCCATTTATGGACTAATGTAAGCATCAAGGTCATAAATATCATCTTTGATCAAGCAATCAAATTGTTTGATTTTGATCAAGTATTAAAAGACCTTAAGTGTGTAAAAGTTATATAGAATAATAAATTTCTTAATGTATGTTGATGACATTCTAATCATTTAGGATAATGTAGAGTTATTGTCATCAATAGAGTTTTAGTTGTCTAGTCCAGTTTGATATAAAGTACTTGGGAAAGATTGGTCACATCCTAAAAATTAATCTTTGTTAAAATTCAGAAATTAGGATGTTGTGTCTATCTCAAACTGCTTAAATAGATTAGATTTTAGCCAAGTATAGCATTTAATACTTCAAGAAAGGATTTCTTTCCTTTTAAGTTTGAAGTTCCTTTATATAGGACTATAGTCCTAAGATATATAAAAGGAAGAGCATATTAAGATGGTTCCTTATATTAAAACAATAAGAAGTCTTTATGCTACGCTATATACTAGGCTAAATATCTATTTTGCGGTGGGCATGGTAAGCAAATATCATTTGAATCAAAGATCACTTAATTTAGTGGGAGTAAAGCATATATTCTAATATCTTAGGAGAATGAAGGATTATATGCTTGTCCATAAAAGTGAAGTTTTGATAGTTGCTGGATATACAAACACTGACTTGTAGTTTGATTGTGATTCATGAAGTTGGACTTCAAGATATGTGTTCATCCTAGGTGGTGAAGATACACATTAAGAGTAAGTATTATCTCATTAGAGAGATTTGAGTACGTGAAAAGTAGTAGTAGACAAGATAATTTATGCAATAAATCTGGCTGAAACTTGTTTCCAAACCTTGCCTTAGAGTGACTATGAATTACTCTAAAAGGAGATAAGTGTCAGATATATGATAAATTGTCTTTGAGAGCAAGTGGGAGATTGTTGGGGCTTATGCCCTAAAATTCAATTTATTGGCATGTTGATGGAACATATATTTTCAAGATGGAATTCATAATCTCTTAATAGAGATATAAAATATTCCATTGAGATAAGTTTAATAGGTTTGGTTATTCAGAGTATTGGGCCCAACCACTTTAGTAAGGAGTTACTAAAGTATATATTTATGAAATTAGATTTCATAAATATATAATGAATAACATAAAGGATTAAATCGGGTACTTAAGGATTAAGATGTAGTAATCTTCAAAGTGGCAGTCTATATTTATGACTTTGTATTACTACGAATATTTTAATGAAGGGGTTGAATGTATAATAAAGTCTTGGGATATAATTTATTAATAAGGCCTAGAGTGAAATTATATTCTTATAGTGGTATTGAATATAATTAATGGTAACTTTAGACTTGTCAAGAGTTGACAAAAAAGCCCAAGGCCCATTGGAGCTAGAGTCTTATTTTTTCCCTTTGGTCCCATCTCAAGCCACAAACTAAAGCCCAATTGGGTAGGCCCAAAAGGCAAACCCAATTTGATAATCAGTTTTTATTTAATAAGAGTTATTAAATAAAGAAACAATTAATGTAGTTATAATGTACGTATGATGAAAAGAAAAGAAATCAATTTTTCTCCACAAGGAGAAGAAGAAGAATTTTCATTGAGAATCTATGTACAAAAGACTGATTGAGAGACCACACATCTTGGGCACCATGTGGAATTGAGATGAAGATTAAAGGTATTCTTAAGTCAAGGTTTTGAAATTCACTGCATCAAGATACGCTTCTTGTTCTTTGTTCTAGAATTCATGGTTACATGTTATCTTTCATGATTGAAGTAGATCCATGTTTGTTGCTTCCGCTGTGTGTTTTGTATGAGATACAAAACTAGATTTTCCAACACCTTTCACCCCCCAAGCACAATCCTATATATGTTGTGAGAGCAAAGATTCCCCTGTTTTAGCACTCGCTGTAGTGTGCGGTTGGCCCGATGGTGAACCAGGTTGTCGGGAACTTTCTCTTACGCATTCGAGACCGCATAAATCCTACATTGGGGCAATTTATCTTTGTGCATCTCATTTGGCACCTTCAGATGTCTTGAACCTCATTTTTTAAAACCTGGTTCACCTAGTTTAAGGGTCAATTCAGCCCCATTAATTAGAATTTACAACGAGAAAACTCTAGAACCCATTCTCAGCCGCGCGACAGCTTTTTTAGTTTATTTTGAGGGCGGAGGGAGTTGTTTCTCATAAGGTCACCTCGAGGAACCCGTCTTTGATTTATTAGCCCGCCTGGGCAATAGTAGGAGCAATGAGTGCATACCGCCTCATGGCATGTCTAAGGAGATCTCGTTTAGAATGCCTACATTCATTACCAGCACTTGGAACGGTCTATGAAGTCAAGGCCATTTTTAGCCAGTCTACAGGCTTGGAACCTTGCAAAATCCTAAACTGGGGCAGTTTATTTTGCGAGGTTCCCTCCCTTTTGTCCAGTATACAAGAATGGGTCTGCCCCACTAAGGACGTGTCGCTCATGTTGAGAATGGCCCCAAACCCTAAACTGGGGCAATTTATTTCATGCGATCTCTCCATTCTCTCTCCCCTCAACGAGATGATAATTGTCAAAATCCACCAGTAAACTCGTGAAACTATGATGCAATACAAGGAAGTGTGACACGAGCTGGTTCAAAACCACCATCCACAATGAAAATGCGATAGTTTATGCATACATTAATAGCCATACAAAAGACAATTTCCAAAATTATACCTGTAAGTCCTAATCAAAGGCCTTATTTTTCATGCACGTCTATTTGTCACGCATGTCTGTAGCCCTCTCAAAGGCGATTTCTTTATGGTGATACATCTGCCCTCTTAAAGGAAATTTCCTAGAATCATGCCTGCAAGTCCTAACCAAAAGGCATTGTTTCTCACATATGTCTATAGCCCTCCCAAAGACGATTCATTTAGAGTTATACATGTAAGTCCTAATCAGAGGTATTGTTTCTCATTTGCATTAGAAGTCCTTTCAAAGGAGATTTCGCTATGGTGATACATTGATGGAAATATGAATGTACGCAGTAGAAAATTAACGGATCTACTTCATTTGCAATTGATAACATGTGCTATGTAAGTTTCAGAATATAAGAACAAGAGAGTGTACCTTGATGCAGTGAAATTCAAAACCAAAGATTAGAAGCACTTGGAAACACTTTTAATCTTCACTCCAATTTCACTTGATGACCAAGAAGTGTGGTCTCTCAATTAGTTATATGTGTATGTTCTAGAGAGAATGATAGATTGTCCAACACTCACATACATACCATTTCATGTAACTTCTTGTTTCAAAATTCTGTATGTTTGTCTCCTAATAATTGATTATCTAATTGGGCTAGCCTTTTGGGCCTTTCCAATTGGACTTTAGTATGTGGCTTGGAGTGGGACCAAAAGGGAACAAATAAGACATTAGCTTCAATGGGCCTTGGTCCAAAATTACCATTAATTATATTTAATACCACTATATAAATATAATTGCACTCTAGGCCTTATTAATAAATTATATCCCAAGACTTTATTGTACATGCAACCCTATCATAAAATATTCGTAGTAATACAAATTCATGAATGTAGACTGCCACTTTGTAAATTACTACATCTTAATCCTTGATTACACAATTAAATCCTTTAAATTATTCATCATATATTTATGAAATTCAATTTCATAAATATATACTTTAGTAACTATTTACTAATGTAGTTAGGCTTAACATTCTGAATAACAAACCCATTAAACTTATCTCAAAGGGAATATTTTGTATCTCCATTAAGAAACTATGAA
The DNA here is from genome assembly GCA_023621385.1 of Quercus gilva. Lineage (NCBI taxonomy): Eukaryota > Viridiplantae > Streptophyta > Magnoliopsida > Fagales > Fagaceae > Quercus > Quercus gilva. The sequence continues at coordinate 60,566,815 of CM042476.1, read as the reverse complement.
TTCCATCTTGAGAATATATATTCCATCAACACTAAATGTGGTTGCCTAACATACTGAGTGTTAGGACATATGTGATTTTGTTAGGAACATATGTCACTATTTTATGTAATTGGCTAATCCTTTGACAAAACGCACTTTGTAATTGGGTAGATCTAGGATGTGTTTAATACTTCAAGAAACCTTGTTTCAAGCTCAAGTGTTAAAGCCATGCAAGTCTATCCAAGATTCAAGTCTGAAAAGTGCCTATCATTAAAGCTTGATAGCTAGCTCAACAGCTAGTCATCTATCGAGCCTTGAAGAGCTGTTAAAGCTTGTGGCTCGACAGCAGCTTGACAGATAGGGCATCTGTTGAGGTTTATGGAGTTCAATTTTTCAAGACTATTTTTCATTCAATCTATGATTGTACGTTTGGGCTTTCTTTTCTCATAACCGTAGACATATAAAATGATTATTTTAAAGGCCATCAAAGGTGGAACAAGTTGCATAAGTGTTGAGAAAAGTTTGTTCAAGCAAATTGTGACCGGAGACAGAATTTGCCCAGTTCATCCTTCTTGTGAAGAAGTTGTTGTGTTTATGCATCGTAAGGTTTTGTAACCAAGCATCTTCTGGATCTTCATTGTGTGATGAACTGAAGAACTTTACAGTCAACAACCTTCTCTAGTTGGTGATTGAAGTCATGTTCTGGGATCCGCGCAAATGGTTAGTCACGTACTAGGAGCCGTGCATTACAATGAGAGATTGTTACTGTAGAACAAGTCTAATTGGGTATTAGGGTAAGGGTTTAATTGTAGGTTGGTATAAGGTACTGAGATTCCTTTACTTGTAACCGCTTGTTGTGATAATAGTAGATTCTCGGGAGTGGTGACCTTAAAATCACTCGGTGGGGTTTTGCCTCAGTGGTTTTGCCCATTTGTAAACAAATCACCTATGTCAAATTTATTTTCCGCTACACTTTAACTTAGTTGGTGATTTGTTTGTGTTACCACACTCATTGCATGTAATTGGACCTAATTAATTCACTTGGCTAATTAATTGGTTAATTCATCACAAGGGGTAAGTACATTTTTGGCCTATCACTGAGGTTTTGACCGTTACTTTAGATCTCACTCCTAATATATCAAAGCAACCTACACTTCATAATCTGGTCCATTATTCTCTCAGGATTAAGAGTTCATGTAAATATTAGTCGTGAGATTTATTGTTCATTTGATAGTTGTTAGGAGAATAATAAATCTTACAGTGGTTCTGATCAATATGTCTTAACTCTTAAAACATATCAACACATCAACAAGAAGTCTCCACTTCCATGATCAAGACAAATCATCTTAGTTGATATGTTATAGTCTTCGCAAGTGAAATGCCCAATTTCATTATCAACTACGTATTAAAATTCTGAGTCTACAAAGAACCTGTGATTTATATTTTCTGTGACTTTTCACATAAATTACATATTATGCATCTCATGGATTATATGATAATGTCAAAATATTCATGTTACCATTATTTTAGATAATAATAAAACAACTTTATCAATCACAATATTAAGTCATACATAATATCATACATAGCATCATACAATTGGATTTAAGGGTACTAATCCTAATATACATCCGCCCTCCTAAAGGCGACTTCCTAAAGTCATGCATGTAAGTCCTAACCAAAAGGCATTGTTTCTCACATATGTCTACAGCCCTCCTAAAGGGGAGTCATTTAGAGTTATACATGTAAGTCCTAATCAGAGGCATTGTTTCTTATATGCATCAGTAGCCCTCTCAAAGGCGATTTCTCTATGGTGATACATCTGCCCTCTCAAAGGTGATTTCCTAGAGTCATGCATGTAAGTCCTAACCAAAAGGCATTTTTTCTCACATATATCTACAGCCCTCCCAAAGGCGATTTATTTAGAGTTATACATGTAAGTCCTAATTAGAGGCATTGTTTCTCATATGCACCAGCGGCCTTCTCAAGGGTGATTTCTCTATGGTGATACATCGGCCCTCTCAAAGGTGATTTCCTAGAGTCATGCATGTAAGTCCTAACCAAAAGGCATTGTTTCTCACATATGTCTACAGCCCTCTCAAAGGCGATTTATTTAGAGTTGTACATGTAAGTCCTACCTAGGGGCATTATTTCTTGCACACATCAGTAGCTTCTCAAAGGAAATTTCCAGAGTCATACATCAGCCCTTTCAAAGGCATTTTTCCTAAATCATACATGTAAGCCCTAACAAGAGGCATTATTCCATACATATGCCATAAATCAAAGAGATAATTTCATACATCAAGGCCTATTGTGGGGCAATACAATACACACACGTCCAGGCCTATTAAGAGTTAATGAATAATATACATACATAACTAGCCCATCATGGGGAAATTTCTACAGGATACATGGAAAAGTACATGCCCACGTAGGGCTACATCATGCTACAACAAATGGCTAACCCTACGGAGAATCGTCACCCCTAATATATTGGTCAGTATCATCATCATCATCATCATCATCATCGTTGCCTGCAAAAGGGCTAGTGGAAGGACCTACACCGCCTGAAGTGCCTGAAGCATACCCTGGATCTAGGGAAGGCCCCGAAGCTTAAGTGAAAGAGCCCCAACCGCCTAGTGGGCCTAGAGGAGTTGGCATATTCTTGGGTTTGTATGGAGGAATGATGGGCCCTAAACCTAGAATTTGAGGAGAAGGTAGAATCGAAATACGAGTTGTTCGTAACTCTCTCGCCAAAATCGGGTATAGCCATAAAGCATGGCTAGGTCACTCGGAAGCTGGCTTCGCTCTCTCTTTGCCATGGTAGCTCAGGCCTCCCTATCTCTCTACTAGAACTCCCTCTCTCGAGCTAATGCCCGAGTAATCTCCTCTTGCATGTGTACCTCCCTAGTGGCAGTGCTGGCCTCAAGCTCTGCCACCCTGGCCTGCAGAGCCTCTACACGTGCTCTCCACTCAGCTCTAGAGGCCACCTGAGCATGAATAATGCCTCCAAGAACCCTACCTCCACTCATAAGGACATCTCCTATAATAGGCCCTACGGAGGACTCTACAAACCAAGTGGCATAATCCCTGCTAGTATCCATATAGGTGTCAAAAGAACCCGTCACGTAAGCCAAGTCATCCAGGACAACAGACTCGAATGACAATCCAAGAGGAGGCAGATCTCTAGGCACTCCATAAACTAGCATGACCTGTTGGATGGTCCATTTTGCCAAAAAGAACTCCCAGCTCAACAGGGCCCAAAACCAGGATTGTATCCTCGACTAGCCTATAGCAATAGTAAGCTCCAACCTCCCTTGCAGCGAACCATCATAAGGGCGAACTACCTTCTCATCCTAGGTGATATAGTCTAAGGCTGCAGAGATAGTGATCGGTTACACTACAACAACCCTAGTGATTTCATAGAGAACCTAAGCATACGCTCAAGGATACACTATTGCTAACAAACCCAAGTACCATTGTTGCAAGGCTGGGATATACTCATATGCCCACCATGTCAAAATCTACCCGCACCCTTCTAGACTCCTGAAATCTTGCTGGGAGGCTCACCTCAAGAAAGCGATGAAAAAGCCATAAGTGATAGACCCCCAGTTGTATCTCCCAATGTTGGAGACTGCTCTCATGGCCTACAGTAGCTAGCAGGTCAACAACGACTGGTTGTTGCCAAAGAAGCAACTACTAAGAAAGCACAGGAAGAACTGCCGAAGATGAATGTCGGTAGGTGCCACACCCCAGGGAATGCTACCTTGTGGCCACTTAGTGCGAATCTGTGGCAACGCAGTGGGCCTAAAATATCTCTCGTGTTTGTAGTCAACAGGAGAGGGATGCCCAGGAGCTCGCAGGCTATCTCGAAGCTCATGTCATCAATCGTAATCGAGTATCCGCCAAATTTGATACCCAGGATGGCTGTCCAATCAAGAGGGAGGACTGCGTAACCCTCACAGCTCAAGTGAAAGGTGCCCATCTCGGCATGAAACCGCCGCACCAAAGCCTCCCCGATCCCATGCATCATGATGTACGAGGGGATCCACAGGAAATCCTTAAATCCCTACTCTCTCTAAAACTCAGCATTTTGCTGGTGGGTCCTATGAGTAAACAGCAGCCGAAGAAAGGTGGACCAAGCACCTCGACCTCGGATCTTACTGACCCCTACATTTAAAATTAGAAGCTATTTGTTAGCACAGGCATATAACAGGAATCTGAATGACAAAGGAAGAAATATATCATACCTTTCCCTTCCGCACCTAAGCGAAAGGATGATCCTTTAGCCTGGGTTGAAGGTGAGTGTCTCTGATGCCTCTGTCTACATCTCCAGTGAGAGCATTGACCCCAGCCTGACGTGGTGAAAACCTCGGCCTCAAACTATTTCTCCGAGCACCCAAGTTTAGATGGACCTCATCCCTAGAAAAGTCAGCCTTTGTGTCAATGAAGAGATCCTCGACTTGCGTCACTCCTCCAAAGGCCCCTCTTCCAGCAGCTGGCCTATGCCATGAGGAAGCCCCACTGCCTCCTAGAACGGGTCTCCATGGGTATATTGTCGGTGTTCCTGGGGTTATCACCCCTGTAGTTAAAGTGACTCTGCAGAAACCAAGTCACCTGCTCACTAGCCGAAGCAATCTCATCATCAAAAGAGTCGTCCCCATGGGAAGTAGAGTAAACGAGGGCCTTCCCCCGGTCTCCCTAGGAACTAGCCCTCCGAGACATAATCTACAAAACAACCAGAAAATCAGACACAAATGGAGAGCCTATGAAATAAATGGCAATACAGATGAACTAATACTTTTTCGTAAACATGTTATGGAGGTTTATGTTAAACAAATGTTCTCATAAGAAAGCATATTCTTACACATGATCTACAATGGGTGATAGCGATAGTGTCGTATGCTCACATTCTACATTGGGTGATAGCGACTGTGCCGTATGCTCACATTTACTGTGGGTGATAGCGGCTGTGCCATATGCTTGCATTTAACAGTGTGATAGCAGCCATACCGTTTGCTCGCATTCTACAATGGGTGATAGTGGCCGTGCCGTATGCTCGCATTCAACATTGGGTGATAACAGCCATGCCGTGTGCTCGCATTCTACAGTAGGTGATAGCGGCTGTGCCGTATGCTTGCATTTATAGTGGGTGATAGTGGTCGTGCCGTATGCTTGCATTCTATAGTGGGTGATTGCAGCAATGTCGTATGCTGGCATTCAACAGTGGGTGATAGTGGTCATGTCGTATGCTTGCATTCTATAGTGGGTGATTGCAGCAATGTTGTATGCTCACATTCAACAGTGGGTGATAGCGGCCGTGCCTATGCTCACACTCTACAGTAGGTGATATTTACAATGGGTGATAGCGGTCGTGCCGTATGCTCACATTTTACAGTGGGTGATTACAACAATGCCGTATGCTTACATTCAATAGTGGGTGATAGCGGCCATGCCATATGCTCACATCCCATCTTGAGGTTATAGCGACCATGTCGTACGCCTCACATCACAGTTATCAAGTTCTTGAAGAAGTTTTGAATTCCAGATCTTCAGTGGGTGATAGTGGTCATGTCGTATGCTCACATCCCACCTTGAGTTTAAAGCAACCGTGTCGTACGCCTCACATCACAATTATCAAATTCTTGAAGAAGTTCCAGGTTCGTGATCTATAGTAGGTGATAGCAGCCGTGCCGTATGCTCACATCCCATCTTGAGGTTATAACGACCATGTTGTATGCCTCACATTACACAACTATCAAGTTCCTAATCTACAGTGGGTTATAGTGGCCATGCCATTTGCTCACACCCTATTTTGAGGCTAACTAGCGACAATGCCGTACGTCTCACCATTTTCACTATTCCTAATTACCAAGTAAGTCCCCTTACCTATGTCCCATATATTATTTTTAGCATCTAAATTTCCGCATGTTTGCACACCCATATAACATAGAAAAAAAGCAAAAAATATGTTCATTTTCCTAAAATTGCATGGCATAAATCATGACAAAAGAAAAACAATATGCTTATGAAAATTCCAAAAATAAAATAAGCACTAGCATGCATCCCTAGTAGTATTGCTACTAAAATTTTTGTAGGAAAAAGAAGAGAAGAAGAAAAATAAACATTGACCTAAAGTGCAGAGAAGACTGAAATAGCGGACTAAGGCTAAAAAGATGAACCCGTTAAGCTCAAGATGGCTCTAGAGAATTTTTTAGAAGTGAAAAGTGAAAGAAAAGTGAGAATGAGGTCAAATAAGCCAAAATAGGGCATTTATAGGCCCTGGGCTACCCAGCACACCTTTTAAGGCCACCGAGTAGGCCCAGCGGTCCTATAAGGGCCGCCGAGCAGCGTTGAATAGGTCAACTTTGTCCCGATCAAACCCAAAAAATAAAAATAAAAAAATAAAAAAAATCACTGCTTTCTCCTCTCCCATAGTTTAAAGACGTGCCTGGGAAATATTTCAATAGCAGCTGCAGTAGGTTGGTCTAGTTAGGTAAAGTTCGATCCTAATCCGTGAATAGTCTCCACATGCAAATTTAGAGGCAACAAAATTTAAAATCACGTTCTTTATCCGACACCTCTCATTGCACTCGAGATGTCAGATAAAGAAGGGGCAACTGTTGATATCATATTTTGTTCGCTCTCAATTTGCGTGCCCAACCCTAAAAAATCCAAAAAATATTATTTTCTCTCCATGGGGCCACGAGAACATCCAGAATGACGTGGTGCAACCTGTTCAGACATCGGAGCAACCGAAGTTCCTTTTTTAGCTAAAATGACTAAAATGCCCTTGGTCTACCCTGCGTTTGACCAAAGGTCAATCAAGGTCAAAATTCTCACAAAATAACATTTTTCATAGTTTTACATCAAACCCGAGCTTCTTGAAGATTTTTAACAACTTTAACCAAGTTTGACCTAAAGTCAATCTTGAGTGGGCCCAAAAACCCTAATTTGATCTAGTTGTCAGAACAGGTTGAAACCAATGCCATTACGAAGATTATCAAATTCTCGTTCCAATGATTTTTCATGGGTCAAAATCGAAGTTAGGATGGTCGAGATATCACAAAAACCAGGATGACACACCGATCGATGCACCACTAACTTTTGAAAGTCATAACTTTCAATTCGACTGTTAGATTTTCAAGGTCCATACCTTTTTAGAAATAGGAAGTCAATATCTTTCCAAGGGTGTCAAGATCAACCCAATTAGGGGAGGTTTGAGGCTAGCAACCCTACAAGGGCCATTGCCACGAAAAGTGTGTCGGAGCTATAAATAGCCCCTAGCACCCTTCAAACCAAGTAGACCATTTTTTTTTTTTTTTTTGCTAAGTTTTGCTCTTTGCGTAGTTTTTCTACACATTTTTCTCTCTTCCAAACACCAAAAAACACACAAAAATCCCCCAAAAACATATCAAAGTTTCTTGATTCTTCTCTTTTCACCAAAAACACAAGGTATTGTTCTTATACCCAATCATCTTTTCCTTGGTTCTACACTTGGGATTTGGGGTTTAAGGGTGTGGATGAAACTTTTTTAGCTAACATCCACACCCCTAACCTTCTAAATCTTTTCCTAGCATTTATTTTGCTCTTTTGCCATAATAACATGATTTATTACTTTCTCTAGCATGTTTCTTGCCTTATTTGTGTTTCTAGCTTAAATCTCTTTTCTTTTATGCTTTTTGCCGTGTTTCATGTTTAGATCTACGTCCTTACATGCTTATATGTTTAGATCTACATGCTTTAGGCTTTAAGCCATGTTTTCCTATGTTTTGTGCCTTTTTTTGTTATATGTTGTCGTTAGGATTACATGCTCACATGCTTGTATGATGTTGTTGGCTATGCCTTTCTTGGATCTACGTGTTTTATGTGTTTATTTCCATGCTATATGGTTAGATCCTTGTCTTCACATGCTTATATGTTTGGATCCATCTTCTCCCATGTCTATGTGTTAAGTTGCCACATGTTTACGCTCATGTTTCCATGCCTATATGTCTAGATCTATGTGTTCACATGCTTGTGCGCTTGGATCTATGTTCTCTACATGCTTTATGCTATCTTCCATGTGCTTGCGCGCTCCATGCCATGTTTGTATGCCTAGACCTAGGCTATGTTTGTCATGCCATGTGCTATTGTAGCCCTTTTGTCGCTTTCTCTTTCGTTCTTATGTTTTGGCCTATTGGTTTGGACATGATCTAGACCCTATGGTCTTTGTCATTGTCTGTACACCTTGGCCCACATCAAAGAGTTAGGATCATCCTTATTTGCATGTCTATGCTTGCTTGCCTTTTTACTTTATGCTTGTGCTAGCCTTTCTTATTCTAAGCTTTGCCACTCTTGACTCCCTTAGCGGGTTTGTGGTTGCATGGTTACATCCGACGCCCATGAGGCCTTTTTTGGATGTAACTTTTTGGGATGCATCACCATGATGCTGATTGTTTCAAGCACACCTTTCCCCTTTTCCACTCTGTGTGATGATATGCTTACCACGTTTGTTTGTGCCTTCTGTTGGCTTTATATGCATCTTTACACGCTTGCTTATATGTCCATGCATGAGTCTTGCTAGTATGTCGTCCATGCTTCAACACAATGAGGTTAGGGACATCTGTCCCCCATGGACACCACCTTTTGTTTGCTTTCTTACTTGTTTGCCCTTCTTCTTGCATGCTTGCTTTATTGCTTCTTTGCTTGCCATGCTTATCATGCTTATCCGCTTTATGCCTTTTCATATGCTTTTTACATCTTTTCCTTCCATTATTGGTCTACTGGTTTCTTGTCTTTGCCTTTGCATGTATACACATGGAGCGAGGATGCTTGGAGCTAGGGCATAGTCTCCCAAGCGTAAGCAAAAAGGGCACAGATGCAAGCATGTAGATATAAGCCAAACGGCATGTTCAGCAAATTTAGGAGTTTAGCCTTTCCTTTTTGGTTATGTACTCTTTTGAACCCCCCATTCCTTCTCACTCATTTCTCTTTTAGATGGGTTGTATTAGGTATATCATGTCATGTACCATTCATCCTCATCTCTAGAGTATGGCGACCCCAATTTACTTTCTTGCACCTATATTTTAGGCCACACTCTAGGGATGTAGGCATTTACTTTCCTGCTCTATGTGATAGCATTGTGCATGATTTATGTATATATATATATATACCTGCTTGCCCCCTTTCGGTGTGACTGTCATAGTCCATATCACCTAAGGCAAAGCAATGCCTAATTTCTGCCACGAAATTATGTTGACACATCGCTAGATTTTCACCATGGAAATCTGGTACTTAGTCCAAATGCCTTAGGAAAGCATAGATTGGGATCACACCCATTCAAAAGCCAAACCGCAAAGCCCCCATGCATGCAAAGCCACGAAAGCCAATGCGAAAAATCATGTTTTTACTACCAATCTTTGAAAATTAAGGTTTTATCCAAATGAAGGACTGTCCTTGCACTGGTGTTGTGGGGCGCCTAACACCTCCCCCACATGTAACCCAACTTTTGGACTTAAGAATCAAGATTTTTTGCCATCCACATTAGATTAGGGAAAACGCCCTTTTTCTTAGTCTAGGATTGGTAATAAAATCAACTAGAAACAGGAGACTAATCACACCTTAAAAAAACCCAATGATTGGTGGCGACTCCACTTACCTTTGGTAATCTCTTAAAGTTTGGCCTAGATTCCTGTTATAACACTAAAGGTAGACTTACCTTCCTCCACCGAGAGAGAGAGCACCCAAAGCCCCTTGCAAACCACTCCACACACCATACACGTGCACATCATGCAATACCATTTTTGAGAGAGAGGGGCCCTCCAACAGGGCCTTGATTGCACGAGAGCATCATCGCAGCAAGTGGTCGAACAAAGGCCCGCGACGACGGTTTTCTGTCCCCGATTGAGGCTGGGTGTCAACACTAATGTTCGTAGGAATTTAATTTCTACAACTTATTTAGGTAGACATTTATATTGTGTTATCTTAAGAGACAATGTTGTAATAAAGAAGGATAAAGTTTTTATCTATTCTGGCAATATTGTTGATGGTCTTTATATTATAACTCCTGAGAAGCATGAATTGTACTATTCTGAATTAGATAATAATTCACATGTAAAATCATTAAAGAGAAAGTTTCCTTCTACTAGTGATGCATATCTTTGGCATTTGCGTTTGGGTCATATTAATTCAAATAGGATCCAAAGACTGGTAAAAGATGGGCTTTTAGAACCATTAGATTTTAATGAATTCCCAGTCTACTAATCCTGCTTGGAACATAAAATGAAGAAAAGGCCTTTTAATGCAGAAGGATATAAAGCCAAAGATTTGCTAGAACTAGTACATTCAAATGTATGTGGTCCAATGTCTATCCAAGCAAGAGGTGGCTATGAGTATTTCATTACTTTCATTGATGATTACTCTAAATTTGGTTATGTGTACCTAATGAAAAGGAAGTTTGAAGCTTTTGAAAATTTCAAAGAGTTTAGGGCTGAAGTTGAGAATCAATTAGGTAAAAGCATAAAGGTCATTCGATTTGATCGTGGTGGCGAATACCTTTTTGAGGATTTCAAGGATTACTTAACTAAAAATGGGATTATATCCCAGTTGACTGCACTTGGAGCGCCACAACAAAATGGTGTATCAGAAACAAGGAATTGGACTCTTTTAGATATGGTTAGATCCATGTTGAGTTATTCGACTCTACTAATTTCCTTTTGGGGATATGCCTTAAATACTGCAATGTATCTTTTGAATTTATTACATTTGAAATCTATTCCTAAAACACCTGTAAAGCTGTGGATTGGGAGTAAGCCTAGTATGAGACATCTCCATATTTAGGGTTGTCCAGCACATATGTTGAAAGGAAAGTTTGACAAAGTACAATCTAAAACAGAAGTGGTTTTCTTTGTAGGGTATTCGAAAGGAACTGTTGGAGGTTTATTCTATAGTCATAAAGATAATAAAGTGTTCGTTAGCACAAATGCCAAATTTTTGGAAAATGACTATATGAATGATTTTACTCCTAAAAGTAGAGTTGTCTTAGTTGAAATGAATGAACCTATAATTGAACAATCAGTGGATGAAACTAGGAATGATGTGGTTGTATTAGATACACCACAAGATATTACTTATGAGATGACTAGAACATAAGAGCCTTGTCAGTGGGAGGATTATTAGGCCATCTATAAGATTTATAGGTCTAGGAGAAACTTATGAAGCTATCTCAGAAGAGGCTAAATCTAACCCTTACACTTATGAAGAGGAAATGAAAGATATAGATGCACATCATAGGGTCAAAGCTATGAAATCTGAATTGGATTCTATGTATTCCAATCAAGTTTGGGATCTTGTAAAGGCGCCTAATGGCATTAAACCTGTTGATTGCAAATGGGTATATAGGAGGAAGAGAGGGATAAATGGAAAGGTTGAAACCTTTAAGGCAAGACTAGTGGTGAAAGGGTATACACAAAAGGAAGCTATTGATTATGAAGAAAAATTTTCGCCAGTAGCCATGCTTAAATCTATCAAAATTCTCTTATCCATTGCTGCTCATTATGATTATGATATTTGGCAAATGGATATCAAGACTACTTTTCTAAATGGAAATCTTGAAGAAGAAATTTATATGATGCAACTAGAAGGTTTCATAGCAAACTACCCAAAGCATATGGTATGCAAGTTGAAAAGGTCCATTTATGGACTTAAGCATGCATCTAGATCATGGAACATCAGATTTGATCAAGCAATCAAGTCATTTGGTTTTGAAAAAAATCTTAATGAACCATGTGTGTACATGAGACATCAAGATAAAGTAGTAATTTTCTTAATGCTTTATGTTGATGATATTCTACTCATTGGATATGATGTAGGGGTAATGTCATTAATAAAGATTTGGTTGTCAAGCCAATTTGATATGAAGGACTTGGGCGAATCTAACTATATTCTAAGGATCAAGCTTTGGCAAAATCGAAAGAATAGAATGTTAGTCTTGTCACAAGCTGGATATATAGATAAGATTCTAGCAAGGTTTAATATGTAAAAATCCAAGAAAGGATTACTTCATTTCAAACATGGAGCTCCTCTATCTGATGACCGAAGGCCTAAGACTCTTGAAGAGGAAAAGACAGTGAGACAAGTTCCCTATGCTTCTGCAGTGGGAAGTCTCATGTATGCCATACTATGTACTAGACTAGATATCTGTTATTCGATTGGCATAGTCAACCGATATCAATCAAATCCAGGACCAAAACATTGGAAGGCTATAAAGCATATTCTTAAGTTTCTAAGGAGAACAAGAGAATGTATGCATGTTTACCGATGTGAGGATTTGATAACTACTGGTAACACAAATTTTGATTTTCAATCAGATCTTGATTTCAGAAGGTCCTTTTCAGGTTATGTGTTCACCTTGGGAGGTGGAGACATAAGTTAGAGGAGTGTTAAGCAATCTTGTATTGTCGACTCCACCATGGAAGCTGAAAATGTTGCTGTTTATGAAGTAGTAAAGGAAGCTATTTCGCTCAAGAAATTTCTTTCTGATCTTGGTGTTATGAGAATGGAGCAAGTTGCAATCACTTTGTTCTGTGACAATAGTGGAGCAATTGCAGAATCCAAGGATCCAATCACAAGAAAGGAAAGCACATAGAAAGAAAGTATCATATTATTCGAGACATTGTGGCTCGAGGAGATGTGGTAGTAGCAAAGATTGATAGTGCAAATAATCTAGCAAATCTCTTTTGTTAGGACATATGTGATTCCCTTGTTAGGAGCATATGTAACTATTTTATGTAATTGGCTAATCCTTTGACAAAATACATTTTACTTGTAATTGGGTAAATCTAGGATGTGTTTAATACTTCAAGAAACCTTGTTTCAAGCTCAGGTATTAAAGCCATGCAAGTCTGTCCAAGATTCAAATCTGAAAAGTGCCTATCATTAAAGCTCGATAGCTAGCTCGACAGCTAGCCATCTATTGAGCCTTGAAGAGTTGTTGAAGCCCGTGGCTCGACAGCAGCTCAACAAATAAGGCATCTGTCGAGGTTTATGAAGTTCAATTTTTCATTCAATCCATGATTGTATGTTTGGGCTTTCTTTTCTCACAACCTTAGACATATAAAATGATTATTTTAAGGGCTGTCAAAGGTGGAACAAGTTGCACAAGTGTTGAGCAAAGTTTGTTCAAGCAAATTGTGACCGGAGACAGAATTTTCCCTAGTTCATCTTCTTGTGAAGAAGTTGTTGTGTTTGTGCGATGTAGGGTTTTGTAACCAAGCATCTTCTCGATCTTCATCGTGTGATGAACTAAAGAACTTTGCAGCCAACGACTAGGATCCGCGCAATTGGTTAGTCACGTACTAGGAGCCGTGCATTACATGAAGAGATTGTTACTACAGAACAAGTCCAATTGTGTATTGGGGTAAGGGTTTAACTGTAGGTTGGTATAAGGTACTGGGATTCCTTTACTTGTAACCGCTTGTTGTGATAATAGTGGATTCTCGGGAATGATGACCTTAAAATCGCTCAGTGGGGTTTTGCCTCGGTGGTTTTCCCCATTCGTAAACAAATCATTTGTGTCAAATTTATTTTCCATTGCACTTTATCTTAGTTGGTGACTTGTTTATGCTACCACGCTCATTGCATGTAATTGGACCTAATTAATTCACTTGGCTAATTAATTGGTTAATTCATCACAAGGGGTCAATACATTTTTGGCTTATCAAGTGGTATCAAAGCAGGCACACTCTGATAAGGGTTAATCTTTGTATGTGATCCATTAACCCCTGTTTGTCATAGATAGAGGACAATCTCTTATGATACCTCCATTGTTTGATGGTACTAACTATATATACTGGAAAGTACGCATGAGCGCTTTCTTGCAGTCTCTAGATGAGAAGGGGTGGCAACTTGTAGAGATTGGCTGGACTAAGCCAAAAGAAGTGCCAGTCGATTGGGATGATGCTAAGATCAACGCAACAAACTTCAACAGTGGGGCATTGAATGCCTTTTTTAGTGCAGTCACCAATGAGGAGTTCAAGAAGATATCCTCTGTTGAAACTGCGATGCGAAGGAAGCATAGACCATTCTCCATACAACATATGAAGGAACAAAGGCTGTCAAGGACTCGAAGCTTTAGAGGCTCACTACTAGCTTTGAAGAAATTAAAATGGAGTAGGATGAGTCGTTCAATGAGTTCTATGCGAAGCTCAATGACATAGTGAACTCAGCTTTCAATCTTAGGGAAACCATTCCTAAACCCAAGATTGTGATAAAGGTGCTTAGATCTCTATCCGAGAAATTCCATGCCAAGATCACCGCAATCGAAGAATCAAAGGACATTGACAAGATTCCTTTGACAGAGCTGGTTGGTGATCTGCAGACCTATGAGTTAGGTTTAACAAGAATTGGTAAGTCAGGTAAGGGCAAGAGCTTGGCATTGAAGGCCAAGAGCAGTGATACTGATGAGTCTTTAGACGATGAAGATTCTAAGATGAAGTCCTACATTACAAGGCAAGAAGTTCATGAAGAATGCTAATGGGAAGGGCTTCGACAAGAACCGTAGGCAATCCAATTCTTCTCAGTCCAAGAGCCAAGACAAAAGGAAGAAGGATGCTAGGGATGGCGGTCAGTACACTTTTCCTTCAAGACCAAAGTGCTTTGGATGTCAAGGCCTTAGTCATATGAAACAAGAATGCCACACATATCTCAAGACGATTGGGAAGAGCAAGGAACTTACTACTACATTGAGTGACATCGAGACAGAAGATGATTCCGACAATGAGGATAACAGAATCCTGAATGCCTTCACTACCACTATCAATCCTACTAAGGGGATTGTTGAAGATGTGTATGAAGAAGAAGAATTGGTGGAGTCCAAGTTTGAGAAGATGAATGAACAAGATGACATCTACATAGCCTATGCAAAGTTATATAAGCTCTCAGAAAAGCATGAGAAATTCTATAGGTTGACCACCATGAAGCTTAGTGATGTGGAGCTTAAGCATGAAGAGCTTTTCACAAAGTTTGATGAAGCCAATCAGACTATTGGAGCATTGAGGTTTAAGAATAACTTCTTAGCTAAGAAGATCAAGAAGCTTGAGGCAGAACCATTCCAAGTCAGAGCTCAGCTGGAAAGGACTTCAAGTGCTAAGCTCGATGAAATGCTCAGTTTTCAGAAATCTGCTTCTGATCGAACCAGTTTAGGGTATGATTTCTCTCCTTCTAATATTGCTTCTACTAGTACTACTATTTTTGTTTCTCTTAGTAATAATGTTGAAATTGAAAATACTAACGTCAAAACTGATTTAACTAGTGGGAACATAGACAAGGGTAAATCTATTTTAGGAGCACCCCCTAAGCAGGATACGAAAGAAGCTAAAAACCCTAGGGCTAAGAATGCTAACTCTCAAAAGCTTAAACAGAAGAAGCAGCATTTCTGTCATCACTGTGGAGCAGCCGGTCATACTCGACTTAATTGCTATAAGTGGTTAGCCACTTAACAGAGTAATCGTATGATCACATTAAGAAACCAAAATCAATTTCCATCCTTTTTTGCTCCCCTTGGAGATCTTCTCAAAGCCCTCATATTCCTTTCGAACTTGAATGGTTTCAATTCTTCTCCCTCATTGCCGGATCAAGGATTTGCTAGACAAAAAGGTTCTTCCAAGGTGTGGAAGGAAAATGGCTCCAAGTGATTCTATCACTTTTTTTTTTCTTTCTCTCTCTCTCCCTTTCTCGCTTTTGTTTGCGTTACTTGTATGTTGCTTTCAAGTTTTGAGTTAGTCTAGTTTTTATGCTTTGCTTTGTTTAACATGTTTTCGTTTTTTTTCAGTTTTGGTTATTCTGTTTTTGATATAAAAATTAAAAAAAAAAATTGAAAAATTGAAAAATACAAAAACAGTGTGTGTATGTGTACATTGGTACTTGTGTACCTTGGATGGTCATTGAAACAAAGTTTTCTAAACTTTGTATCTCTTGTAGCTTAGATAAGCATCCCTATGGACAAATAAGTGTTGGAAAAATACATGTACGCAGCGAAAATAACAAATCTACTTCATTCGCAGTTGATAACATGCACTATGTAAGTTTCAGAATATAGAACAAGAGAATGTACCTTGGTGTAGTGAATTTCAAAACCAAAGATCAGAAGTTCTCAGGAACACTTTCAATCTTCACTCCAATTCCACTAACGCCTAAGATGTGTGGTCTCTCAATCAGTTATATGAGTTTGTTATTGAGAGAATGAGAGAGTGTCCAACACTAACATACATACCATTTCAAGAACTTGTTGTTCTTACTAAAAATCTGTATGTTTCCCTCAATATGACTGATTATCTAATTGGGCCAGCCTTTAGGGCCTTTCTAATTGGTCTTTAATATGTGGCTTGGAGTAGGACCAAAAGAGAACAAATAAGACACTAGCTCCAATAGGCCTTGGGCTTTCTGTTAACTCTTGACAAGTCCAAAGTTACCATTAATTATATTTAATACCACTACATAAATATAATTGCACTCTAGGCCTTATTAATAAATTATATCCCAAGACTTTATTGTACATGCAACCCCTTCATAAAATATTCGTAGTAATACAAAGTCATGAATGAAAACTGCCACTTTGTAGATTGCTACATCTTAATCCTTGAGTACCTAATTTAATCCTTTTAAGTTATTCATTATATATTTATGAAATCCAATTTCATAAATATATACTTTAGTAATTTCTTACAAAGTGATTAGGCCTAACTCTCTGAATAACAAACCCATTAAACTTATCTCAAGGGAATATTTTGCATCTCTGTTAAGAGACTATGAATTCCCTCTTGAGAATAGATGTTCCATCAACACTAAATGTGGCTGCCCAACATACTAAGGTTTTGACTGTTACTTTAGATCTCACTCTTGATATATCAAAACAACCTACACTTCATGATCAGGTCCATTATTCTCTCAAGATTAAAAGTTCATATAAATAGAAGTCGTGAGATTTATTATTCATTTGACAGTCGTTAGGAGAATAATAAATCTCACAACGGTCCAGTTCAATATGCTTAATTCTTAAAACATATCAACATATCAACTAGAAGTCTCCACTTTCATGATCATGACAAATCATCTTAGTTGATACGTTATAGTCTTCGCTGATGAAATGCCCAATTTCATCACCAACTATGAACTAAAATTCTGAGTTTATAAAGAACTTGTGACTTATATCTTTTGTGACTAAATCACATAAATCATATACTATGCATCTTATGAACTATATGATAATGTTCGAATATTCATGTTACCATTATTTTAGATAAAAATAAAACAACTTTATTAAACACAATATTAAGTCATACATAATGTCATACTAAGAACATTACTACTTTATCTTGATGTCTTTTGTACACATATGGTTCATCAAGATTTTGATCAAAACCAAAAGACTTGATTGCTTGATCAAATTTGATGTTCCATGACCTAGATGCTTGCTTAAGTCCATAAATGGACCTTTTCAACTTACATTCCATATGCTCTTGGTTCTTTGCTATGAAACCTTTCGGTTGCATCATATAGATTTCTTCTTCAAGATTGCCATTAAGAAATGCAGTCTTGACATCCATTTACCAAATCTCATAATCATAATGAGCAGCAATGGATAAGAGAATTCTGATAGATTTAAGGATTGCTACTGGTGAAAAGGTTTTTTTCATAATCAATGCCTTCTTTTTGTGTATACCCTTTCACCACTAGTCTTGCTTTAAAGGTTTCAACGTTTCCATCTATCCCTCTCTTCCTCTTGTAAATCCATTTGCAACTAACATGTTTAATGTCGTTAGGCACCTTTACAAGATCCCAAACTTGATTGGAATATAAGGAATCTAATTCAGATTTCATAGCTTTGATCCAATGATGTGCATCTATATCATTCATTACCTCTTCATAAGTGTGGGGATCCAATTCAGCCTCTTCTGAGATTGCTTCATAAGTTTTTCCCAAACCTATGAATCTTATAGGAGGCCGAACTATTCTCCCACTACGATGAGGCATATGTGTACTACTCATCTCAGCAGTAGTATCTTGTGGTGTATCTAATACAACCATATCATCCCTAGTTTCATCTATTAGTTGTTCATTTAGAGGTTCATTCATTTTAGCCAAAACAACTTTATTTCTAGGATCAAAATTAGTCATATAATCATCTTCCAAAAAATTGGCATATGTGCTAACAAACACTTTGTTATCTTTATGATTATAGAGTAAATAACCCTTTGTTTCTTTTAAATAATCTAAAAACATGCATACTTCGGTTTTAGATTCCAACTTATTAGACTTCCATTTCAACATGTGCTGGACATCCCCAAATGTGGAGATATTTCATACTAGGCTTATGCCCACTTCACAATTCCTTATGTGTGTTGGGAACAGATTTTGATGGACCTAAATTCAAAATATGCATTGTAGTTTTTAGTGCATATCCCCAAAAAGAAATTGGTAAAGTTGAGTAACTTATCATGGACTTAACCATTTCCAAAAGAGTCCTATTCCTTCTTTTTGCTCCACCATTCTGTTAGGGAGTTCCAGGTGCAGTCAATTGGGATATGATCCCATTTTGAGTTAAGTAATCCTTGAAATCCCCAAGAAGGTATTCACCACCACGATCAGATCGAATGGCTTTTATGCATTTACCTAATTGATTCTCAACTTCAGCCCTAAACTTTTTAAACTCTTCAAAGGTTTTGGACTAGGGGTGTGTAGAAAACCCCTGACCCACCAAACCCAACCCGACCCAACCTGACCCGCCAAGTTGGGTTGGTTTTTAGGGCTTGGTGGGTTGGGTTGGTTTACAAAAAAAAATTTTATAGCGGGTCGGGTTAGGTTTGGGTCATAAAATTACAAACCCGCCAAACCCGACCCGACCCGACCCACCCATATTTAATATATATTTAAAATATATTACATATTTAATAAATTTTTTTAAAAAAACAACTGTAGGGCACTTATATATAATAATAATAATAATAATAATAATAATAATAATAATAATTAAAAAAAAAAAAAACTAGCTGTAGAACAGCACTTACTCTGTTCCTCCTACTAATACTAATTTAATATAACTAGCTCTTCCTATCCTATATAAAAGCCAATTAGTTCACACAAACCCTAGCAAATTACTATTGTTGTTTAGTCATTAGTGTTGTTTGCCTTTAAGGAGTTATATTGATACTAATCTTTGGGTTTTTTTAATATATTAATATTTATATTTTTTTCTCTAATAATAATAATAATAAAAATTTGTCAAATCCATGGGTTCAACCCAACCTTACCCGACCCATTTAGGTTGGGTTGGGTTAGGTTGGACTTAAGTGATAGGTTGGGTTAGGTTGAATTTTTTTTGACCCACCATGGTGGGTTAGGTCAAAAAATCCCCTCAACCCGACCCAACTCGACCCATGCACATCCCTACTTCGAACTTTCGTCTCATTAGGTACACATAACCATATCTTGAGTATTCATCGGTAAAAGTGATGAAGTACTCATAACCTACTTTTTCTTGGGTTGACATAGGACCACAAACATCTGTATGAACTAATTGAAGCAGCTCTTGAGCTCTTCTACCTTTTGCATTAAAAGGTCGTTTGGTCATTTTGCCCTTCAAACAAGATTCACAAACTGGAAATTCATCAAAGTCCAATGGCTTTAAGAGTCCATCTTTGATCAATCTTTGAATTCTGTTTGGATTAATATGACCCAAATGCAAGTGCCAAAGATATGCTTCATTAGTAGATGGAAACTTTCTCTTTAATGATTTTATATAAGAGTTATTATCTAATTCAGAATTATATAATTCATGCTTATCAGGAGTTAAAATACAAAGACCATCAGCAATATTGCCAGAACAGATAAACATTTTACCCTTCTTTATTACAACATTGTCTTTAAGGATAACACAATGTCTATGTTTACCTATATAAGTTGCAGAAATTCAATTCCTACGAACGTTAGGTACATACAGACGGTCTTCTAATATTAAAACTCTAGACTCAAAACATAAATTATAAATACTAACAACTACAACCGGAATCCTGATCCCATCAGCCAAAGTAAGAAACAATTCTCCTTCTTTAAGTTTTCTGGTCTCCTAGAACCCCTGCAAAGAATTGCAGATATGATTAGTACAACTTGAATCTATAGACCAGGAATCTGTGGGATTTTATACTACACATATTTCAAGGAGGAAAGAACTATTCATACCCTTATTATTGGCAGCCTTGAATTTTGGACAACTCCTCTTCCAATGTCCTTTCTCACCACAATGGAAACATTTTCCTTTGAGCTTCTTTTCTTTGTCAGCAACCCCTAAGACAATTTGTTTACCTTCTTGCTTGGTGAAGTTCTTCTTCTTCTTCTTCTTACTCTTACCTTTTGACTTAGGTTGAGAAGTAGAAGCTTCACCCACATTGGCTTCAACACTAGAAGTACCAAGGATGCCTTCCGCTGCTACCAACTCATTCATTAATTTAGACAATGAATAGATCTTTTTGTTCATATTATAATTGAGTCTGAATTCCTTGAATGATTCTGATAGTGACTGGAGTATCATATCCACTTGGGATTCTCCATCAATATCGGCACCTAAAACTTTCAATATATTCAGATTAGAGATCATTGTAAGACAATGCTCCCTTACTGAACTACCTTTAGCCATTTTGGTATTATAAGTTTGTTTCATGGTTTCTTGCCTTGTAGAAGGGCCTTGCTCACCAAACATCTCCTTCAAACTTAGCATAATGTCCGAAGCTAGTTCTACATCCTACATTTGATGCTGTAGAACATTTGAGATAGATGCTAGGATGTAGCACTTGGCCATCTCATTAGATTTCTACCAACGATGATATCGTTGTTTTTCCTCAAGAGGAGCATCCAATGAAGGAAAGCTAGGACATGGTTTAGCAAGCACATATTTGTGCTCTTCAGTAGTGAGAACTATGTCCAAATTTCTTTTCCAGTCAACATAGTTGAATCCAATCAGTTTGTTTTGATTAAGAATAGTAACAAGTGGGCTAAATAATGCCATGTTCAAATCTGAAAATAATAAACATGAATATAATAAGTAAACTGGACATTATCAATTTTGCATATAAACATATAATATGGAACCTTAATAAAGCAATAAAATAATATATGCAACAACAACCCAATCCATGTCTATAATTCCTTGGTAGCAAGTTTATTATAAACACATTAATTAATTAAGAACTATTCTCATTATTAGTGCTATCATGATAATGATAGCACTAATAATAAGTACACTGGACATTATCAATTTTGCATATAAACATATAGGGTCCGTTTGGATAGCACTTATTGTTGTTGAAAGTTGCTAAAAACTGATTATTGCTGAAAACACTATAGCAAAATAATTTTTAAATGTGTGAATAGTATCATGGGACCCACTTTTAATATTAAATATTGCATAAACAGTGCATAAACAGTGCACGCACAATGTTTTTGTCTCCTAAAAGTCAATAAGTCCGGCTACTTAAAAAAAAAAAAACACTGAAAACGCAACTTTACTTTGAGTGAAAAGTAGTGCTATCCAAACCGGGTCATAATATGAAACCTTAATAAAACCATAAAATAATATATGCAACAACAACCAAATTCATGTCTATAATTCCTTGGTAGCAAATTTATTATTAACACATTAATTGATTAAGAACTATTCTCATTATTAGTGCTATCATGATAATGATAGCACTAACAATAAGTACACTGGACATTATCAATTTTGCATATAAACATATAATATGGAACCTTAATAAAACCATAAAATAATATATGCAACAACAACCCAATCCATGTCTATAATTCCTTGGTAGCAAGTTTATTTTAAACACATTAATTGATTGAGAACTATTCTCATTATTAGTGCTATCATGATAACTCTTATTAAACACTAATAATATGCCGTATTACCTTTAGTCTCTAAGTAATAATGACATAGCTCCTTTGGGAGGATAACATTACACTTAGTCTAGTGTACACCATTATCTAGAATCATGTGTAACCACATTTCATCTTCCTTTATGGTGTTTAAATTTGTAGTACCATGGAACAAAACACCCTCCTTTGGGATCGCGAGGCATATACGCCAAGATGAGGTGCTTGTCCACACTACTTTAAACGGGTAAGTTCAATCTTGTAGTACTATGAAGTAAACACCTTCCTTTGGGATCGCAAGGCATATACGCCAAGACGAGATGCTTATCTCACACTACTATGAACTAATAATGGAGGCTGTGAGATCCAACCCTTGTATCTCTCTCCTATTAGATGTTTTAAAGAAGGTTTTTAATTATTAAACATGCATAATCTAATTACACATAGCCTTGCATCTTATACATGTGAAAACACTTAGAAAAATTAAAAAGTTCCTAGGCATGATCGATCCTCGATTGTTGTTCGATCGATCGAGGAACAATCTTGCAAGCTTAACAGCTTCCCGATAGCTTGTTGATCGATCGAGAAACAATCTTGATATCTCGACAGCTGACCGATAGCTGGTCAATCAATCAAGAAATCTCCTGTTTGCTCGATTGATGCTCGATCACTTTTCGATCGATCGAGCTTTGCGAATTTTGAATTTCCAAAATTTTTCTAAGGCAGTTTTTAACAATTTTTCATGAACAAACAACCATCATATGAACATGACAGACAGAGATTGATATCAAAACTAAATTCCATTGATGTTGTAGCCTTAAACTTCAATTTAACATACTTAAATTCAAATTTAAACAACATCATAACATCAATATCAGTTTTTATCAAATCATAGTTTCAACAACCATGTAGAAAATTAAATATGTATAATCTTCTAACACCATGAAACTAATATCTCTAATTCCAAAACTCAAAAAACATGTTATATAGATTGGAATTAAAGACCGCTCTGATACCAATTGTTGGAAAAATACATGCACGCAGTGGAAAAATAATGGATCTACTTCATTCGCAATTGATAACATGCACTATGTAAGTTTCAGAATATAGAACAAGAGAATGTACCTTGGTGCAGTGAATTTCAAAACCAAATATCAGAAGTTCTCTGGAACACTTTCAATCTTCACTCCAATTCCACTAATGCCCAAGATGTGTGGTCTCTCAATCAGTTATATGAGTTTGTTCTTGAGAGAATGAGAGAGTGTCCAACACTCACATACATACCATTTCATGAACTTGTTGTTCTTACTAAAAATCTGTAGGTTTCCCTTAATATGACTGATTATCTAATTGGGCCAACCTTTAGGACCTTTCCAATTAGGCTTTAATATGTGGCTTGGAGTGTTGGGATTTTGCACTAGAATCCTATTATATGATGCTATGTACTATATTATGTATGACATTATGTATGATATGATGTATGACTTAATATTGTTATTAATAAAGTTGTTATATTATTATCTGAAATAATGGTAACATGAATATTTAGACATTATCATATAATCCATGAGATGCATAGTATGTGATTTATGTGATTTAATCATAGAAGATATAAGTCACAAGTTTTTTGTAAACTCAGAATTTGGTTCGTAATCGGTGATAAAATTGGGCATTTTATCTGCGAAGACTATAACATGTCAACTAAGATGATTTGTCTTGATCATGGAAGTGGTGACTTCTAGTTGATATGTTGATATGTTTTAAGAGTTAAGACATATTGAACCGAACCGCTGTGAGATTTATTATTCTCATAAAGACTGTCAATTGAATAATAAATCTTACGACTTATATTTGCATGAATTCTTAATCCTGAGAGAATAATGGACCTGATCATAAAGTGTAGGTTCTTTTGATATATCAGGAGTGAGATTTAAAGTAACGGTCAAAACCTCAGTATGTTGGGCAACTATATTTAGTGTTGATGGAACATATATTCTCAAGATGGAATTCATAGTCTTTTAACGGAGATACAAAACATTCCCTTGAGATAAGTTTAATGGGTTTGTTATTTAGAATGTTAGGCCTAACTATTTTAGTAAATAGTTACTAAAGTATATATTTATGAAATTGGATTTCATAAATATATGATGAATAACTTAAAGGATTAAACTGGGTATTCAAAGATTAAGATGTAGTAATTTACAAAGTGGTAGTCTACTTTCATAACTTTGTATTATTACGAATATTTTATGAAGGGGTTGCATGTACAATAAAGTCTTGGGATATAATTTATTAATAAGGCCTAGAGTGCAATTATATTTATATAGTGGTATTAAATATAATTAATGGTAACTTTGGACTTGTCAAGATTTGACAGAAAAGCCCAAGGCCCATTGGAGCTAGTGTCTTATTTGTTCCCTTTTGGTCCCACTGGAAAATGCCCAAAAGGCTAGCCCAATTAGATAACCAGTAATTAGAAGAGAAACATACAGAATTTGTGAGATACAACAAGTTTATGAAAATACATGTATGTGAGTGTTGGACACTCTATCATTCTCTTTGAGAAATAACTGATTGAGAGACCACACATCTTGGGCGTTAGTGGAATTGGAGTGAAGATTGAAAGTATTCCTGAGAACTTCTCATCTTCGGTTTTGAAATTCACTGCACCAAGGTACACTCTCTTGTTCTATATTCTGAAACTTACTTAATGAATTCTGAATGAAGTAGATCCATTTATTTTCCGCTGCGTATATGCATATTTCCAACAATTGGTATTAGAGCCAGGTTTTCATTTTCGAATCTATATAATATGTTTAGTGAGTTTTAGAATTAAAGAGAACTATTTTCATAGTTGTGAAAAATTCTGCAATCATTTTTTGCATATTATAGTTTTTGAAACTATTGTTTGATTAAAACTGATTTTGATGTTATGATGTTGTTTAAGTTTGATTTTAACTATGTAAAATTGAATTTTAACACTTTAACATCAATGAAATTCAAGTTTTAATCTTAATCTAGTCGTTTTTGATCATTAAGAATGTATTTTGTTAATTGGAAACGAAAAAAAACGGTTAATAGAAAAAACGGCTGTTTCTGGGCATTTTTCGCGACTGGCGAGCAAGTCGTGAATGAGTCGCGAAAGCTTCTGTATGAACTTCACAATTGGTGAGTGAGTCGCGAAAGCTTCTGTATGAACTTTGCGACTGGAGTCTCGCAGCTAGGCGAGTTGCCAAAACAAGTCGCCAACTCGCGACTGGGCGAGTCGCCAAAACCAGTCGCCAAAAATTCTGACACCCCGTTTTTTTACATGTATGCATAGCAAGGTTTTGTGTAATTAGTTAATATATGTATTTAACAATTAAAAAACTTTAATTTAAAACATATAGTGGGAGAGAGATACAAGAGTTGCATCTCACAGCCTCCATTATCGGTTCATAGTAGTGTGGGGTAAGCACCTCGTCTTGGTATATATGCCTCGCGATCCCAAAGGAGGGTGTTTATTTCATAGTACTACAAGATTGAACTTACCTATTTGAAGTGGTGTGGACAAGCACCCCGTCTTGGCGTATATGCCTTGCGATCCCAAAGGAGGGTGTTTTGTTCCATGGTACTACAAGTTTAAACACTATAAAGGGAGATGAAATGTGGCTACACATGATTTTAGATAATGGTGTACACTAGACTAAGTGTAATGTTAACCTCCCAAAGGAGCTATGTCATTATTACTTAGAGGCTAAAGGTAATACGGCATATTATTAGTGTTTGATAAGAGTTATCACGATAGCACTAATAATGAGAATAGTTCTCAATCAATTAATGTGTTTATAATAAACTTGCTACCAAGGAATTATAGACATGGATTGGGTTGTCATTGTATATATTATTTTATGGTTTTATTAAGGTTCCATATTGTATGATTATATGCTAAATTGATAATGTCCAGTTTGCTTATTATATTCGTGTTTATTATTTTCAGATTTGAACATGGCATCATTTAGCCCACTTGTCATTATTCTTAATCAAAACAAACTGACTGGATCCAATTATGTTGACTGGAAAAGAAATTTGGACATAGTTCTCACAGCTGAAGAGCACAAATATGTGCTTACTAAACCATGTCCTGGCTTTCCTTCATTAGATGCTTCTCTTGAGGAAAAACAACGATATGATCGTTGGCAGAAATCTAATGAAATGGCCAAGTGTTACATCCTAGCATCTATCTCAAATGTTCTATAGCATTAGATGCAAGATGTAGAACTAGCTTCGGACATTATGCTAAGTCTGAAGGAGATGTTTGGTGAGCAAGGCCGTTCTGTAAGGCAAGAAACCATGAGACAAATTTATAATACCAAAATGGCTGAAGGTAGTTCAGTGAGGGAGCATTGTCTTACAATGATCTCTAATTTGAATACATTGGAAGTTTTAGGTGCCGATATTGATGGAGAATCCCAAGTGGATATGATACTCCACTGTCGCTACCAGAATCATTCAAGGAATTCAAACTTAACTATAACATGAACAAAAAGATTTATACATTGTTAGAATTAATGAATGAATTGGTAGCGGCAGAAGGCATTCTTGGTACTTCCAATGTTGAAGCCAATGTTGGTGAAGCTTCTACTTCTTAACCTAAGTCGAAAGGCAAGGGTAAGAAAAAGAAGAAGAAGGACTTCACCAAACAAGAAGGTATACAAATTGCCTTAGGGGTTGTTGATAAAGAAAAGAAAATCAAAGGAAAGTGTTTCTATTGTGGTGAGAAAGGACATTGGAAGAGGAATTGTCCAAAATTTAAGGTTGCCAATAATAAGGGTATGAATAGTTCTTTCCTCGAAATATGTTTCGTACAAAATCCCATAGATTCCTGGTGTGTGGATTCAAGTTGTACTAATCATATATACAATTCTTTGCAGGGGTTCTAGGAGACAAGAAAACTTAAAGAAGGAGAATTGTTTCTTACTTTGGCTGATGGGAGCAGAATTCTAGTTGTAGCTGTTGGTGTTTATAATTTGTGTTTTGAATCTAGAGTTTTAATATTAGAAGACTGTCTGTATGTACCTAATGTTCGTAGGAATTTAATTTTTGCAACTTATTTGGGTAAACATGGATATTGTGTTATCCTTAAAGACAATGTTGTAATAAAGAATGGTAAAATGTTTATCTGTTATGGCAATATTGTGGATGGTCTTTATATTTTAACTCCTGATAAGCATGAATTATATAATTCTGAATTAGATAATAACTCTCATGTAAAATCATTAAAGAGAAAGTTTCCTTCTACTAATGAAGCATATCTTTGGCACTTGCGTTTGGGTCATATTAATCCAAACAGAATTCAAAGACTAATCAAAGATGGACTCCTAGAGCCATTGGATTTTGATGAATTCCCAGTTTGTGAATCTTGTTTGGAAGGAAAAATGACCAAATGATCTTTTAATATAAAAGGTAGAAGAGCCCAAGAGTTGCTTAAATTAGTTCATACGGATGTTTGTGGTCCTATGTCAACCCAAGTTAAAGGAGGTTATGAGTACTTCATCACTTTTACCAATGATTACTCAAGATATGGTTATGTGTACCTAATGAGACGGAAGTTCGAAACTTTTGAAAAGTTCAAAGAGTTTAGGGCTGAAGTTGAGAATCAATTACGTAAACGCATAAAAGCCATCCGATATGATCGTGGTGGTGAATACCTTCTTGAAGATTTCAAGGATTACTAAACTCAAAATGGGATCATATCCCAATTGACTGCACCTGGAACTCCCCAACAGAATGGTGTAGCAGAAAGAAGGAATAGGACTCTTTTAGAAATGGTTAGGTCTATGATGAGTTACTCAACTTTACCAGTTTCTTTTTGGGGATATGCACTAAAAACTACAATGCATCTTTTGAATTTAGTTCCATCAAAATCTGTTCCTAACGCACCTAAGGAATTGTGGAGTGGGCGTAAGCCTAGTATGAAATATCTCCACATTTGGGGATGTCCAGCACATGTGTTGAAAAGAAAGTTTGATAAGTTGGAATCTAAAACCGAAGTATGCATGTTTTTAGGGCATTCAAAAGAAACAAAGTGTTATTTATTCTATAATCATTAAGATAACAAAGTGTTATTTATTCTATAATCATAAAGATAACAAAGTGTTTGTTAGCACACATGCCAAATTTTTGGAAGATGATTATATGAATAATTTTGATCCTAGAAATAAAGTTGTTTTGGCTGAAATGAATGTACCTGTAGTTGAACAACCAATAGATGAAACTAGGGATGATGTGGATGTATTTGATACACCACAAGATACTACTCATAAGATGTCTAGTACACAGGTGCCTCGTCGT
The DNA here is from genome assembly GCA_023621385.1 of Quercus gilva. Taxonomy (NCBI): domain Eukaryota; kingdom Viridiplantae; phylum Streptophyta; class Magnoliopsida; order Fagales; family Fagaceae; genus Quercus; species Quercus gilva. Next base: position 60,538,597 of record CM042476.1, on the reverse strand, counting down.
AGTGAGAGAATTGTTCGGCCTCCTATAAGATTCATAGGTTTGGGAGAAACTTATGAAGCTATCTCAGAAGAGGCTGAATCGGATGCCTACATATATGATGAAGCAATGAATGATATAGATGCAAATCATTAGGTCAAAGCTATGAAATCTGAATTAGATTCCATGTATTCCAGTCAAGTTTGGGATCTTGTAAAGGCGCCTAACGACATTAAACCTATTGGTTGCAAATGGGTTTACAATAGGAAGAGAGGGATAGATGGAAAGGTTGAAACCTTTAAAGAAAGGCTTGTGGCAAAAGGGTATACATAAAAAGAAGGTATTGATTATGAAGAAACCTTTTCACCAGTAGCAATGCTTAAATCTATCAGAATTTTCTTATCCATTGCTGCTCATTATGATTATGAGATTTGGCAAATGGATGTCAAGACTGCATTTCTCAATGACAATCTTGAGGAGGAAATCTGTATGATGCAACCGGAAGGTTTCATTGCTAAGAACTAAGAGCATATGGTATGTAAGTTGAAAAGGTCCATTTATGGACTTAAGCAAGCATCTAGGTCATGGAACATCAGATTTGATCAAGCAATCAAGTCATTTGGTTTTGAACAAAATCTTGATGAACCATGTGTGTTCAAAAGACATCGAGATAAAGTAGTAATATTCCTAGTGCTTTATGTAGATGATATTCTACTAATTGGGAATGATGTAGGCGTAATGTCATCAGTAAAGGTTTGGTTGTCTAGTCAATTTGATATGAAGGACTTGGGTGAGGCTAACTTTATTCTGGGGATCAAGCTTTCGCGAGATCATAAGAATAAGATGTTAGGCTTATCACAAGTTGGATATATAGATAAGGTTCTAGAGCGGTTTAGCATGCAAAACTCCAAGAAAGGATTACTTCCTTTCAGACATGGAGTTCCTCTGTTTGATGACCAAAGGCCTAAGACTCAAGATGAGGTAGATATGATGAGACAAGTTCCTTATGCTTCTGCAGTAGGAAGTCTCATGTATGCCATGCTTTGTACTAGACCAGATATTTGTTATTCAGTTGGCATGGTCAGTCGATATCAATCAAATCCAGGACCAAAACATTGACAAGCTGTAAAGCATATTCTCAAGTATCTACGGAGAACGAGAGATTATATGCTTGTTTACCGAAGTGAGGATTTGATACCCATTGGCTATACAGATTTAGACTTTTAGTCAGATCTAGATTTCAGAAAATCCATATCAGGATGTGTTTTCACCTTGGGAGGTGGAGCCATAACTTGGAGGAGTGTCAAGCAATCTTGTATTGCGGACTCCACCATGGAAGCAGAATATGTTGCTGCTTGTGAAGCAGCAAAGGAAGCTGTATGGCTTAAGAAATTCCTTTCTGACCTTGGTGTAATGAGAATGGAACAAGTTCCCATCACATTGTTTTACGACAATAATGGTGTAGTTGCACAATTAAAAGATCCAAGGAATCATAAGAAAGGAAAACACATTGAGAGAAAGCACCACATTATTAGAGATATTATTGCTCGTGGAGATGTGGTGGTAGCAAAGATTGAAAGTGCAAGTAATCTAGCAGATGCCTTTACCAAAGCCTTGCCTCAAAAGATTTTCGAGTCACATTTAGAGGGAATGGGAGTTAGATTAGTGCACAATAGTCATTAGGGCAAGTGGGAGATTGTTGAGATTTATGCCCTAGAATCCTATTGTATGATGCTATGTACTATATTATGTATGACATGATGCATGACTTAATATTGTTATTAATAAAGTTGTTTTATTATTATCTGAAATAACGGTAACATGAATATTTAGACATTATCATATAGTCTATGAGATGCATAGTATATGATTTATGTGATTTAGTCACAGAAGATATAAGTCACAAGTTCTTTGTAAACTCAAAATTTGGTTCGTAGTCGGTGATGAAATTGGGCATTTTATCTGCAAAGACTATAACATGTCAACTAAGATGATTTGTCTTGATCATGGAAGTGGTGACTTCTAGTTGATATGTTTTAAGAGTTAAGACATATTGAACCGGACCGCTGTGAGATTTATTATTCTCATAAAGACTGTCAATTAAATAATAAATCTCACGACTTATATTTGCATGAACTCTTAATCCTGAGAGAATAATGGACCTGATCATGAAGTGTAGGTTGCTTTGATATATTAGGAGTGAGATCTAAAGTAACGGTCAAAACCTCAGTATGTTGGGAAATTATAATTAGTGTTGATGGAACATATATTCTCAAGATGGAATTCATAGTCTCTTAACAGAGATACAAAATATTCCCTTGAGATAAGTTCAATGGGTTTGTTATTCAGAATGTTAGGCCTAACTACTTTAGTAAATAGTTACAAAAGTATATATTTATGAAATTGGATTTCATAAATATATGATGAATAATTTAAAGGATTAGACCGGGTACTCAAGAATTAAGATGTAGTAATTTACAAAGTGGCAGTCTACTTTCACAACTTTGTATTACTACGAATATTTTATGAAGGGGTTGCATGTACAATAAAGTCTTGGGATATAATTTATTAATAAGGCCTAGAGTGCAATTATATTTATATAGTGGTTATAATTAATTAAATATAACCGGGCCTGGCCTTTCTATCAATTCTTGACAAGTCCAAAGTTACCATTAATTATATTTAATATCACTATATAAATATAATTGCACTCTAGTACTTATTAATAAATTATATCACAAGACTTTATTGTACATGCAACCCCTTCATAAAATATTCGTAGTAATACAAAGTCATAAATGAAGACTGTCACTTTGTAGATTACTACATCTTAATCCTAACACTAAGCAAGTGAGCTTTGTGGCTTGTGTTTGTGATGAGTAAAAATAAATAATCTTTTGTACTTAACACTCGAATAACCCTTTTTGACAGGAAGGACTAGAAAATCCTAAAAGAAAGGCATAAATAACCATCTTACCATTGTTGCCCTCCGATCATGAAATGACATCTGTATGCTTTGGCATAGCAAAAGTGCAATGTCAATGACATTTGTGTGCTTCGACATAGCAAAATTGGAATGTAAAATGCTTAACATCATTGGGTATTTCTTTTCTCTCTCTTATATGCTTATGCATGATTTGCTCAAAAAGAAAAATATGCAAAGAAAATAAAAAGCAAAAAGAATGAAAAAATATTTTATATATGATTGCAAGCGTGTATTCTAGGAGATGTGGGGGTTATAGGATGGCCTTGAAGGTGATAGTCCCCGTCAAACAGTTATGATTATGTGTGAGTTAAAGTGATTTTTTCATATCTTAAATCGTCATAACATGTATGTATACACTTATGCAATCTTGCGATATTTTTCACACACAACACGCAATATTCTTTGCTACTCTTGATACACGTGCAGGTACAATGTGATTTGGCCATCACAAGATTTACATGTGTTAATGTATGCTCACTAAACTATCTTAACTTGTTTTTGAAATATAAAATTGGTTAGACTTTTTTAGTGTGTGTGTGTGTGTGTGTGTGTGTGTGTGTGTGTTTTGGGATCTATTTGCTTAACAATTTTTGTTGAGGGATGTTTTTGAGAGATCAAAATTTTGTTTGGATCCTTGGTTGAGTTGCATGTTTGATTGCATTCATGTCTATGTTTTTCTCTTCTTGAAAAACTATTCTTAAGCAATCTTGATAGCTCCTCGACACCTCTCGATACTTGGCTTATCTATCGAGCTCATTTGTTGATTTTTATTGCAATCTCGATACCTCTCGATAGCTAGGTGGATCAATTGAGAAATCTCCTGTCTCCTCGATAGCTCCTCAATCCATCGAACTTGTTTTTGCTATGGACACCTCTTGATAGCTGCATCTGTCAAAGCTTTTAAAGCTCGACACCTCTCTCGACACCTTTTGACACCTTCATCTGTCAAGATTTACTGAACACCTATATATAGGTTTCAGCGTGATCTAATCCTTATTTTTCTTGATCTCTTTTGATCTGTCCGCGCCTGTTCACCTTTTAAACACTCTCTTCTCTCTCTAAACCTTTTCCTTAAGGATTTTTTCAAGCTTATTCAAGTTTTTCTTTACTTGGTAAGTTTCTAATCCCTTGTTTTCATGCATTTCATTCTTTGAAACCTAAGTTTTTTGAGATTTTTGCAAAATTTGGGGGTTTTCAAAATTAAAGAGGTTTTTGTGAAATTTTTGGGATGGGTTTTGAAGATTTGATCTTAAAAACTTCCTTCATTGCATCTCATGAGCATTATAACAGTATTGTCATGCATTTAGATATGTTAAACTGATGTGTGCTGCTAGGTTTGGATTGGGCTGAGCCCATAATGATATTACTGTTGCATGTCACATGCTCATGTATTTTCATGCATACATCCTTGACATTCAATATATTTTTGTATTTTTGAACTGTTTGGGACTTTTTTGAGTGTTTCATTCTTCCCCCTCACTCTCTAGTTTACGTTAGTGTGTCAATGGCACCAAAACGTAAGTCTACTCCGTCTCAGAACCCTTTTCATTCCCTGGCATCTTTGTCTTCTAATCCTACCCCCACTTTTGTTCAGTTTCGTGATGAGGATGCTCGAAAGGACTCATCAGAGAGCTTCTCTAGATGAGGCATTCATTCGAAACGCCGAGTCATCTTGTCGGACTTCTCCGACATTGACCTACCCACTGTCATTTGCAGTCGGGGTTGGGAGTCACTATGTGACATCTTAGTCACCTGTCCTTCCGTGCTGATCCAGGAGTTCTACTCTAACATGCATGGACTAGATTATTCTGTACCTTTTTTTCATACTCGCATTTGAGGTACGCGTATAGTGGTCACACTAGATATTGTATCCGAGGTGCGCTGTGTCTCGAAGGTAGAGCATCCTGACTACCCCGATTGTGAGTGTCTGAGGACTGTGTACAAAGATGAGATGATTTCTACTTTTTGCAAGCGCCCTTCTAATTGGGGTGATCGTCAGTTTACTCCATGTCTGACCTTTGCTAAAGGTCCTACATTTATGAACATGGTGATGACTTTTGTTTTGCACCCTTTCTCTCATTATAAGCTCATCTTCCCTTTAGCTAGCAAGCGGATTTTACGCCATTTTTCTGTTCCTTTTCCCTCATTCAATCACTTCTCCGTTATGTGTGCCATTGACTATGCTACAGTTAAACAAAGCGAGGTGCAGTTTTGTTTGAGGCGGTCCAGTATGGCAGCTCCTCCCACTCCTTTAGCTCCATCCACCTTTGCTCCCTCTACTTTAGTGAGGGGTGTGACTCTAGATGTGATCATGGCACAGCTTCTGTGCATGGATGCTCGCTTTGACACTCTCACTAATGAGTTGTGTCAAGTGAACACCCATGTCGACTGTATTGCTAGACGGCAGGCTCACCTTGGTGGCTTTATGGAGTCTTTCTCTCCTCCTCCGGAGGCACTCGAGGCATCTGAGGTCGATGACGACTCTGACGACGATGATGATGGTGAGGATGGAGATGCTAGCTCTTCGAGCTCTGACGAGACGTCTACTTGACACTCTTACCGTTTGTCACCCGTGACAACAAGGGGAAGTAGTTTTGGTTATGAGAGTAGTCATAGTTAGGGGGAAGGTTAGTATAGGAGATTTTTGTTAGGGGAGAGTGCACATTGAGGGATGTAGTGAGGATTTTATGTATCTTTTTCTTTTCTTTCTATTTTAGATACATTATTCATGTACCTTAGATCTTGTGATCATATTGTGATAGCAAACCTTGTACTTGTTTATATATATACATTTGAGGTTGTTATTATAGTTCTTTCACCTATCTCTCCATGTGTTGTTTCTTTTCTTTATACATACACATGTTTCTTATTACTTGTATGCAATCTATTATTTCTGTTTCATACAAAGAGGCCTTGATGAGTTTTGTTTAAAGTGTTTCAGAAATACAGGTTGTCAAAGTCTTTCTTGCCATAGACTCTTCTTGCAAAGTTTTTCAAGGGTTTATGTTAGGATAGATTTTATTGTATTTAACAAGTGACTATGAGTTGAGTGATTTATGACTTCTCACATATGTTCATTTGTTAGTTGTGGTTTTGTCACAGATTGCTAAAAAAGGGAGATTGTTAGGATATATGTGATTCACTTGTTAGGAACATATGTCACTATTTTATGTAATTGGCTAATCCTTTGGCAAAATGTATTTTACATGTAATTTGGTAGATCTAGGATGTGTTTAATACTTCAAGAAACCTTGTTTCAAGCTCAAGTATTAAAGCCATGCAAGTCTGTCCAAGATTCAAGTCTGAAAAGTGTCTGTCACTAAAGCTCGATAGCAAGCCATCTATCGAGCCTTAAAGAGCTGTTGAAGCCCGTGGCTCGACAGCAGCTTGACAGATAGGGCATCTGTCAAGGTTTATGAAGTTCAGTTTTTTAGGACTGTTTTTCATTTAATCTGTGATTGTATGTTTGGGCTTTCTTTTCTCACAACCCTAGACATATAAAAGGATTATTTTAAAGGCCATCAAAGGTGGAACAAGTTGCACAAGTGTTAAGTAAAGTTTGTTCAAGCAAATTGTGACCGGAGACAAAATTTGCCCTAGTTCATCTTTCTTGTAAAGAAGTTGCTATGTTTGTACACCGTAGGGTTTTGTAACTAATTATCTTTTTGATCTTTATTGTGTGATGAATTGAAGAACTTTGCAGCCAACAACCTTCTCTAGTTGGTGATTGAAGTCGCGTACTGGGATCCGCACAATTGGTTAGTCACGTACTAGGAGCCATGCATTACAAGGAGACATTGTCACTACAAAACAAGTCTAATTATGTATTCGGGCTAAGGGTTCAACTGTAGGTTGGTATAAGGTACTAAGATTCCTTTACTTGTAACCGTTTGTTGTGATAATAGTGGATTCTCGGGAGTGGTGACCTTAAAATCACCCGATGGGGTTTTGCCTCGGTGGTTTTCCCCATTCGTAAACAAATCATCTATGTTAAATTTATTTTTTGCTGCACTTTAACTTAGTTAGTGATTTGTTTGTGCTACCACGCTCATTGCATGTAATTGGACCTAATTAATTCACTTGGCTAATTAATTAGTTAATTCATCACAAGGGGTCAATACATTTTTGGCCTATCACCTTTACCAAAGCTTTGCCTCAGAAGACTTTTGAGTCACCTCTGGAGGGAATGAGAGTTAGATTAATGCGTAATAGTCTTTAAGGGCAAGTGGAAGATTGTTAGGATTAGTGCCCTAAAATCCTATTGTATGCTATGTACGACATTTTGTATGACATTATGTTCTATGTAATAAACTTGTTTTATTATTATCTAAACTTGTGATAAGAATATTTGGACATTATCATATAGTCCTTGAGATGCTTAGTATGTGATTTATGTGAATTAGTCACAGAAGATATAAATCACAAGTTCTTTGTAAATTCAAAATTTTAGTTCGTACTTTGTGATGAAATTAGGCATTTCATCTGCGAAAACTATAACATATCAATTAAGATGATTTGTCTTGATCATGGAAGTGAAGACTTCTGGTTGATATGTTAATATGTTTTAAATGTACAAGACATATTAAATTGGACTGTTGGGAGATTTATTATTCTATTAACAACTGTAAAATAAATAATAAATCTCACGACTTTCATTTACTTAAACTCTCAATCCTGAGGGAATGGTGAACCTGATCATGAAAAATAGGTTGCTTTAATATATTAGGAGTGAGATCTAGACAAATGGTCAAAGCCTCGGTATGTTGGGCAACCACATGTAATGTTGAAGAAACACATATTCTTAAGATAGAATTCATAGTCTCTTTATAGAGATATAAAATATTCCCTTGAGATAAGTTAAATGGGTTTCATTATTCAAAGCGTTAGGCCTAACTACTTTAGTAAAGAGTTACTAAAGTTTATATTTTATGAAATTAGATTTCATAGAATAGATATGAATAACTTAAAGGATTAAACCGGGTACTCAAGGATCAAGCGGTAGTAATTTTCAAAGTAACAGTTACACATTATGACTTTGTATTACTATGAATATTTTCATGAAGGGGTTAAATGTTTAATAAAGTCTTGGGATATAATTTATTAATAAGGCCTATAATGCAATTATATTTATATAGTGGTATTAAATATAATTAATTGTAACTTTATGCTTGTCAAGAGTTGACGGATAAGTCCAAAGCCCATTGGAGCTAGAGCTTTATTTGTCCATTTTGGTCCCACTCCAAGCCACACACTAAAACTCAATTAGGCTAGCCAGAAAGGCTAACCCAATTAGATAATCAGTTATTTATTTAATAAGAGTTATTAAATAAATATACGTATGATTAAAAGAGAGAAATATTCAGAGTTTATTCAAGACATTTGGTTATTCTCTTAAACAAATACGTATAGAACAGATTGAGATACTACATATCTAGGGCACATTGTGGAATTGGAGTGAAGATTGAAAGTCTTCCCAAGTTCAATCTTCATTTTGTTTTGAATTTCACTGCACCAAGGTATGCGTTCTTGTTCTTTATTTTTAGAACTCAAATGTTGCATGTTATCTCACATAAATGAAGTAGATCCATTTATATTCCGCTGTGTATTCTTGTATGAGATACAAAACTATATTTTTCCAACAAAGCTGCCTTAAGTGTTTGGTGCCAGGTTTGTGACATGTAGTAGAGTCCTAAAACCATTTGATTCCTTGATCACTGTGTCCATGAAGGAGGGAGAAACTCTCAGGGCATACTCTGATCATTACTATGAATTGTATAACAAGTTTGGGGGAAATAATGGAGGGGTTGCTGTTAGAACTTTCAAAGTTAGGCTCACTATTGATTCCGAGCTGAGAACTTCTCTCACCCTATGACTGGTCATGGATATGCACAAGTTAATGGAGACGGTAGAAGAGTACAAGAGACTAGAAGATGACCAGTTACAAGCTAAATCCAAATCCAAAGCACTTGTAGTTGAAAGAAAAGAGACAATAGTGGATCATTCTCCTCCTGGGCCAAGAAAGGACTTCTACCCCCAAGGGCCACGATAGAGAGCCGAGGTAGTAAACACATTATTTAAAGAACCAGTCTACCGAATCATAGAGAAGATAAAGAATGAACCTTTTGTTAGGATTAGTGCCTTTAAATCCTATTATATGATGCTATGTATGATATTAAGTGTCATATTGTGTATGACATTATGTATGACTTAATATTGTGATTGATAAAGTTGTTTTATTATTATTTGAAATAACGCTAACATGAATATTCAGACATTATCGTATAGTCCATGAGATGCATAGTATGTGATTTATGTGAAAAGTCACAGAACATATAAATCACAAGTTCTTTGTAAACTCAAAATAGTTCGTAGTCGGTGATGAAATTGGGCATTTCATCTATGAAGACTATAACATATCAATTACGATGATTTGTCTTGATAATGAAAGTGGAGACTTCTAGTTGATATGTTGATATGTTTTAAGAGTTACGACATATTAAACTAGACCAGTGTGAGATTTATTATTCTCCTAACGACTGTCAAATGAATAATAAATCTCACGACTTATATTTGCATGAACTCTTAATCCTAAGAGAATAATGGACTTGATCATGAAGTGTAGGTTGCTCTGATATATCAGGAGTGAGATCTAAAGTAACGGTCAAAACCTCAGTATGTTGGGCAACCACATTTAATGTTGATGGAACATATATTCTCAAGATAGAATTCATAGTCTCTTAACGGAGATATAAAATATTCCCTTGAGATAAGTTTAATGGGTACGGTTATTCAGAGTGTTAGGCCTAACCACCTTAGTAAGTAGTTACTAAAGTATATATTTATGAAATTGAATTTCATAAATATATTATGAATAACTTGAAAGGATTAAACCAGGTACTCAAGGATTAAGATGTAGTAATTTACAAAGTGGTAGTTTACATTTATGACTTTTTATTACTACGAATATTTTATGAAGGGGTTGCATGTACAATAAAGTCTTGGGATATAATTTATAGATAAGGCATAGAGTGCAACTATATTTATATAGTAGTATTAAATATAATTAATGGTAACTTTGGACTTATCAAGAGTTGACAGAAAAGCCCAACGTCCATTGGAGCTAGTGTCTTATTGGTCTCTTTTGGTCCCACTCCAAGCCACATTCTAGAGCCCAATTGGAAAGGCTCAAAAGGCTAACCTAATTAGATAATCAGTTATAAGGAGAGAAACATACAGATTTTAATAGAATGAACAACTGGCATGAAATGGTGTATGTGAGTGTTGGACACTCTTGAATTCTCTCTTGAACATTTCATATAACTGATTGAGAGACCACACATCTTGAGCGTCAGTGGAATTGGAGTGAAGATTAAAAATATTCCCAAGTGCTTACAATCTTTGTTTTGAAATTCAACACACCAAGGTACACTCTCTTGTTCTTATATTCTGAAACTTACATAGTGCATTTTATCAATTTCGAATGAAGTAGATCCGTTAATTTTTTGCTGTGCACATTTATATTTCCATCACCTTACTTTCGCTGGTTGAATAAGATAAGTGGAGATACCTCCCGAAGGAATCAAAATCTTCTTTGTTCTTATCACGGGGGAAGATAATAAGGTGGAGTATGAAGCCTTCTTAGTTGGACTATAATGGCTAAGCAGTCTGAGGCAGAAGGATTGTGTGACTCTAGGTTAGTAGTGAATCAAGTTAACGGTGAATTTGAAGCCAGTGAGTAGAGAATGATATACTATTTGAAGGAGGTTAGGGCACTCCGGTCTAAATTTGAGGGAATAGATATCTCACAAATTTCCTGAGGAAATAACAATCACATGGACTCTCTTAAGACTTTAGCCTCATTGGTGAACGCTCACTTCCTAGGATCATAACAATGGAGATACTCCTATATCCGAGTACATGTCATTCGAAAGAATTCACTATGCTAAATATACACCCTAATCCTTGTTGGATGGACCCTATCCTGGCCTGTATTAGGGAAGGATTCTTACCTAAAGACAAATCTAAAGTTGAAAAGATCAGGCAAAGTCTTCAAGGTATTGGGTATTTGTGGAGGGAAAGTGTGGGCGCTAATGAGCATGGTTGCTTGGGGAGTAAGCCTCAGTTGAGTGGACAGAGGTAGAGAAGAGGAGTCACCACCTAGTTTTATGGTCTAGGAACCATGTATGTAGCGCCCTTACATGGAAGGACTTGATCTTACTACCAGAGTATAGGTTTAAAGTTTAGGTACGATTTTGGGAAGGTGTTAGGCACCCAAACCACCCGACCCGTGGGTTAACTTCCACTCATTGTGTCTTACAACTTAATCTCATTAGAGGCACATTCAACATTGCATTCTAACACACACACACACACACACACACACACACACACACACACACACACACACACACACACACACACACACACACACACACACTAACATGCATCTAACAATCAACATGGAATCGATCATCCCAAAACCTTAACCTTATATCTATCATGCTTATCAACCAAACCTAGCATACATCTATCATTGAATCTTATATTATCCTAAACATCTAGACATGAAATCAAACATCAAACAAACATGTTCATCAAAATGTATGTTCATGTGAATACATGACTTACCTCACTTAACTAACTACATCACAGCAACCATGGCATTAATGCATGATCATGTTATATGCTTGTTCATGGTAAGGCAAAGAAAACACAAGAGAAAACCCTAATCTAATCATGTTAAGAACAAGAAAACAAACAAACAGAGAGACAGAAACTCAAAAACATAAAATAGGGACAAGATAGAAGCGTATCATATGAAAGAAACAAAGAAATATAAGCAGAAAACCTAAATTGGGGTTTTTGGGCACGAGTATGCATATGTATACATAGGCCTACGTACACAGGCCTGTTGTAATGTGTATGCAGACAAGCCCGATGAACCTTATCCCAGAATTTTAGAAACACATAAAATAGAGCAAAACTATAAAATAACAAACCTAGCAACCTAACATGCTTTTAAACATAAAAACAACAAGAACCTAAATTAAACAAACATATCTAAACACAAACAAGATTAAAAGAAGAAATGAAAAAAAAAAAAAAAAGAGGTTAGAATATATACCTCAAAACAAAAAGTTCTTTAGCTTGATTTTGACTGTTCCCTTTAGTCAAATCTATTCTCAACAAAACAAAAATGATTAGTAAATTTCAAAATTTGCGGATCAAGACTAGAAAAGGTCCCTATGAAAAGAAAATTGAATTGAGGTTGTTTTGTGAAAAACTCCTGATTCAATATTTCTAGTGAATCTTAGGTTTTCCCTTAAGATTTTCTGTGTCTTTTGGAAGGGTATTCTGTTTGGCTTTATATAGTTAGAAAATAGGAGTTTGGAATGGCTCTCAGACAATGTGGGATTTGTTCCAACCATCAAAATTAATTTTGAAAAACTTGTCTTTCATAGTTTCTAGAACCTTAGTTGTGTGCGCAGGTCCATGCCTGCATACACATGCATTTGACTTGTGTATGCAAGCTGAGGGTTTCCTTGGCCTTTTATTTTCCAAAAATAGATTTATTTGCTCATAAAAATTTAAAATTTTCATTTCAACATCTCTCAAGTCAATTTGTAAACTGATTGGGCCTTAAACCAACCTTGGGCCTTAGAATTTCAACATCATTAGGGAATGGGGGCCCAAGTCGTAAGGGGTATAAAATGCGATGTCTACAAATGTCCCTCATTTGATTCATGAGCTTTGCTAATGGATTCAAAAGAATAAGAGACAAAACATTTTGTTTTGATGTAAGACTCGGGTCTAACCTACGCACATGGCACACAACACTCATACATGGGGATGCAACTCCATAGAGTCGTGTGGGATTAGCATGCCCGAATTCCCACATTTGTTGCTTGGGAAATGAGCAACGGCAAGTTCGCTATCCAAGAACCATTTTTGCCAATTGCAAGCAAAAGGCGAGTGACTCACTATCCTAGAGTCACTAAAAAGAAAAATAAACAAGGCCGACGGCTGTAATCATCAACCAATCAAACAAGGTGCTTTTACGAGCTTAAAAAGATATATATTTGTGGTGTCCATCTGGGGCTCCTATCTCAAACTTCTCTAGGTGGCTTGCGCCTCTTGATAACACTCGTCTTCTCTATCTCTATCTTTATTTGTTTTGGTGAAGCTCTTGCCTCAAGGTGACCTTGGTCCCTATCTCTTCTCTACCTCTTCTACTATGCCTGCATATTTAATTCCCTCGAGATATATGCACAAGTTTTGTATGATGTGCCTGCATGTTCAATTCTCGAAGGATATGTGAACAAATTTTGTATTCTGACTTTCTTGGCTGGTGTGTGGCCTGTGCCTGCATATTCAATTCTCATAGGGTATGTGCACGAGTGGCCTTAGAGTTTCGACTCACGAGGGAGTCTTGGGTGAAAGATACACTAAGGATGATGAACAACTCACCGAAGAGTGTGATCTACTTAGGAGTGTGTCGGTGAGTCACGAAGGGGTCTTCTTGGTATGTAGTTCACCAGGGAAGATAACTTGTTGAGAAATTCGATAGTGAGGACGCCTTTGGTAATATGTGACCCACTAGGGAAATTTCTTCTTCTCCTTCATGGCTTATTGGGGAAATTGTGTTGATTCCACCCACAAGGGGGTTTTATCAACTCCTTGGGAAATATTTTCTTCACCACTCAAAAGGGGCTTGCTTTTGTGTCTTGGACTTGTGTGGGGGCCCTTCCATGATACTATACTTTATTGAGGATTTGGTTGATGGTCTGAACTCACATGGAAGTTTTCTTGGTGACTTATGATCCACTAAAGGATGTTTTGATACTTTGAATCTATAGCAGGATGCATTGAGGGCCTTTATGTCTTTTACCCTACTGAGGGTATTTTTGTCATTTTTTTATGCATTCTTGAATTTTCTTTTGCAGTTCCTACCTTCTGGAAACTCACTGAGGATTTTTTGAAATTTTTTTTTACTAAACTACACATAGTTTAGTGGGGGCCTAAACTACATGTAGTTTAGCCACCAGTACATTCTTGCCTTTTCAAATTTCCTTAACAGTTACCAATTGTTTCTTTTCTTTTTCTTCTTATTTCTCTTCATCATCCTCATTCTTCACATTCTCTCTCTAACTTTCTAACTTCCACTTTTTCCCTGCAAAAACTCCCTACGTCTCTCATTGCTTCTCACAATTTGATTATCCTTTCTCAAATATCTCATCCCAAAACTCTCTTCTTATCCCAAACTCTCTCATCTTCTCCATGGCACCCAAGTCCAAGAAAACCTCCTGCGTGCTCTCTAGTGATGCATTTAATCTCACATGTTGGAATGGAGTGATGAGGCTGAATGAGTCCCCTTTGTTGACATACAGGCCACAAGATCATCTTTCAGAGGGTGCAAAAGCTGGATCGGTAAGTTTTCCCAACTTTTCTCATTTTCAAGTTTTCCTTTGATCCTCCGTTTTAATATGTTTTTGGACATGTAAATGCTTGGGGTTTTCGGTGGGATGAGTTTAGATGAGAACCTGACACCTTAGGAGGAATAGGAACATGTTTTAGATGAATTTTGGTTGAAAAATGCTTGAAAATATCGAAAAATGACCCAGTAACTATGTTCATGCGTACGTGGGTTCGAGGCTGCGTACATAGCTTATGCTCATATGTCCGCAACCAGACTTCATGCTTATGCGGGCCTATTCATACGTATGCATATTTGTTCTTGAGTTCATACGCATGCGGTTTCCAACCTACATACATGTACTTAGTGCCTATGTATGCGAACATGGGCCTACATGCACATGATGCTAGGCAGAAACCCTAATTTCACTTATGTTTCATTTGTTTCTCACCCCAATGCAATTATAACACCTTCGTTTCATCTGTAGATAACTATTACATTGGTACAATATCGTAGTGGGAGTATTATCAATTACCAAATAAATTCATACTTTTGGAATAAACTTTTGAAGTCATTCCACAAGGATATGAATTTGATCCTTGGTCCTAAGTAAAGGCAATACATGAGATGAATATGGATTACTAGATCAAGGTTATGTGAATAGAATTAGATTCTATTTAAAGTCTAGAACTTGTAGGTGCACCTAGTGGCATTAAGCCTATTGTTTTCAAATAGGTCTGTAAGTAAATGAGATTGATAGATTAGAAGGTGTAAACCTTCAAAGTCAAGACTAGTGCTGAAAAGATTTATTCTGGAAGAAATGGTTCGACTATAAAAAGATTTTATCTCCAATAGTCAAGTTTAACTCTATCTAGATTCTCTTATTCATCATATTTCATTTGGATGAAATATTGCAATGAATATCAAGAAAGCTTCTTTTAGTAGCAATCTTGAGAAAGACATCTATATGATGTAACTAGAATTGTTTATAGCAAAGAGCCAGTAGTGTTTAGTATGCAAGCTACTTAAAGTCCATTTATGGACTAAAGCAAGCATTAGAATCATAAAATATCATCTTTGATCAAGCAATCAAGTTGTTTGATTTTGATCAAGTATTAAAAGGCCTTATGTGTGTAGAAGCTATATAGAATAATAAATTTGTTAATGTATGTTGATGACATTCTAATCATTTAGAATAATGTAAGTTATTGTCATCAATGGAGTTTTTTGTTGTCTAGTCCAATTTGATATAAAATACTTGGGAAAGACTGGTCACATCCTAAGAATTAAAATTTGTTAAAATTCAGAAATTAGGATGTTGGATCTATCTCAAACTGCTTAAATAGATTAGATTATAGCCAAGTATATCATGTAATACTTCAAGAAATGATTCTTTCCTTTTAAGTTTGAAGTTCCTTTATAAAGGACTATAGTCCTAAGACATATTAAAAGGAAGAGCATATTAAGATGATTCCTTATATCATATCAATAGGAAGTCTTTATGCTATACTATATACTAGGCTAAATATCTATTTTGCGGTGGGCATGGAAAGCAAATATCAATTTAATCTAAGATCACTTAATTTAGTGGGAGTAAAGCATATACTCAAATATCTTAGGAGAATGAGGGATTATATGCTTGTCCATCAAAGTGAGGATTTGATAGTTACTAGTTGTACAAATACTGACTTGTAGTTTGATTGTGATTCATGAAGTTGGACTTCAAGATATGTGTTCATCCTAGGTGGTGAAGATACACATTAAGCGTAAGTATTATCTTATTAGAGAGATATGAGTATGTGAGATGTAGTAGTAGAAAAGATAATTTATGCAATAAATCTTCCTGAAACTTGTTTCCAAACCTTGCTTTAGAGTGACTGTGAATTACTCTAAAAGGAAATAAATGTCACATATATGGTAAATTGTCTTTGAGGGCAAGTGAGAGATTGTTAGGGTTTTTGCCCTAAAATCCAATTTTTTGGCATGTCATAAATAATTAAATTATTTAATTATATGAGACTATTGATAAATTAACTAATGGGACATTATCATAGTCCTTAAGATGCATTGTATGTGATTTATGTGATTTAGTCACAGAAGATATAAATCACAAGTTCCTTGTAAACTCAAAATATAGTTCGTAGTCAGTGATGAAATTGGGTGTTTTATCTGCGAAGATTATAACACTTCAACTAAGATGATTTGTCTTAATCATGGAAGTGGAGATTTCTAGTTGATGTGTCTTAAGTGTTAAGACATATTGAATTGGACCGCCGTGAGATTAATTATTCAATCAACAACTGTCACCTAAATAATTAATCTCATGACTTCTAATTTCATAGACTCTTAATCTTGAGAGGATAGTGAACCCAATCATGAAATGTAGGTTACTTAGATATATCAAGAGTGAGATTTAATATTGACGGTCAAAACCTCAGTATGTTGGGTAACCACACGTAGTGTTGAGGGAACACATATTCTCAAGATGAAATCCATAATCTCTTTTTATAGAGACACGAAATATCCCCTTGAGATAAGTTTAATGGGAACTGGTTATTCAGGATGCCTCACTTTAGTAAGGAGTTACTAAAGCTTATATTTATTGAAATCAGATTTTAATAAATGTGAATAACTAAAAGATTAAATCGGGTACTCAAGGATAAAATAGTTGTTTACAAAGTGACAGTTCCTTATGACTTTGTTCACTATGGATATTTCATGGAAGGGTAAAATGATATCATTAGAGTCTTGGAATATAATTTATTAATAAGGCCTAGAGTGCAATTATATTTATATAATGGTATTAAATATGATTAATGGTAACTTTGGACTTGTCAAGAGTTGACAGATAAGCCCAGGGCCCATTTGAGTTAAAGTCTTATTTGTGGTATCAGAGCAGGTTGCTCTCTTGTTGTAGATCTTTTGATCTCTGAGCTGATCTTTGACCCCTGTTGTCATGGAACATGAACACTCTCTTGTTGTTCCTCCCCATTTTGATGGGAATAACTATGCTTATTGGAAAGTAGAGATGAAAGCATTCCTAAAATCTATTGATGAGAGGGTTTGGAATTTCGTTGAGTACGGATGGGAGAAGCCCATTTCTCCTGTGAGTGAGTGGCAGACTTCTCAAAAAGAAGCAGCTGCATTTAATAGCAAAGCTATGAATATCATCTTTAATGCTGTTTCTATGTAGGAATTTAAGAGAATCTCAAATGTTGAGGTTGCTCATACTGCTTAGAAAATCCTCCAAACTGTGCATGAAGGCACAAAGGCTGTCAAAATAAATAAGTTGCAGTAATTAACTTCTAGGTTTGAGAGCATTAGGATGTCTGATGATGAATCCTTTAATGAATTTTATGCCAAACTTAATGATATTGTTAATTCTGCATATAATTTGGGTGAAATTTATGATCAACCTAAAATTGTTAAGAAGATTTTGAAATCTTTAACTGAGGACTTTAGACCCAAAGTGACTACCATTACTAAGAGCAAGGATGTGGACTTCATCCCTGTTGATAAACTTGTAGGATCTCTTCAATCTTATGAGTTAGACCTACCCAAAGCTAACAAATCCAAATCAATGGCTTTTAAGTCTGTTGATGATGTTGATGCTGGTGGATTTGATGATGAGCTCTCTGCTACAGAGATTGCTTACCTTGCCAAGAACTTTAGAAACTTTCTTAGGAATACTAACAAAAGGGCAAGAAATACAAACACTGCTGAACCTAGAAATTTTAGGAAGAATGATCCCATTAAGGTTAGCAACACTGAAAAACCTAGAGATAAAGTAGGTCAATATTCAAATAATTCTTTGGGTTCTTAATGTTTTGGTTGTCAAAGGTATGGTCATGTTAAATCTGAATGTCCTACATTCTTGAGGTCTAAGGGCAAAGTTATGGCTGTAACCCTTAGTGATAATGAGGTTTTTGATGATGAGTCTGGATGTGACGAGGATGGAAACTTCATTGCTTTCACTGCTACTGCTGTAGTCAATGAAACGTGTCTGTTGAAAAGAACCCTTTTGATGGGGAACTCTCTGAGGATGTAGATCTTCAAGAGGCCTATAATAAACTTTGCAAAGTTGCTATAAAGGATGCTATGAATGTTGAACTTGGCCTGAAGAAAATTGAATCTCTTGAGCTTGATAAAAAGAATTTGCTTGTTAAACTGTTTGATGCTAATGAACTTTTGAACAATGTGAAAACTGAGAATATGCTTTTGCTTGATAAAATTAAATCTTTAGAACTTGATTTATTTGTTGCTAGATCTGCTAGTTCTAAACTTGATCAAATGCTGAGTGTTCAAAAGTATTCTTCTGATAAATCTGGTTTAGGTTTTGTTAATAGCATCTGTGTGTCTACACCACATTCCATGAACTTTGTTCCTTCATCTTCTTCTAAACCTTTAGTAAGTGAGGTTGTGAGTGAAACTGTTAAACCCCATGTGAGTGAGGTTGTCAAACCCATAGAAGTTTCACCACCTAGAAATATAAGGGTTGATTTGAGAGAGTCCAAACCTAAGGAGTCTACTTTTTCTAAGGACAAGATGCATGGTAAACCTACTTGGGTTTGTCATTTTTGTGGGAAGTCTGAACACATTCGTCCTAACTGTTACAAGCTTCAAACTGCTAAGAGAGCAAACAAACCAAAAGTGCCTGTGCCTTAAGCATAAGATCCTATGGCACTAATTGGTGAATTGGTAAAGGCTTTATACTTTTATTCCAATCCTGGAGCTGGAAATCACTCGAACGTGAATAGGAACTCCAATGCTCGTGGTGCATCTAAAAAGTTTTAGAAGCAAAAGACTCAATCTAATTGAGTCTTTCTGACATGGTCCTTGTGCTTTTTTGCTTTACCTTTTGTGACCATTATTCTTTTGTTTTTTTGTTTTTTTTTTCTTTTGTTCTAGGATTTGCATTGCATAACATTCATGCATTACATTCTAGGATTTATTTTTGTTTTCTCTTAAAAAAAAAAAAAAAAAAAAAGAGGAGGAAGCAAAATTCTGTTTGACATTAGTTTTCTTGGTGTTGAAAACAAGGTTGGTCAATTTAATTTCACATGACATGTTTTATGTATCTTGTTTAGCTTTGATGAGCTTATTTATTGTACTTTACTAGTTGAAGCTTTGTAGTGTATGTTGTGTGGAAAAGATGTTTGTGGTGTCTATCTCTTTGTCTTAATCTTGAAGTCACATGTTATTTAATTGTCGGACTTAATCCTTTTGAGAAAAGTATAAATAACCATCTCACCACTG
Organism: Quercus gilva; assembly: GCA_023621385.1. Lineage (NCBI taxonomy): Eukaryota > Viridiplantae > Streptophyta > Magnoliopsida > Fagales > Fagaceae > Quercus > Quercus gilva. The sequence goes on along the minus strand of CM042476.1, from coordinate 60,518,966 downwards.
TTCACTAGCCAATCGTGAACACCTTAGTGCATATCGTAAGATTTTGTGTTCGAGAAAGTGTAGCATATGCACAAACAGAACATAAGGTGTAGCCTCGACTTTAATTGCTTAATACTTAAAATTGGTGTGTATTATTAGGCTTGATGCCAAATCACATAATTAAAATTGGTGTGTACATTATCTCGGCTATTTAATAAGTTTCTGAACAATCAAAATTGGTGTGAATATTATAAGGTAAAATCAAGAAACTTACATGTTTGCAAGCTTTTGTTCTAGGATATTTGAGAGTTATATGATGTAACTCTTTAGGTGATAGTCTCTTTTAAATTCTATGTGATGAATTTTGTAGATTTTGTGATTGATTGCAATGCACATATCACCTCACATGTATCTCAAGCTTTTACTAGTTGCACACACTACACAAGTTACTCTTTGCTAAACTTTGTACATGTTATTGTGTGTGTTTTTGGTTTGACCAACCAAGTTTGAAAATATCTTGAGAATTATGCACAACATATTTGTTGCTTAAGAATGCAAAGGGAGAATGGTTGAAAATTTGTTTTGAGAAATTGGGTTTAAAACTTGGGTTTTTGAAAAAACATTTCATCTTATACTCATGCATTTTGTTCATTAATTTTAATTCTTTGAGGAGTTTGTGCCCAACATGTGTTTGTTTTTCTCAAAACTGAGTTTTTTTTTTCTCTCAAAAATTTTGTGAGCCTCTGCCTATTTCGATCGATCCATTCTATTTTTCGCTCGATCGAAAATGTGCTTTAATTGTTTTATAAGTCTCGGGTTGATTTGATCGATCGAATGTAATCTTCGATCAATCGAATATCGCGAATCAGGTTTTTTTAAAAATCAGACTTTGAATAGTTCCAATCACTTTTTCAAACCTTTTTCTCTCTCTCTGACTCGGCGGGCTCCACAACAAATTTTTTGTCATTTTCCTCCTAAATTCTTGCAAGGTTTTTCTCTACATAAGCCGGTATGTCCATATTACCCTTCTTTTTGCATTGTTTTTCATGATTTCATGCACTATTTCATGGTTTTTGGGTAAATTTTCGGACTATGCATAAATTGGGATTTTTGTTCTCTCAAGCCTTATTTTGTGAAATTGATCAATGGGTTTTGTTGCAATACTGATATATTCATGATCTATGATAGTTAATTTGATCAATTTGGGGTTTTGTGAAAAATTAAAAATCTAGGGCTTGTAATTGATTCGAATTGGGAATTTGTTCAAATTGGGTTCAATTGATGCAATTGGCTTGTTGTTTTGATGTAATTGATCATTATATTGTGTGCTCTAGCTTCTGTGATGATCAATTAGTCAAATTTCATTCAAAACTTAACAAGTGGTTTTTCAATTTTGGGGTTTTTGTTAGAAACTCCATGCTCAAGCCAATTTTGTGCACTTGAACTCAAATTGGACTTAGTTTTACTGCATTGGAACATGCATCATGAAATTGTAATTTTTCATGCATCATATAGATTTTTATTCTATTTTGCAGTCTGCCCTTGGATTTTTGTTTTGTTTTTGTTCTTTTGGTTTTTCTATGTGTCTCTGTCCTTTCCTTAGCATCATGCCTAGGAAGACTAAAACTCGTAGGTCTGTTCCCTCACCTTCTCCTCCCCCACTTTCCTTTGACCATGAGAGGTTTCCAAGTGAGAAAAAACAAGAGATTTTGGAGAAGCTGAACCTTAAGAGGAAAATTTGGTCTGAGCATTCTATTGTCTTAGATGAGTTAGATACTGCCATTAGGGAAAATTTTGAGCGTCGGGGCTGGTTACATTTGTTGGATATTTCTGATCCTCCTCCTCCAGCTACCCTGGTTAGAGAGTTCTTTTCGAACATCTCCATCCACATCTATGATTCCAACACTTTAGTAAAGAGTTGGATACGAGGTGTAGAGTACGTCATTACTCCTACTGTAGTGGCTGATGCTCTAGGGGTACCTTTGGTCCAGCACCCTGTTTACCCGTATGACGAGTCTCCACTCTTGGATGATGTCATGCCATACATCACTGGGTCTTCTATCCAGTGGGGTTCTAATCTTCGGATCATTTCTACTGAGCTTCCTAAGACTATCTATCTTTTCCTTAGAAGAGCATGTCATTCTATTTGGCCTATCTCTCATCTTCACATCATTCTTCTTGAGCGGTGTGTCTTTTTGTATGCTCTAGTTACCAATGCTCTTATGAGTTTTCCTCACTTGTTTCTTCATTCTTTGAACGAAGTTTATAGAAGTTCCTCTTCCTCTCATGCTCTTGTTCATCCTATTTTTGATCATAGGATTTTGTTACATCTTAGTCTAGATGATTTCCCTTCTTCTGAGCCCGTACATGTCATTGGTCCCATAGGTGCGTCTTTTCTTAGACAGAGGGCTGCTCATCTTGGAGTTCGCTCTAAACCCCCTAGGTCTGAGCCTTCTAGTACCGCACCCCCTCCTTCTTCTTTTACAGGTCCTACTGGTGAGGATGTTCCTGATCCTGCAGGTGATGCTGCTGCTACTGCTGTTCCTCCACTTCCTTCGGATGACTTCGATGTACGTCGTACTCTAGAGACTGTCATGACCGTTCAGGTGGCTTTTGGTCAGATTTTGGTGGACTTGCTTAATGAGCTACGTGCTTTGAGAGTTGAATTGGTGCATCTTCGTTCACCCTCACCACCTCCTTTTGATGATGGCATGTGATTGTCCTTTGGCATTTCGTCACAAAAAGGGGGAGTAGAGTTTTGAGACTTGTAGAGGAGGTTTTGTAGTTAGAGGGAGTTTTTCTTTTGTTTTTGTGGAGCTAGTGGAGATATTAGATATTAGATTGTATCTAGGTGCTTCATCGTGTATACTTTCTTTTGATTTATGGGCTATTCATGTTGGGAAATACATTGCTTTTGATATATGATTCTTGATTCATGTGTTCACTGCTTATTGATTTATATTTATGAGTTATTCATTAATATATGTCTTTATTATTTTGTTGTGTGAACTTTCAAGAATGTTTTTTTATTTTTGGAGTATCTAACTTAAGGGGAGAGTTAGTTTACATATCTGTTGATTTACTGTTTTTCTGTCACACATGCGTTTATGCGTTTGTTGAGTGTTTCAGGAATATACAGGTTGATTTGATTTTGCTGCTGTCTACACTTGCAACTGATGGATAGTAGTTAGGATTGAATTTTATGTTTATGAGCACTATTTTTGTAAAGGGCTTTTTATCTTCTAAACTTTGAGCTTTTAATTTGTGTTTTGTCACGGATTGCCAAAGGGGGAGTTTGTTAGGTTCTAAAGACTTAGGATTTTAAGTATTTAGAACTCTAATATGTTATGTTGGCAAACCATGATCAAAACAATATGTTTAGTCTTGTTTAGGCTTGCTCAAAGTTGTGTAATTCATGTAAAGTTGGAATCGAGAGGCTGTAGATGTGTTAGTGCATTTCGACGTGGCTCGATCGATCGAAGGTTAGACTCGATCAATTGAAAGTTGGCCAGAATGTTTTTTCTGCAGAATTTCCAACTCAGCCCTATCTCATTAAATGTTTAGGGTTTTATGTTTTTGCCCTAGATATATAAGGCAAAACCCTAGCCACGTTTTAGGTGTTGCTCTGGTTGTATTGTTGCTCATATTTTTCTATTCTGTGTAAATCTCTTGTGAGATCTAAAGAAGCTTTCCTTTACACAAAGCTTAGGATTTTCAAGGTAGAGATTACTTCAACATCTTGATGATCAACTCAGTTGCTGCCATTGGAGCTTAAAGAATAACAAGCGTGGGTGCTTGTAGCTGATTGGAGAATCCAAGAAAGAAGGAGTCTGTGGATTCAGAGCATGCACGTGATTGTGTCAGTAAGTTCTACTGATGGGTAGCATTAGGAAGTCAAGCGGGGAGCTTGTAAGTCCTTTTGTATGAACTTCGATTCTTTCACATAATGGATTTAGGTTTACCTTGAGGATAGCTAGGTCAAATCCTCTCAAGGTTTTTACAGTCTGGTTTCCTAGGTCATAATATCTTGTGTTCTTTATTTTTTCGCTGCTATATGTATTCTTGATATGATTGTTTGATTGTTTTAACCTAGAATTGCATAATTTGACTAAGTTAATCACTTGGTTAATAAACTAGGTTAATCTAATTGTTGTTTTAAGGGGTCTAAAAACCAACATATATGGAATCCCTGGGCCGTCGTTGATCCTGTTAAAGTTCAACTTAATTGCCAAGGGTATGTGAGATCCTTCAGGAGTGATCAAGAGTACTCCAATCATATTCCCATATTAGTTCATGGCTCCATTGAAATACATCTTCCATACCCCTAGCTCAATGTCCAAAATGTTCTCATCCGAAAAATCTTCTCTACCATCCTTTCCTTCCAAGGGGTTCTCGGCATAAAAATCTGACACGACACTCCCTTTTATAGTTTTCCTTGCCACATACTTTAAATCAAAATTTGAAAATAGGATCAACCATCTTGATAGACTTCCACATAAAGCGGGCTTCTCAAACAAGTACTTCAATGGACCCATTCTAGCTACTACCCATATTTGGAAAGGTAGGATAATGTGTCTTAACTTTTGTACAGCCCATACGTGAGCAAAGCATGATTTTTCTATGGGTGTGTATCTAGTCTCATAATCATGGTACCTTTTGCTCAAATAGTATATGGCTCTCTCATTCTTATCATTGTCTTCTTGTGCAAGCATACTTCAAACTGCATCTTCTATGATATAGAGATATATGAGTAATGGCTTTCCATGCATCAGGGATATCAAGATAGGTGGATGGAGGAGATATTCCTTAATGATCTAAAAGCTTTCTAATATTCATCATTCCATTCATGAGGTTCATTTTTTCTTAGGAGCTTAAAGATGGGCTCATAAGTGGAAGTAAGTTTAGCAATGAACCGGCTGATGTATTGCAATCGACCCAAGAATCCCCTTATCTCTTTCTTGCTCTTGGGAGGAGGAATTTCTAATATGGCTTTGATTTTTGATGGGTCAACATCCATCCCTTTATCGCTTACCAAGAATCCCAACAACTTCCCCATGGTTACCCTAAAAGTGCATTTTTGTGGGTTCAATCTCAGTCTATACTCCTTGATCCTCTCAAAGAACTTCCTCAAGTTAATTATGTGACCCTCTCTCTCCTTGGATTTCACAATCATATCATCAACATACACTTTTACCTTATTGTGCATCATATCATGTAACAAGGCCATGGCCATTCTTTGATAAGTTGCACCCGCATCCTTGAGCCCGAATGGCATCACGGTGTAACAATAAATTCCCGATTCTGTGGTGAAGGTAGTCTTGGTCATATCCTTAGGAGCCATCTTGATTTGGTTATATCTCGAGAAACCATCTATGAAAGACATAAAGGCACTACCAGCTGTGTTATCCACTAAAACATCTATATGTGGAAGAGAGAAGTCATCCTTAGGGAAAGCCTTGTTCAAATCCCTAAAATCCATGCACATTCTTACCTTCCTATCTTTCTTGGGTACAGGCATAACATTGGCTATCCATTCAGCTTGGTGTACAGGTTTGATGAATCGTACATTCAATTGCTTGGTGACCTTTTCTTTGATCTTTAGAAGCCATTCGATTCTCATACACTTTAACTTTTGCTTAACGGGTACCATGTGAGCATGAGTATCAATGTGGTGTTGAGCTATCTCGGGATAAATACCAGACATATTTTCATAGGACCATGCAAACACTTCTTGATATTCTGTAAGCAGCTCCTTGAGATATTTTCTTATTTTTCATTTACGGTTGAGCCAGTTTAAATTAAGCATGGATTCTCATCATTGCCCAAATTAAGAGTTTCAAAAGTTGATTCCATAGGTTCAATTTTCTTTTCCAATTGTTTATTAATTTCGTTTTCAAATTCATTAGAATCATGTAAGTGCATAATTTCAATATTATGGGACACATCAAAATAAGCCAAATTAGAATTCATCTTATTAAAAATGTTGAAAAGTACATTGGGACTTGCATGGTCCTCCTATGATGAATTCTATTCTCATTCTTCTTAAGGTGTGTCACTTTCCTTTTCATCTTCTTCTTCAAACAAAGTCTTCATCTTGGCGGACCAGTTTTCATCTCTTAGTGTTCCCCACACATGTATGGCTTTGGTTATGTCGTACAGAAGTTCAACTTCATTGGGGAAGTCTTTGATAGGCCAATAATGTATTAACCTCTTATGATAAATTAACCAATTAATTAGCGAAGTTGATTAATTAATCAGATTAACATACAATATGCGAGGCAGCACAAATAAATTACCAATTAAACTAAATGCAATGGAAAATAAATAGACACGGTGATTTGTTTAGGAATGGAGAAAACCTACACGGCAAAAACCCCACCGAGTGATTTTAAGGTTACCACTCCCGAGAATCCACTATTATCAAAATAAGCGGTTACAAGTAAAGGAATCCCAGTACCTTATACCAACTTACAGTTGAACCTTTACCCCAATACGCAATTGGACTTGTTTTGTAGTGACAATCTCTCCTTTCAATGCACGGCTTCCAGTACGTGACTAACCAATAAATGTGCGAATCTCAGTACGCGACTTAATCAACACCTTGAGAAAGATGTTGGTTGCAAAGTTCTTCAGTTCATCACACGATGAAGATCAAGAAGCTCCTTGGTCATAAAACCTTACAGTGTATAAACACAGCAGCTTATTCAAGAGAAAGATAAACTAGGGCAAATTCTGTCTCTAGTCACAATTTGCATGAACAAGACTTTGCTCTACACTTGTGCAACTGTGCCACCTTTGACGGCCCTTAAAATAGTCCTTATATATGTTTAGGGTTGTGAGAAAAGAAAGCCCAAACATACACCCACGGATTGGATGAAAAATAGCCCTGAAAAATTGAATTTCATAAACCTCGATAGATAGCCATCTATCAAGCTAGCTGTCGAGCCACGGGCTTAAATAGCTTTTAAACCTTGATAGATGCTAGCTGTCAAGCTTTAAAATCCAACACTTTCTCACTTGATTCTTGGATAGACTTGCATGGCTTTAACACTTGAACTTGAAACCTTGTTCCTTAAAGTTTTAAACACATCCTAGATCTACCCAATTATAAGTAAAGTGAGCTTTGTCAAAGCATTAGCCAATTACATAAAATATTGACATATGTTCCTAACATTGAATCACATATGTCCTATCAGTCTCTTCCCGCCTCGTTGAGAAACTAGTCCCCATTATCATCACCTGAATAGGTAATTACTCCATCATCTCCTTCCTCCCCTTCCTCTTAAGTTAGCACAAGATATTGATTATCGTCGGAGGGAGGGTCTGTGTCACGTTCAAGCATGAAACAAGCTCAGGTAACTTGAGGTTTTCTTGCCGTTGAGTTCCATTCTGGCAAGTCATGGTCCTCCTATGATCTTGTACTTCCTGATTCGGAGAAATCATTGACGTGGGCCCTTCTGAAGGTTCATGGTCTGAGAGTGCTCCTCAGTCCCTTTCCTCTCATAAACCTTGTCTCTTGTTTCATTGTGCTCTGGTCCATTTACAATAATGCTCTCATCTTACTCTCATGGGCTTTTATTAGAATGTACTTAGAGATTTTCAACCCTTTGTCTCAAACATGGGCTTACAATGTATTTATCACCTTTGAGCTCTTCTCTTTCTTTTCATTATCATCATTTTTTTTTTTTTTTTTTTTTTATGTAGCCCTTTAGCTAGAATATATTGTTGCCTTCCTATCAAGTTCCATGAAGTTCTTACCATTTTGGGCCTTGGCATACAACAAAGAGGTTCAAAATTAGGAAAATTTATATTGACTTTGTAGGATTTTGGATGCTAAGTCCATAACATACTTGTTATCTTAGACCCAAAGTCTTTTTTTTCAAAAGGATTTTTTAATTTAGACTTATGATAGCAATTAGGCTATGGTATTATGAACCTTTCAAGTTAAGATATAACTTTGGACTTAGGGATAAGCCTCTTACATGTGAGAAATTCTTTTCTTTTATCCCAACTGTCTTAAGGTATGCCATAACTTTAGGGTCATCCTTTCATTTTTACATCTTTTATTTGTCCTTTAGAATTAGGTGATCACAAGATATATGGTTGAACAAACAAGAGATATAAAAAAGGTACCCTCTTTTGATAGGATCTAGGATCTCTCTAAGTGTAGGTAGTCTCCTTAAAGCTAAAATGATAGATAAGTAGGTTATTCACAGCTAGATGGGCCATGATTCCAATTGAGGACCTAAGTGGACCTTTATGGATTGGTAGCAAACCTTTAACGTACTTAAAGCCCATCATAGGCAATGGCACAGATTGTGAGTTGGTGGGATGAACTTCGAAAGACTTAGGCCTGAATGGAGGCTTCCATCTTCCTACTCATCATCAACCAAGGCAAAAGGGACAATAGAACCAAGTGATGTGTGTGCACACAACTATTGAATAAACCTTTATTAAGATTAAGACATAGGACACATAGAAATTAAACTCATAATCCCTAGTGGAGTCGCCATCATGGACACAATTGAGGGAGTTGCCACCTAGTTTTATGGTATATGAACCATAAATATAGTGTCCTCTCAAGGAAGGACCTTTTGATCTTACTACTAGAGTATGGGTTAGGAGTTTAGGTACTATTTTGGGAAGGTGTTAGGCACCCAAAACTGCCTAACCTTAAGGTTGTCTTCCACTCATTATGTCTTATGTCTTAACCCTATTAAAGGCATATTCAATACTGTATCTATACTCACACATACAATAGCATATATCTAAACATACAACATGGCATCAATCATCCCAAAACCTAATCATTCATCTATCATGGAATATCCCAATACTTCCTAACATACATCTATCATGGCATCTCACAATACATCTTGACATAAATCTATCATGGCATCTCATATCAACCTAGCATTCATCTAGCATCATGTCATCATATCATATCCAAGGCAGAAGCATGTAAATATTGAATCAAGGCAGAAACACAAGCATAGAAAGATCCGAGTAAACATGTGATTAAGAATAACTTACCAAACAAGCATGTTCATATCTATCATTAAACATACATCATGCATGTGCATGTGAATGCATGACTTACCTTACTTACCATGCTGCATCTCAGCATCTATGGCATTAATGCATGAACATTTGAATGGAATAAAAAAAAAGAAACAAAAGATAAACTCTAATTTAAACAGGTGAAAGGAAAATAAACAATAAACACTAAAGCAAAGACTTATATTTATGAAAAAGGATCAAAACAAAGGCAGACAGTAAAGTAGAGACTTATATTTATGAAAAAGGGTTAAAATAAAGGCATATCATGTGAAATAAGCAAAGAAAATGAAGCAGAAACCTGAATTAGGGTTTTTGGGCAGTAGTATGTGTTTGCATGCAGAGGCTTGCGTGCACGGGCTAGCTGCATGCAATTGCATACTTTGACCTGAGCATGCATGCAGAGGTTTACTCTGAAACCCTAGCCCAAAAGCATAGCAAGCATAAAAACAGAGTCGAATTGAAAATGGTGAAACTAACAACCTAACATGCTTAAAAACACAAAGGCTACCTAAAACTAAGCTTTATAACATATTAAAATGTAAAACAAGCAAAGAAACAAAGAAAAACCTAATCAAACTAAAGAAAGTAAAAGTAAAAGCTTAGAACTAATACCTTAAGACAGAAGCTCTTCAAGCTTGATTTTTTACCGTTCCCCTCAGTCAAATCTATTCACAATCAATAAAATAGTGATTAGTAATCTTAAACTCAAAGATCAAGGCCAAAAAAGCCCTCAATCAAAAGAAAATTGACTTGAGGATGTTTTGTGAAAAACTCCCTCTTTGATTCACTATTTCCAGTGAATCTTAGTGTTTTCCCTTAGGATTTTTGTGTGTCAAGAAAAGGTACCGTGTATGGATATTTATATTGTCAAAATGGGGGGTTTGGAATGGCTCCCAAACGATGTGGGATTCGTTCCAAACCTCAGTCTTTAATGCAAAAAAGTTGCATTTCATAGTTTCTGGAACCCTACATGCGCGCCTAGGTTTATTCCTGCGTGCGCATGCATCATGGCCGTGCGTATGGGTTGACTCCTGTGCGGACAAGCTGAGGATTTTCTTTTTCCAAAAATAGCTTTATTTGCACATTAAAAGTTATATTTTCAATTTTAACATTTCTCAAGTTAATTTAACATCTGATTGGGCCCTAAACCAACCTTGGGTCTTAGAATTTCAGGATTATTGGGGAACGGGGGCCCAAGTCGTAAGGGGTACAAAATATGGTGTCTGTCGGTACCAAGGTTCTTTTTGATTTCATCATAGCCATCAAATAATCTTGAACCTTCCTTGGTCAGTTGAGTCTTGTAATCAAGGAATTTAGTCACCCCTTTTCCTTCTTTTCCAAGACCCATACTAGGCATATACCTCACGTTTTTCATCATTGTAATCACCTCGTGGCTACAATATGGGAGAAAATTTGTAGTATACTTTTCATCCTTCAATCCATAGTCAACCATGTTCACAAACTCAAAGCCACTCATTTGAAGATCACTTCCTTCTTCTTCAAGTCCACAAACACGAGATAGGATCTCACTATCACTAATTACCATAGTGATACCTCTTTTCCATGGAATTTTCATCTTTTGGCATAGAGAAGAAGGGATAGCCCCAATGGGATGAAGCGATGCCCTTCCCAAAAGAAGGTTATAATTAAGGGTGATGTCCATCACGTGGAATTCCACAATTGTCTCCAATGGGCTAACTTGCAAGGAGCCTTGAAAGTTCCTGTAACCTTCCTTGAAGCATTATCATATGCCCTAATGGTCAAAGGAGAGGGGATGACTGTTTCCACATCTAGCCTGATGGTGAGAACGGTCCTAAAAAGGCATATGTTCAATGCGAACCCATTACCAATAAGTACCCTTGGAACCTTGGTGCCCATGCACTTGATGTTGATTTTCAATGGCCTAGTGTGAGTGGCTCATTTGGGAGGAAGTTCCTCATTGAAAAAGGCAAGGAGAGGATGAGATAGGGCTTTAACTCCCATGAGAGATAGCACTTCTTGTGGTGTGGTTTCTATGGGTACTTTCTTTCTATTCAAGGCATTCAAGAGAGCACTACAATGCTTGTGAGAAGCCATTAGCAAGCCCCATACAGACACAAGAGTTTGAGTATTCTTCAATTGAATCAAAACTCTATCTTCTTCCTTTTTCTCTTCTTTTCCTTTAGGCATGGTCTTAGACCCTTCTCCTATGTCCCTACCAAGTTGATCCTTCTCCAAAAAGGATGGCTTATAGTGCTTCCCACTTCTAGTAATGTTTGTCACATTGTCTTCCACGACCCTTTTCTTTAATTAGTTTATCCTTTTGGGGAGATTCCCTCACACAACCACCATTTTTCAAAATCTCATCCTCATCATCCCATATCCCTTGAACTTCTATAGCATTTACTTCTACGGTTTCTATCAACTTTGAACAATCTCATTTAATCTCATCTATTTGCACCTAATTCTAATATGGAGGAGGAGCTCGGTGATAATCGAGTAAGGGGTTCTTCCTAATGTTAGGCTTGGTGATGATGTTAGGATTTGGGAGAGTTCCATTGTCTATAAGGTCTTGTATTTCATGCTTGAGGTGGAAGCAATTGTTGGTTTTATGGCCGAATTTTTGGTGGAAGTAGCAATATTCATTGAGGTTCCAAGTGGGAGGTACAGGATTGGGAATATGTGTGGGATCTAAAGGTTTGATGAATCCTTTGGAGGAAAACTTTTCATATGCTTGGGCGAGGGTCATCCCTAGGTTGGAAAATTCTTGATGGGCACTTACATTCACGGGATTGGGTGCTTTAGAAGTAGCTACTCCTCCCCTATATGTCTTTTTGATTGGAAATTTGTTCTCACCTTTCTCCAATTGTCCATTGTTGATAGCATCTTCAATCCTAGTCCCACAATCACATAATTCCCCAAAAGAACTAATAGGTGATGATAAGAGCCTACTATTATATGCTAGGAGCAAATTCTTGATAATCACGATGATTTGGTCTTTCTCATTTGGCCTATTAACCATCCTTGATGCCTTTCCCTTCCATCTTGTCATATATTTAGAGAATGTCTCCCCTACTCCTTGCTCAATGGTCTCCAAATCCCTTAGAGTCACATCAATCATGGTGTTGAAGATGAATTGATCCATAAACAACTCCACTAGCTCATTCACACCTTGGTCTTGTTTAGATCTAAGCTATAGTACCACCTTAATGCACCCCTCGTGAGTGAAAAAGGGAATGCATGCAAATTTTGCTTCTCATCCAATCCTTTCATTTCAACAATGCTTAGATATCTCATAACATGTTGTTTCGGGTCTCCAGTTCCATCAAAATTTTGCACATCAGAAATCCTAAATTTTGGTAGCAATGTAATGGGAGTTTTTGAACTTATTCCTCCCATGTTATAGAGACAATCATCCATCCCTTGGGCCTTGCAAAAGGCTAGTTGTATCTTTTCCATCTTTTCTTTCCTAGCCACGGTATCTGCAATGCGCTCCTCAAATTGCTTGTTCCTTTCATAATCCACCTTATCCCTATCATCCCAACCTTCCCCCTCTTCATCATCATGAATCTCCACACGTGTGGCCTTTTTGAACTTGGCTTTTTCTAGTTTGGTGAGGCGACTCCCCATCTTCTTGAGAACATCACTTGGTTCTTCCATTGCCTTGAATATCCTTTATGTGGTCTCATCATCAATTGGAAAGGCCATTGTTACTTCAGATGATTCTCCTTCTTGAAATACTTCTTCTTGATGTGCGTCCTCAATCTCAACCAAGCGTCTTCCATGTTTCTCTCGGACCCAAATAGGAGTGGGGATGTGTTTTCTTGATCTTAGTGGTGCAATGGTGCCTGAAAAGAAGTTCCATCTTTATTAAGTCCATGTCCCAATTAAAAGATCCTTTTTAACTTTAGATGTTCTTAGAAAGTCTTTAAGTCCATTTTAATGAAAGATCATTTACAAAATCACTCCATTTCCTCTCATGAACTTTGCCCCTTGTTTAGTTTGGGTTTTAGTCCATTTACAATAATGCTCTCATCTTACTCTTATGGGCTTTCATTAGAATGTACTTATAGATTTTCGACCCTTTGTCTCAAATATGGGCTTACAATGTATTTCATCACCTTTGGGCTCTTCTTTCTTTATTTCATTACCATCATCAATTTTTTAAAGTAGCCTTCTAGCTAGAATTTATTGCAACCTTCCTTCCAAAGTCCATGAATTTCTCATCATTTTGGGCCTAGGCATACAATAAAGAGGCTTAAGATTAGGGAATTTCTTGTTGGACTTTGTAGGATGCTAGGTCCATAGCTATTGATACCGCGTTTTGTCCGCCCACAATTTTGCGTGCCGGACCCTGAAAAACCCAAAAATATCATTTTCTCTCCATGGGGTCACAAGAACATCCAAAATGACATGGTGCAACCCGTTCGGACATCGGAGCACCCAAAGTGTCTTTTTCAGCTAAAATTACCAAAATGCCCTTGGTCAACCTAGGGTTGACTGAAGGTCAAACAAGGTCAAAATCCACACCAAAAAAAAAAAAAATCATATTTTTTCATCAAACCCGAGCTTCTCGGAGATTTTTAGCCACTTTGACTAAGTTTGACCCAAAGTTGACTTTGGGTGGGACCAAAAACCTTAATTTTGATCCGACCATTGGAACAAGTTGAAACCAATGTCATTGCTAAGATTATCAAATTCTCATTCCAATGACTATTCATGGGTTGAAATCGGAGTTAGAACAGCTGAGATATCACGAAAACTGGATTAACGCACAGATTGATGCACCACTAACTTCCCAAAGCCATAATTTTTTATCTGACTGTTGGATTTTTGAGTTCCATACCTTTTTAGAAACTAAAAATCAATATCTTTCCATTGGTATCAAGATCAATCCAATTGGAAGCCCTTGGAGGTCAGCAATCCTTGAAGAGCCTCCTCGAAAAATGCGCTAGGGCTATAAATAGCTTCAGGCACCCCTCAAACCAAAGAAGGAAATTTTTTATTTTGAATTTTTGCTCACTGCCTGGTTTCTCTACACATTTTCCTCTCCTCTAAAATCCAAAAAAACACCCAAAAAACACATCAAAGCCTTTTGGTTCTTCTTTCTTCACCAACAACGCAAGGTATTTTTCTTATACCCAATCTTCCTCCCCTTGGTTCTACACTTTGGATTTGGGGTTTAGGGGTGTGGATGTATCTTTTTGATTGAATAACATGATTTATTGCTTTCTTTAGCATGTTTCTTGCTTTGTTTGTGTTTCTATCTTAAATCTCTTTGTTGTTATGTTTTATGCCACACTTTCCTTTATTTCATTCCTCTTTTTGCTCTGTGTTGATGTTAGGGTTACATGCTTACATGCTTTATGTAAAGTTGTAATTTACAACTATTTCTTTTTGTTGGCTTTTATTCCGTGCCAAATTTGATTGTAACTATTTTCAATCGTTTAAACCCTGTATTTGTTGTGGGATTTGTTGTAAGGGTTGTGTGATAGAGAGTGTGTGTGAAGACTCAAGCATTTGGAGGCTGAAGGATTCTCACGGGTATGTCGTGACCTAGCTTCCCGCGAAGTGAAGCATGTGCCCTGCACGTGCTGGAATGCGAAGGGTCAGGCCAGATGGAGACAAGCTGTCTCTCGCGAGTCTCTTGCGGGTAAGGCCTTCTCGCGAGACACCCGCGAGACATGCTGTTCTGCCAGCCTGTACTGACTAACTCACACATTTTGCTCCTATCCTATATATATCATCATTACTCACAAATGTTGAGGAATGTTTCAGAGAGAAAACCATAGCCAAACACATTATGAATTAAAGATTGTCACCCCCAACTTTCTCTATACAATTGCTTGTGGTATCTCTTCAACTTTTCCCTCTCCATTATCCATATCTTTGAGAGGTTGATAGCCCAAACACTTACTACACATTTAAGAGTGCTGAGTGACGTTTTGGTGCTGCTGGGAAGCATTGGAAAAAGCCTAGAATGGCAGATGCAACATGGAGCTTGTTGCGGGATCCGGAGAACTAAGACAAGACACGGTTCCGAGAAGCCTTGTTGGAGTAGGAGCTTGGAGGGCTTAGGTACATCGGGTAGACTAGGCTTGGAGGGTCTTTTGCTAACCCATGTATCCCAACTGATTGTCTAGTGGATCGATTTCCACTTGGAGGGCGGCGGAGAGGTTTTTCGCCGAGTTCTTCGGTTTCCTCTTCGATAACACGTCTCGGTGTTATCTGTGTTTGCATCCTTCTTCCCTACTCTTGTTCATTTCATTTTTACTGCTGCGTCGCTTTAAATATGGATTAGAGTAGCTGGTTTGCCTATACGCTTGTGTTTACACTATTCCGCACTTATCATTAAGTTAGTGTAAAATCAACCAAGCCGTAATTTTAATTTGGGGGTCTAAACCGCTCGTGTGTTTTCGACACATTTTCGAGCTTTCACTTTATATCATGTCTATGGTTATGTCTTGCTTAGATCTACATGTTTGTATGCACGTGCTCTACTTCTATGCCTATATCCAAGTCTTCACATGCTTGTATGCTTGGATTCATGTTCTACCATGTCTATATGCTAGATTTCTATATGTTTACATGCATGTTTCTATGCCTATATTTATGCTTCCACATGCTTGTGTGCTTGGATCTATGTTTTCTACATGCTTTATGCTATATTCCATGTGCTTATGCTCTCCATGCCATGTTTATGTGCCTAAGCTTAGGCTATGTTTGTCATGCCATGTGCTATTATAGCCCTTTTGTAGTTTTGTCTTTCTTTCTTGTGTTTGGCCTAATGGTTGGGACCCGATCTAGGCCCTATGGTCTTTTTCATCGTCCGTACACCTTGGCCCACGTCAAAGGATTTGGATCATCCCTATTTGCATGTCTATGCCTACTTGCTTTTATGCTTTATGCTTGTGTTAGCCTTTCTTGTTCTAAGCTTTGCCACGCTTGACACCCTTAGCAGGTTTGTGGTTATGCAGTTACATCCGACGCCCATGAGGCCTTGTTTGGATGTAACCATTTGGGAGACATCACCATGATGCTGGTTGCTTCGTGCATAACTTTCCGCTTTTCCACTCTGCGTGATGCTATACTTACCATGCTTGTTTGTGCCACCTGTTGGCTTTATATGCATCTTTACACGCTTGCTTTCATGTCTATACATGAGTCTTACTTGCTAGTGTGTCGTCCATGCTTTAACACAACGAAGTTATGGACATTCAATCCAAATCTACATTTGTCCCTCACGGACACCATCTTTTGTTTGTTTCCTTGCTTGTTTACCTTTTTGCTTGCTTTCCTACTATGCTTGCCATGTCTATCATGCTTATCTACTTTATGCCTCTTTTACATACCTTTTGCATCCTTTCCTTCCTCTTTGCTTTTGCATGTAAACACATGGAGTAAGGACGGTTGGAGTTAAGGCACAGTCTCCCAAGCACAAGCAAAAAGGGTGCAGATGCAAGCATGTCAATATGAGCCAAACGGTTATGTTCAGTAGGTTTTGGTGTTTAGTTTCTCCCTTTTGGTTATGTACTCTTTTAAACCCCTTCCTTCCTCCTCCTTTTATCTCTTAGATGGAGTGTATTAGGTATATCATGCCTTGTACCGTTCGTCCTCATCTCTAGAGCATGGCGACCCCTGTTTATTTTCCTGCACTTATGTGTGGGCCATGCTCTAGGAATGTAGGAATTTACTTTCCTGCTCTGTGTGCTTGCATTGTGCATAATGTATGTATATATACCTGCTCCCCCCTTCCGATGTAATCATCACAGTCCATGTCACCTAAGGCAAAGTAATGCCTAATTTTCGCTTCAAAAGTAAGGTGATGTGTCGCCGGATTTTGCCATGGAAATTTGATACTCGGCTGGAATGCCATAGGAAAGCATAGATTGGGACCATGTCCTTTCAAAAGCCAAACCTCAAATCCCCCATGTATGCAAAGCCCCGAAAGCCAACGCTAAAATCATGTTTTTACTGCTAGTTTTCAAAAATTAAGGTTTTATCAAAATAAATGACGGTCCTTGGACAAGTGTTATGGGGTGCCTAACACCTTCCCCACACATAACCAAACTTCCGAACCTAGGAATCAAGATTTTTTGCCATCCACATTAGATTAGGAAAAAATATTGTTTTTCTTAACCTAGGATCGGTAATAAAATCAACTAGAAACAGGTGACCAGTCACACCTTAGAAAAACCCTATGATTGGTGGCGACTCCACTCACCTTTGGTAATCCCTTAAAATTTGGCCCAAATTCCTGCCATAACGCCAAAGGTAGACCTACCTTCCTCCACTGAAAGAGAGAGCACCAAAGCTTCGCGCGAAGCATGCAGTGCACCAACATATATTTCAAGAGGGGCCCTCAAATTAGGCCCTGCACGCATAAAAGCTGTCGCCACGACGAGTGGTCGAACGAAGGCCCACGACGACGGCGGCGGTTTTTCCGCCCTATTCCGATGAAGGTCGGGCATCGACAATAGCATACTTGTTACCTTTAAGCCCAAGGTTCTCTTTTGCAAAAGGCCTTTTGATTTGGGCTTATGATAGCAATTAGACTATGGTCTTATAAATCTTTCAAGTTAAGATATTCCTTTGGACTTTAGGATAAGCCTCTTACATGTGAGAACCACTTTTCTTTTATCCCAAATATCTTAAGGTATGCCATGAATTTTAGGTCATCCTTCAATTTTATATCTTTTATTTGTTCTTTAGAATTAGGTGAACATAAGATATATGGTTGAACAAACAAGAGATATAAAGGGTACCCTTCATTTGATGGGATCTAGGATCTCTCTAAGTGTGAGTAGGCTCTCTAGAGCTAAGAGGATAAATAAGTAGGTCACTCATAACTAGATGGGCCATGATTCCAACCGAGGGCCTAAGTGGACCTTTGTGGATTGGTGGTAAACAGTTAACGTACTTAAATCCCATCTTCGAAAGATTTTGGCCTAAATGGAGTGTACTCATCTTTCCACTCATCACGAACCAAGGGAGAGGAACAAAGGAACCAAGTGAAGTGTGTGCAAACAAGTATTGAAAAAGCCTTTATTAAGATTAAGAAATAGGGCACATTGGAATCAAACTCTCTATCCCTAATAGAGTTGCCATTATGGGCGCCAACGTGTGTGGTCGCTTGGGTAGTACACCTCGGTCAAGTGGATTGGGGCCGAGAAAAGGAGTCGCCACCTAGATTTATGGTCTAGGAACCATGAATAAAGCGCCCTTATGTGAAAGGACTTGATTTTACTACCAGAGTATGGGTTCGTAGTTTAGGTACGATTTTAGAAAGGTGCTAGGCACCCAAAATCGATTTTAGGGTTGGCTTCCACTCATTGTGTCTTACATCTTAATCTCATTAAAGGCACATTCAACATTGCATTCTAACTCACACACACACACTAACATGCATCTAACAATCAACATGGCATCAATCATCCTAAAACCCTAACCATATATCTATCATGCTTATCGACCAAACCTAGCATACATCTATCATGGCATCTCATCCTAACATACATCTATCATGGCATCTCATCACATCATAAACCCTAGCATACATCCATCATGGCATCTCATATTATCCCAAGCATCTAGGCATGAAACCAAACATCAAACAAACACATTCATCAAAATGTATGTTCATGTGAATGCATGACTTACCTCATTTACCTCACTACTTCATAGCACCCATGGTATTAATGCATGATCATGTTATATAAATGTTCATGGTAAGGCAAAGAAAACCCTAATCTAATCATGTTAAGAACAAGAAAACAAAAAAAAAAAAAAAAAAAGAGAGAGACAAAGACTCAAAAACATAAAATAGGGGCAAAACAGAAGCATATCATGTAAAAGAAACAAAGAAAGAAAAGTAGAAAACATGAATTAGGGTTTCTGGGCACAAGTATGCATGCGCATACATAGGCCTGCGTATGTAGGCCAGTTGTATTTGTACATATACTACGAGTTTGCGTATGCATACAGAATCATGCGTGCACAGACACGCTCGATGAACCCTAACCCAGAAACTCAAAAACACATAAAACAGAGCAGAACTTTTAAAAAGCAAACCTAGTAACCTAATATGATTTTAAACACAAAAACAACATGAACCTAAACTAAACAAACATATCTAAATACAAACAAAGCAAAGAAACAAGATTAAAAACGAGATTAAAAGCATAAATGAAAGAAAAGAGGTTAGAACATATACCTCAAAACAAAAAGCTCTTTAGCTTGATTTTGACTATTCCCTTCAGTTAAATTTATTCACAACCAAACAAAAATGATTAGTAAACTTCAAAACTCGAGGAACAAGACCAGAAAATGTCCTAATCAAAAGAAAATTTACTTGAGGATGTTTTGTGAAAAACTCCCTCTTTGATTCACTATTTCTAGTGAATATTGGGTTTTCCCTTAGGATTTTAATTTTGTCTTTTGAAAAGGTACCACGTCTGGCTTTATATAGTGAGAAAATAGAAGTTTGGAATGGCTCCTAGACAATGTGAGATTCGTTCCAAACCTCAACATTAATAATTTTTGGAACCCTAGCTGCGTGCACAGGTTCATGCCTACGTACGCATGCATCAAACCTATGTACGCAGGCCAAGGGTTTCCTCGGCCTTTTATTTTCCAAAAATAGATTTATTTGAGCATAGAAAGTTATATTTTCCATTTTAACATCTCTCAGGTCAATTTGTAATTTGATTGGGCCCTAAACCAACCTTGGGCCTTAGAATTTCAACATCATTGGGGAACGGGGACCCGAGTCGTAAGAGGTATAAAATGCGGTGTTTATAGAAAGCTTTACAAGAGGTCATACTTTGGACCATATTTGTTGTGCATCCACCCCGAGGCAAAGGAAATACTTCTAGAAGAGCTACATGAAGGGATATGTGGGAGTCACATTGACAGGAGATCACTGGCCCATAAGGCACTAACCTAGGGGTATTGTTGGCCAAACATGCAGAATCAAGCACAAGAGTACTTGTAAAAATGCGATAAATGCCAAAGATTTGCTTCTAGCATACAGTCCAGTAGGATTCTGAATCCTCTTACCAGCTCATGACCCTTTACACAATGAGGTCTAGATATAATGGGACATTTTCCTAAGGCTACGGGAAATTGAAGATGGCTCCTAATTAGGACAGACTATTTCACCAGATGGGTTGAGGCCAAGCCTTTGGCTAATATTTGAGATATAGGTGTCAAGAATTTTATATGGAGAAACATTGTGACACGGTTTGGTGTGCCTAAGGTCCTTATCTCGGATAATGGACTTTAGTTTGATAGCAAGACTTTCCAACGTACCGCACAGAATTGTGATTACCAATAGGTACTCAACACCATCTTACCCCCAGGGCAACGGACAAGCTAAAGCAACAAACAGGTCCATAGTCAATGATTTAAAGAGAAGGTTAGATGACTCTAATGGGAAATGGGCCGAAGAGCTCCTAAGTGTGTTATGGGCATATCAGACAGCACTGAAAAGATCCATGGGGCAAACTCCTTTTTTCTATGACTTATAGTACTGAAGCCGTAATACCAATGAAAGTGAGGCTGCCAACTTCACGGACTGATCAATTTGAGGAAGAAGAAAACAACCACTTGATAGGCAAGCAATTGGACCTGATTGAAGAAAACCACGAGGTTGCCTCGGTAAAGCTCGTGAATTACCAGCAACGGTTTAGCCATGGATATAACAAGGGTGTGAAGTGTAGGGAATTCATCCCAAGGGTCCTGGTGTTAAGAAAAGTCATGTGGAATACTAGAGACCCGACTTAGGGTAAGCTCGGACCTACTTGAGAAGGCCCGTATCGAGTGACATCTATTGCAAGGATAGGGGCTTATTGATTAGAAGATTTAGATGAAAGGCCTGTAGCTCGGCCATGGAATGTATCTAATTTTAAAAAGAAAAAATAGTACTTCTAATTAATATATTGATGCTTGTTTTGTTCTCATCTCTATTTTTATTAAGTGTTTAGGTCATCAAATCCAGATTCAATTGGCCCATCCACGAAATAAAGATCCTATCACGCTAAAAAAGATAGAGAATGCGGGGTACTAGACCATGTCTTTACCTCGGACAAAATTACAACTACTCAAAGTACTAGACCATGTCTTTATTTTCGGCTAAATGATGAAACCCTAGGTCACTAGACCCTATCTTTACCTCAGATGTGCCTTGAACAGAATGACTGTATTTGGTTGTGAAGGTCCATATCCAATTATATTATGGGCTTTAAAAGACCGTCTTCTATGCTTCTAAGCATTCATGATGTCCGATCATGTAATAAATAAGAATATGGTGTTGGTGTGGGTGTGGGTTTGTTCCAAACACTTAGTCTTTGACTACTTTTGTGAGTCCTACATTAGTTTGGGGTGACTTCCTTCTCGTGTTTATAAGCCATTGTAGGTAGAATTGATATCTTAAGATATTAGGCTTAGTGTAAACTTGGACCTTTTCACTATCACATGCCAGCCTCGTCTCATCTTTGCTTTGGACTTCTTCTTTTTTTCAACCCATTTGAGCTTTTAAGAGCTGTTTGTGACCATTAGATCAGTTTGTTGGAGACTAGCTTTCTTAGTAATCTAACTCATTATTTTATTGTTGTTTGACTAGCCTACTAACTTATTTAACACACCATTATAGTACTTTCATATAAGTTGTAACTAGTATGAAACCCACGCTTACGCACAAGAATGATAAATTAAAAATGGTGCTATTGATGTTAGCTTAGGTTATTAAACATATAGGACATTAGTTTGATCAGGATATTTAGAGGTATTAAAATGGCTTTTCCTCACAATTTTCATGGTATTAGTTACACCAAATTTCTCATTATATTACTATTATGTATATAATTTTGAAAATCATTATCAGATACTACATTTACAATATCAATTTACAATTATTGTACGTGAAATTCTACTAGATACAACACAAAATAAAAAGAATAGATTGGTCCAATAGTATCTACTAAATTAAATGGTGATAGGTGCATGGGATCGTTCAGCTCATTTACAATTTTTTAGGTTCAAGATCTTTGCATACAAAATATTTGAATAGAAACAATATAAAAAATATATACTCATTAGTTTAGAGAAATAATAACAGCAAAATTCTAAACAATTTAATCTTTATGGAAAGCTAACAAAAGCAAAATCCAATTTTAATTCTAACTGAATTTTCTCTAACCTTTGGTTATATATACATATATATATATATATATATTACATAGTTAGTAATGAACCGTACATAGTCATGGTATGTTACATAAATAACTTATAAATTTGAATTATTTTTAGTTACACAAAAAATTACTCATATATATAAAATCGTTAAAACTCTCTTTTCCTCTAATTTTATATATAGAGTTAGATATGTGATCAGGTTTTTATTTTTATTTTTATGACTTATTTATATGGGACTCATTGTTTTCTACACTGATTTAACTCACTTGGCACAAAAATTAAAAAAACTTAGATTAGATGGGACACATGATGCAAAATTAAACTCTAATTAAAATCCAATTTACACTTAATTAACTCACTTGGCACAAAAATTTAAAAGTTTAGATTAGATGGGACACATGGTGCAAAATTAGATTTTAATTGAATTCTAATTTGAAATCTAATTTTAGCTTTAGCTATTTACACACACACACACACACAGATTGTTCTCTATCTCGATCAAAACAATAGAGCTCTTCTTTTCTTCTCCTAAAAGTGTTCTTTCTCTCCCAAACTTTTTCCCTTGTGTGGGAGAGGAAGAAAATACATATTAGAAGGTTGTTTTTGAACATCTGTTTGTGGAAATGCATTTAAGACAAATGTTAATGCTATAGTGTGATCTTGTGGGGTTATTCGGTCAAGAGAACCAGTCATATTGATTTTTACTACAGGTAGTACAAATCAAGCTTAAAGGAAAAAACTTTAACAGCATGATTCTATAGCACTGTGAGATTGTTCTTAAACTTCTCTTTATATATTCTATTCTTACTAATATTATTCAGGATATTATCAGTATTTTTTTATTTACTAAAATATTTCCAACATGTGCCTACTTTAAAATTTTTTTTAAAAAAATTGTTATAATAAACTTACAAATTGAGGTCATAATAATTTTTTTTTTTTTTTTAAAGGCTAAAATGCAAAACCCACCCTCTAAGTTTCTTCAGAATTCATTTCAACCCTCTAACTTTACTTTTGTTCATTTTAGTCCTCTAAATTTCAGATTTATTCAATTAAGGCATTTCCTTCAACTTTTGTTAAAAATTTTTGAAAAAAAAAATCTGGAAAATACATTTCAATCATTAATTGAATTTTGTAATTTAAAAAAATTTGAAGAAAAATTTAAAAAAAAAATTGGAAAATTAACCATAACATATAACAAAAGTTGATGGAAAAGTCTTAATTGAATAAACTTGATGTTAGGACATATGTGATTCAATGTTAGGAACATATGTCATTATTTTATGTAATTGGCTAATATTTTGACAAAACGCACTTTACTTGTATTTGGGTAGATCTAGGATGTGTTTAATGCTTCAAGAAACAAGATTTCAAGTTCAAGTGTTAAAGCCATGCAAGTCTATCCAAGAATCAAGTGAGAAAGTGCTAGATTTTAAAACTCGACGGCTAGCATCTATCTAGGTTTAAAAGCTATTGAAGCCCATGGCTCGACAACTAGCAGCTAGCTTGATAGATGGCTATCTATCGAGATTATGAAGTTCAATTTTTCAGAGCTGATTTTCATCCAATCTGTGAATATATGTTTGGGCTTTCTTTTCTCACGACCCTAAACATATATAAGGATTATTTTAAGGATCGTAAAAGGTTACACACAGTTGCATAAGAACACAATTCCACAAGTGTGAAGAAAAGTGTGATCAGAAACTTAATTTGCTCTAGTTCTTCTTTCTCTTGAAAAAGCTGCTGTGTCTGTACACCATAGAGTTTTGTGACCAAGCAACTTTTTGAGCTTCATTGTGTGATGAACTGAAAAACTTTGCAGCCAACATCTTTCTTAAGTTGGTGATTAAGTCCGTACTGGGATCTGTGCAATTGGTTAGTCACGTACTGGGAGCCGTGCATTGAAAATGAGAGATTGTCACTACAGAACAAGTCTAATTGAGTATTGGGGTAAAGGTTCAACTATAGGTTGGTATAAGGTACTAAGATTCCTTTACTTATAACTGGTTATTTTAATAATAGTGAATTCTCAGGAGTGGTGACTTTAAAATCATCCAATGGGGTTTTTGTTGTATAGGTTTTCCCCATTCGTAAACAAATCACCATGTCAATTTAATTCCGCTTCATACTTAGTTAATTGGTGATTTGTTTGTACTGCCACGTATATTGCATGTTAATTGATTAATTAATAAACTTGACTAATTAATCAATTAATATATCACAAGGGGTCAATACATTCTCGGCTTATCACTTGAAAGTTAGAGGACTAAAATGAACGAAAGTAAAGTTAGAGTACTAAAATGAATTTTAGTGAAACATAAAGAGTATGTTTTACATTTAGCCTAAAAAAAAAAAGTTTGTGCTACATTAACAATATTATAAATTAATTTCTAGTTTACCTTTTGTTTTGTGATATAAAAATTGATTTATCAACTTGTAATACCAATATAATGAAATTAGTAGTAGTTAGCAACATCAGTCATCCCAAAATATTCTTCAACACCAGATTTTAACTTTTAATAAAAGTGTCATTGACTGCTTAACTGTGTAGTATTATTTTGTTACATAAACCACAAAATGAAAAAAGAAAAAGAAAAGAGATATTAATTACTCAAAATTAAGGGCGCTGCACGATATTCCATTTAGTGAAAAGATGATCAACTTATAAACTAGACAAGCTGTGTTGATTTTTGAGGAAGTTCTCAATTAAACATTGATAGACTAATGATTTTGCAGCTAATCTTCATAATATAGTACAAGCATAGCTTGTTTGCTTTTGTCGGACTGCTAGGACATGAAAGGATGAGGAGATTAAAAAAATAAAAGACTAATTCATAGCCATTTAATCACCACTACCACCATGAGACTTGAATACCTTCCATTCCAAAATCAATAGGGTTGTAGTTGGGGGAGAAATTTGATTAGAGATTGCAAAGCATTGGGGAAAAAAGAAAATAACTTTAGGGTAAATAAAAGGCTCCATCGCAAGAAACTACAAATTAAAGTAGAAACTGCAGAAAAAAAGTTAGATCATTTCAACATATAAAATTCT
Source organism: Quercus gilva (assembly GCA_023621385.1). Taxonomy (NCBI): domain Eukaryota; kingdom Viridiplantae; phylum Streptophyta; class Magnoliopsida; order Fagales; family Fagaceae; genus Quercus; species Quercus gilva. Next base: position 60,493,702 of record CM042476.1, on the reverse strand, counting down.
TCCACAGTGTGTTTATCGTACTAAATCTACTATATACATATATATATATATATATATTAAGCTTTTAACAAGCATATCCTAAAGTCTAACCTTCCTCTTGCACTTCTGATCTTGAATTGCCTGGCTCGAAATATTAACCGTCAGGGTGCAATTCATTTTCACAACAACATGTTTCTTAATAATACTCAACATTTTCACTCGCCCTGGTATTTTTGAATAGCTGCTCATAGTCAATAACCCTGACCCAACATCCGATTGCAAATTGGGATTGGATATAAGTCTGTCTGTGATAATATCAACTGTGATATTCATTTGCATGGTCCTCCTTGGCTTAGCCTTGCCTGGTGGCCCTCGTGCCTCACCAACTACACTGCCATGGTAAAACAGTGTTGTGGTGGTGTTACTATATTTGAAAGATGCAACGTTTGGATTTTTCACAGAAACATTGGCTATTAAAGACATGTTGACACCAGGCTTGGGGATTGTGTTGTTGATTAGCTCGAGCTTAGTGATTGTCACTCCGTTCATTTTGATGATAGGATCCTTAACTTTGAACACAGTAAATATTAGGATTATGACCACTATGGCTTGGAGTAACAAGAGAGCTGAGATTATGCCACAACATTTGATGCATCTTTTACGCTTGAGTTTTTGTATGTGTAGGGCAGCCTCGTTGTCGTCACTGCTAGGGCGGTCAGTGGCTGGGGCTAGTGGTCTGACCTGCTCCTTCTCCACCATGGCTAAGAGGTTGGAGAGACAGGCGAGGAGAGAGCTTGTGTTGTTGTCTAGTAGAGTAGTTGTTATGGGGAGTTTTTTTTTTTTTTTTTTTCCTTTGTTGAGAATCTTGTTATGAGGAGTTTTGGAAGAGCTTGTTGTGCTTCTATTTATAATATAAGATTTGTAATATGAATGGGATTTAGTAACACTGACATTTTTGGTGCGTCGTGCCCAAATTTTCAAGCTGTTGAATGTTGACTAGTGAGTCATTTTTCTCTCGTATAGTTGTTCTTTTAAATAAATAAGAATTATAAAAATTAAATAGAAAGAAGAGGGAGGGAAAAAAAACATAAGGGAGAAAAAGTGAACAAGATACTTAAAAAAAACAAAAGGGAATGAAGTAAAAAGTCATTGGCTTGTTTTCTTCTCAAAGTATTCAACATCATCTCAACTATCATGCTTCAGTCTTGCTTGTAAACCACTTGGAATGAATTTTTTTTATTTTTATCACCAATTGATGTACTGGGAAAAAAAAAATAGCAGATACGCGACTATTATAACTGATTTCACATTTAAGGTCAGTTTTGTTCAGCGGGTCAATTTATTGAACCATAAAAAGTCTTCCGATTTGGCCCAATGGGAGGGAGCCTTAAACCACTCGTAATCAGCATAAACATAAAGAAGATTCTCGTTAATGTAAATTGATTAAATGTTAAGCACAACAAATACAAAATGTATGGTTACTTCTTAAATATTGATTTCCATATCTGCTCCTTTTTGAATAATCTGTTATGGTGGAGCCTAATATTGATGAGAAATTGTGAACAAGTGCGCAAACGTAATTATCATGCTTTAGTGTGCTATCACCAACTACTAGCCACTTGCTCCCCAGTATTTAAAGAAAAATGGAACAACCTTCCCTGCCCGGCAATTCCTTTTTTCAACGATATATAGATATTGAAAAGGAAAACGCATAAACTCGTGCATTACATGTGTGGTGCATGTGCATCATTGACCTTTTCACCACCCAAGTCCAACGAATGAATATACAAAATGCATCATAGGGGTTTATCTATGCCTTCACATACCACCTATTGTACCGTGCTTGATGGTATACCTTCATTTCTTATAAATTTTTACCTCGTAAATCTCATCAAACTTGTGCATATATATAAATTAAGTAGACCATGGAACCATACTCATGCATTTTAAATTTTTAATCCATTGACTTAAGAATATTTCTTTCAAGATAGTTGGAAGTATCCAGATCGTGTAAGAAAGGTTCTCACCTAAAATATCTAGGAACAATTGAGACTTGGAGGACGTGGTATCTCATGAGATAATTACTGATTTTATTTATTTGTTTATTTATTTTTTATAGCGTTCAATCTATGGTGTCCATTTTTTATGATTGCGTTATTTATCATCATCAGGCCAAGATACTAATCGATTTTTGGGGTAACTAGAGAATGAACCCCAAATCTCAAGAATTTTATAATATTAATATTAAATGACTGATTAAATAATTAAATTTATTATTTTCAATGAATTTTAACTTTTGATGTCAATGTCAAGAGCTTTGTAGATCAATTGGTAATACTTCCTACTGTTTTTAACAAAAACATCCAAAGCTATCCAGCCTCCCCTCCTATCAAATTATTAAAAAGAAATTATCAGTGATAATTTATTTATTAAAACCCTATTTAAGTCTATTTCCTATTTAAAAGTAAATAAATTTTTGGTGCGGCTTAATCTTTTGGGTTAGAGTACTTCTAATGCTTTTATAAAGATTGAAACAAGCCCCACTAAAAAAATATGATGTAGCCACAGTAATATTGCAACTTCCAAGAAGTTACGTTACTTAATTACCAGCTTTGATGTTAATCGAATAAGCAAATTAATGATTACAAACACCACACAAAATTGTTTCCAAATAGTCTTCCCTTCACCATCATGTGATTTAATTATGGTCCAATTAATCACTTCCACACCCCCCCCCCCCCCCCCCCCCCCCCCCCAATGACCCTTTAGGTTGCATCATCCATGGTCATACACAACATGCCAAAGTAGCATACACTAAAACCTCCACTGCATGACATGGTCAAAAGTGACATATATAGGGCATAATTAATGACCCATGGGACTTACAAAATACACAGAGAGGAAGCAGGGATCCATTCCCTCAACTTGTAATTAGAAATACATATATGCTATGGTAGAATTCTCTTAAGAAAGAATGTACGCATGTCTAAATTCAATACGTCAAACAAATTTTAGTCTAATCGATACCAAAGCAACTAAACACTGAGTTATCTATTAATTTGCACTTAAGTGGTCTTACATCCGGTTCCGGCTTCTCCAAGCTACATGATCATGGGAGGAAATCATGCACGTACAATCTCATTTTCAAATTGCATACCTTATCGCTAAGCATTTGAGTGGTCTTATGTCTGAATAAAATATTGTTTGTCGTTCCTATGGACTCTTAGGTTTCAGGGGAGTTGATTAATACCGATGGTGTTGCCAGAACGTCTTTGGAATTGCTGGCAATGGCGAAGGACATAAAGTTCATCGATGAAAAAACTGGGAAAAATAATGGGTCTATACTTCTTAATTAAGGTCATCTAAGGGCTTGGGAACAAGGAGAAAAAGCCTATGTGTATGATACCAATTAAAGAGAATGAGTATGTACATCTAGGACCTTGTATGCATCCATTCCCTGTTTTAAACCACGCATGCCTCTATAACCCGAATAATGGTTGCTCATGGTGGTGCTTACTATTAAAGTAAGGCACATGGAATCTGATGATGCCAAAATTGTCAGCTACTTATGTTCTTCTAGACGGAAAGCACCGTTGGTACCTCGAGGAACTTGCATGAGATTAAGAGATGGGACTTTGCTCAATTGGTCGCCAGTGTGGTGCCGGCCACCGAACCTCCAATGATAAAGTCATAGAATGATAGTATGTAGGTCTTTTTGTATCTCAATATATGTGTGTACCTTTTCTAGGAGTTTGGCATTGTTTATATAAGGTTTTCCCTTCTAGTCGTTGGTGGCATTCAATGGTGGCATGAATGCCCTCTCGTAACGTCTTCTGGTGGCTTAATGAGGTAGCCTGATGTCTCCTCCAATGGCCATATCTCCTACATTTATTGGTGTGTAACGACTTCCCATTAAATGTTCATTTAATGGTGCTTTTGGTCGTCCAGTGTGGGTTGTCTGGATGAAGAGAATTACTTGGTTCATCAACTTCCCCCCTATTCCGTGATCGTCATAACATGTGATGACAATCATAGGAATATGAAGGGTCATATTTTGCCAGTTATGGCTTCTGAGATTCCGTTTTCTTTGCATTATTGCAACATGACGGTGCTGTGTGTGTCGTGGCCACGTGTCACATTCTGATCGGTTGGTAGTGGCACTTTTTCTTGGAAACTCTTAAGCTTCCCGCGGTTTTGGTTTTTCGAGGAAGTTTTTTAAACTTCTTCTTCTTCTTTCTTATTCTACTCTTCTTTTTCTGCATTTTTCTTCCTCTGAGCTTGATTCTTCTTCTGCTCAGGTATAGTCTTTTGCCTTTTTCCTTTTAAGAAAATTTATTTACCTTTTCCTTTTGATTAATGGTTGATTATTCTGAAGTTAGGTGTCTTTCCCCTTTTGTTTTGTTTTTCCTTGCTCACTTAAGAGCTTCCCTTAGGTTTTCTGGTGGTTGTTGTCCCTAAATTAAAGGATTTGCTTTAAGGGATAACAACATAGGCTTGATTTTGGCTGATTTGTACCATTTTTTGCATCAATCCTTGAGTTGCTTTCAATCTTTGCAAGGGATGTCCATGGAAGAAAGGGTGGGGTTATGGACACAAGGGGTCTTTGGAGTCACCACCTAGTTTTTGCAATGGTCTAGGAACCATATATATAGCGTCCTTTTGAGGAAGACCTTTGATCTTACTACTAGAGTATGGGTTCGAAGTTTAGGTACACTCTTGGGAAGGTGTTAGGCACCCAAGATCGTCCAACCCTAAGGTTGGCCTCTAATCATTGTGTCTTAATCTTAACCTTATTAAAAACTAGTTCAACACTTGTATTCTAAACTCACACACACATTAATCATGCATCTAACATACAACATGACATCTTTTATCCCTAAACAAGCATACTCATCTATCCACAAAGCAAAAGAGCGCCAAACAAACAAAAGAAACCCTAGCATTCATCTAACATGTGAAAGACCCTATCATACATCTAAACAAGGCAACAGCCCTAAACATGGCAGCAAGCATATCATCAATAGCAAGAAAATCATTTTATGAACAAGGCATTAACACATTATAAACCCTAATCATATATCTAAGCATGCTTCATCATATCATCAAAATAAAACCAACACAAATGCATGGACATTTCTAATGCATGACTTATCCTTTACTTATCTTTTAGCAACACAACACCTATGGCATTAATGCATGGACATGTGAATGAATGGCATAGCATCAAAGCAAGAAACAAATGTAGAAACTCTAATCTAAGCATGTTGAAAGACAAACAAGCATGTGAGGCAAAGGCACAAAGACTTATAGAGCCTAAAACCTATGAAAAGAAGCTAAATAGAACAGGCTTGTGCACGCATAATCAAGCTTGCGTGCGCAGGTAAGATTATGCGTACACAAGTCCTTCCCAAAAGACCTAAAAAACACAGAAACATAGTAGAAACGAAATCCCTAATTCTAACAGCCAAACATGCTCAGAATATACAAGAAAATATAAACCTACTCTAAACAAACAGGTTATAACACAAACAAAGCAAGCAAAACAGATTAAACAGTAAAAGAAAGACTAAAAAAGATAAAAGAAAGGTTGAAGCTTGATACCTCAAAAATAAGTTCCCAAGCTTTGATTTTGACCATTCCCCTTAGTCAAATCTATCACACATCATTAAATAAGCGATTAGCAACGTTAAACTAAAAAGATTAGGGTTAGAAGAGGTCTCAATAAAATAAAATTGACTTAAGGGTGTTTTGTGAAAAACTCCCTTTTGATTCACTATTTTCTAATGAATCTTAGGTTTTTCCCGTGGGATTTCTGTGTTTTTTGAAAATATACCATGTAAGGCTTTTTATAGTTGAATAAATGGGGTTTAGAACGGCTCCCAGATGATGTGGGATTCATTCCAAACCTTAGCCATTATCGCAGAAAACTTGCCTTTTCCATGCTCTTGAAACCCTAGCTGCGTACGCAGGAATATGCCTACATACGCATGCTTTGGCCCGCGTAAGTAGGCTTCTGCCCACGTACATGGGCTGAGGGCTACTTTGTTCTTTTATTTCCAAATATAGATTTTTGTGCATTTAAAAAAGTGATATTTTCCATTTTAACACTCCTCAAGTCAATTTCATATCTAATTGGCTCTAAACTAGCCTTGGACCTTAAAGTTCAAGCAACATTAGGGAATGGGGGCCCAAGTCGTAAGGGGTACAAAATGCGGTGTCTACAAATACCCCTCCTTTGACTCGTGAGCTTCGCTAATGGAATCAAAAGCATAAGAGACAAAACATTTTGTTTCAACGTAAGGCTTGGGTCCAACCCACGCACACGGCACACATCACGCATACATGGGGCTAGGTGAAACTCTAAAAAGTTGTGTGGGATTTGTATGTCCAAAGTCCCACCTTTGTTGCTCGGGAAATGAGCAACGATAGGTTTACTATCCTAGAACCTATTTTTCCACTTGCAAGCAAATGGTGAGTGACTCACTATCCTAGAATCACTTAAAAAGAAAAAGAAAACAAACAAGGGTGCTGTTACGAGCTAACCCAACAAACAATAAAAGGATACAGTCTCTGTGGTGTCCAACCGGGGCTCTTACCTTAAACTTCTCTAGGTGACTTGTTCCTCTTTTCTTCTTCACTTCTTTCTCTACCTTTTTCTGGTGAGGCCCTTGCCTCGGGTTGACCATGGTCTCTTTCTCTATCACTATCTTTATCTTTTTCTACCATGCCTGCATATACAATTCCCAAAGGATATGTACACGAGCAGTCTTGATTATTAGGCCCATTAGAGATGGTGAAAACTCGTTGAGGAGAAGATACGCATGGGGAGGAATCTTCTGCCTCTCATGACTTGCTTGGGGATAAGATTCTCGCTGAGGAGTAGTATGGATGGACTCACTAAGGAGTAGTGTAGATGTGCAATCCACTAGGGAGGTATCTTATACTTCCTTCATGGTTCGCTAAGGACTTGAGGAAGAATCTTCTGCTTCCTGGTTGGGGATTTTTTATTTATTTATTTATTTTATGTACTGGACTTACTGGGGAAGAATCTTCTGCTTCCTCACTAAGGATTGTTTAAATGTGCTTAGGTTCATCGGGGAAGAATCTTTTGTCTCCTCCATGGGGATAATGTTCTTGATGTGCTTCATCCTTTGAGGAAGAATTTTCTGCTTCCTTACTGAGGATAGTGTTCTTGATGTACTTGAACTATTGAGGAAGAATTTTCTACTTCCTTCATGGGGATGGTGTTCTTGATGTGCTTGATCTACTGGGAAAGATATTCATTAAGAAAGAATCTTCTACTTGCTTACTAAGGATAGTGTTCTTGATGTGCTTGATCCACTAGGGATAGCTTTGGGATGTACATGCTTCATTAGGGAAAGAGTCTTCTGCTTCCCTTACCACTCACTAGGGAGTCCTTTGATGATTTTGTGTCTATTTAGGGCAATCCTGAGATGTTTTTCCCTTTTTATTTATTTATTTATTTATTTATTTTTATTTTTTTTACTGTTCATGACTAAACTACTCGTAGTTTAGTGGTGATACCTAAACTACACGTAGTTTAGCCATTAGGTGTGTTCCCGCCCTTTCATCTTTTCCAACGGTTACCAACTATTTCTTTTTCTTCTTCATACTCTTCATCTTCCTCATCTCTTCATATTCTCCATAACTCTTATTTTTTCAATACAAAAACCTCCTTCTCCTCTTTCTTTTCCTTACTTCCTGACTCTATCATTCTCTCAAAATCTCTCATTCTCTCATGATTTTCTCCAATGGCACCCAAGGCCAAGAAGACCTCCTACGTTATTTCTTCTGATGCATTCCATCTCACCTGCTCGTGTAGGGCAATGAGGTTGATGGGGTCTCCACCATTGACATACTTGCAAGAGAATCACATTCCCATGGCTGAATCTGTAAGTTTACAAGCTTTTTCTCATTTTAAAGTTTCTCCCTGATCTTCTGTTTTAATGTGTTTCTGGCCATGTAAATGCTTGGGTTTTGTTGTGGGATGGGTTTAGATGAAAACCTGACATCTTATGAGAGGTAGGAACATGTTTAGGATTGATTTTAGATCATGCAAGCTTGAAAATATCAAAGAATTGATTCTATCTATGTTCTTGTGTGCGTGGGCTCAAGCTTGCATATGCAGCTTAAATTCATGCGTACACGGCTCTGTTCTTACGTACGCAGGTCTCTTCTTAAGGTTTTGCATACGTGGGAATAGGCCTGTGTATGCACGGTCCTATCTACGTACGCGGGCTTTGACCTACACATGTGAAATGCTTGGCAAAATCCCTACTCTGCCTATTTTCACTTCTTTTTCATTTGTTTCACTCCCATATGCAATCCTAACACACATTCTTGTCATTTTTACACCCGAATATCACTGTATCCTTCTTCTTATCTTCATCCTTGCATCAAAACATCATTTTTCCTAAATTCTACTTGAATCAGGAATCTAATGTCATCTCCTTCCTTTTTGTTTGCAGTCATCATCCCCTTATGCTTGCAGGGAGAGCACCAACAAGGTGGTAGAGTGGTACAACATCCTTGTCCTTGAAACCAGGGCCTACATCCGGGAGGCGAGCTTTGAGCCTATCATTGGCCTTCTTCTGAAGAAGTCTGCGAGGGCTACCTTGGAGCTGTGCCTCATTGAAAGGTGGTGGGATACTACTCACACCTTTCATATCACTAAGAGGGAGATGACGGTGACTCCCTATGACTTCTACCGCATAACCAGCCTTAGCTTCGAAGGGGCCATCATCAGTTTGGATGGTGTGTCAGGCATCCAACTAGGTCTTAACATGTTAGGCAGGAAGTACTCTACTAAGACCATCAGCTACTTTGACTTGGTGTCGAATTACATGCTTCTCCCACAAAGGACTACGGAGGAGCATGTCCATATGGCCAGGGCTTTCGTTCTTCACTTGTTGAGGGCCTACCTCTTTGCCACTGGTGGGCAAACAGTGTCTTTAAGGTGGCTGACCCTCTTTCAAGACTTTGGAGAGGCACAAAGAGTCAATTGAAGGCAGGCATTTCTTGCCTATCTTTACTCCACTTTTAACACTCTCAGTTGGGGCACCTTGCGATAGCTTGTGGGGCCTTGGAAGCTCTTTAAGGTTAGTTCTCTTTCCATTTCATGTATTTCCATTTGTAGCTTGTAGTCTTGCAAATTGTATTATCTTGCAAACTGTCGCCTTACAAACTGTCATCTTTCAAACTGTCATCTTGCATCTAACTTATTGCTTGCTTCTTTTTGCAGCAATGGGTTGTTAGGTGTGGCCTCATAACCCTAGGCACCAATCTAGTTTTAAAGGAGTTCCTTCGAGTGAAGGCTCACCTTACTGGGTTAACTTCAAATGAGGCAAGTTCACGAGTTCTAATTTTCATGTTCCTTCGTGCATTTCCCTTAGGATCCCCCTCTTCTAATCTTGTGCCATTATAGGTTAACTAGACCCTATGGTCCAGCCAGCCCTTTCTTGCTTCTCGAGACTTAGAGTTTGCCGCTCTCATTGCTTTAGAGATTACTTGTCCTTTTGAAGAAACAAGCTTGAGGGCGTTATACCTGGTGGAGAGGGTGCGATGCCAGATGGTAAGTAGGGATGACCCATAAATTTCGATGGACCCTCTTAAGTTCATGTTTGCCGTTCACTCTATGACTAATGCCAAGTAAAACTCATAGGGGAATGGTGTTTCCTATGCCGAGCAACTTCTTGAAAGGTTGGACTATAAGGAGTTTAACATCACTCACCTCATGCCTTCCCTTACTGTTCAGGTATATGCTCAATCTCTTTTCTTCTCCATTTTTCTCTTCCTTGTTTGTCATGAATTCTAATGTGGGCAATTGTAATAGGGGGGACCTACTGTCGGTGTGCTCATTGACCTTCCAAATTTCCCTTGGACAGTCTACACTTATGGTCCTAATGGTTTTGCTCAAGAGCATGCCGTGCCTTGTAATCCTAATGTCATGGGCTATCCTATCCCTCCCAACACTCAGGCGGTAAGTTCCTTCTCCTATGCCATTCTTTTCTTTTTGTCTCAATTACTAACCCTTCTTTCTTTGACTTGCAGCCCAGTATCCAAGAGCATGAGGAGTTGGTATGGCTGGCGAGGAATCTCAAGTTAGATGTGACCAACTATTCGAGGGAGCTATATGGTCCTAGAGGAGTGGTCTACCTAGGTGGTGGTGATGATGATGATGGAGGTGATGAGGAGGATTCAAAGGCGACTCCTAGCTACCAACCAAGGAAGAGGCGACACCATTAATTACCTGTAGTTCAAGACATATAGGCATATAACACATAGTTTTTTTTTTGGGTTGCTTTAATGGTTTTTTTGTTCCCCTTAGCAAACATATGGATTTGGTTTGAGACAAAAGATTTTATTTTAAGAACATCTTTTTACATTTATGCTTTTGATTGGAACTTAGCACTTATATCGTCTTTAATTTATCATTATTTTTCTCACTCGCGCTTCTTTTTTTTTTCCTTTTTATTCCCTCCTCTCTCTCTCTCTCTCTCTCTCTCTCTCTCTCTTTCTTCAGATATGGCTACAAGAGAGGCTTTAATTGCTTCAACCTCCCACCATTTCTCTTAGCACCTACCTCCTTAAGCACCTTAGGGACCACCAGCTTCATCAGAATGATATAAGCTTTGAGGTGTAGATGGAGCTTATGGATCACCTCAAGGAGACCGACCTTCAATGGGTCATGGAGTGGTGGCACATCTCAAGCATGGTCCATAGTTGTTGCAAGGACTACTGTGTGACTCTAGTTAAACTTCATTGCTACTCATACCACTCAACTTGTTGTATTTCAAGGCAATTTGGAGAGCGTCAAAGAGTTCCTCATGATGAAGGCACCCTCCATACTACAGTGTTTACCAATAGGATCTTGGGAAGGATTAGTAAGGCTTAATCACGCCATTTGGTGATGAAAGGCATTGTTCCACCTCGATACATCTATCCCACTACGTGGTAGAAGCAATGGTTAGAGGATGACATGAAGTGGATTCTAAGGGATAAGATAGCTTACATGAAGACTACCAAGAAAGCAAGGAAGACTGAGTGACTACCTTGATATGCCCCATGTTTTACTTTTTTGAACTTTTATGATTCTCATGTTTTAGTTTTTGAATTTAATAAAGAATTGGAATGTTCCAAATCCCTTATGAAAACGATCTTATCATCTTTTAATTTGAGCAATAAGAGAATCACATTTTTATTATCTTTGTTTGTTGTCATTTATTCCTCTCTTTTTTTTTTTTTTTTTCTTTTTTCTTTTTCCTTTGCCATGTAATTTTTTTTCCCATGACATCCCTTTGGGAATTTTCACCATGCCCCTGGTCTTTTCCCCTAATTTTTGCGTGGACTACCCTTTCGGGTTTTCAATGTAGTGGGGTTTTTTTGCCTTAATTTTTACCTAGGCCACCCTTTCGAGTTTTCAACCTAGCAGGTTTTTCCCTTTTTTGTTTTTTGTTTTTTGTTTTTTTTGTTTTCTAGATGTATTTCCAGAGTCTATCCATATTGATTAGGCGGAGCATCTCTTCCCTATCTAAATCTGTGATCCTTGTAGCACCTCGAAACATGATCTTCTTAAGGCCCAGACCACCTTGGCTTCATCTTCTCTCTTGGATCAAAAGTCTCATCTCTAAGCACCTTTAGGACTAAGTCCCCTTCTTTAAGGTTTCTCGGTTTTACTTTCTTGTTAAATGCCCTAGGAATCCTTTTCTAGTACCCTTGTGCATAATATTGTGTCCTAGCCCTCTTCTCATCTATCAAAGCCAATTGTTCATTTATCTTCTTAGCCCAATCGTCTTCTAGGACATTGGTTTCCACCAATACCCTCAATGATTGTATCTCTACCTCAATAGAAAGCATCGCCTCACTACCATAAACCAAAGAGTAAGGTGTTGCTCTAGTCAATGCACGAATAGAAGTTCTATAACCCTATAAGGCAAATGGAAGCTTCTCAGCCCAATCTTTTTATGTCACTACCATCTTGGCTAGGATGTTCTTCACATTCTTATTAGCTATTTCTACAGCCCCATTAGCTTATGGTCGATACGGTGAAGACTTGTGATGCTCAATGTTGTACAACTCCATGATCCTTTGTACCTCCCTTTTAAAGTGGGAAACGTTATCAGAAATGATCTCTTAGGGCAACCCAAACTGGCATATGATGTTGTTTTCTAAGAACTGAGCCACATGCTTAGCCTTCAATATGGAGTAGGAGGCTGCCTCCACCCACTTGGTGAAATAGTCAATTGCTACCAAAATGTATTCATGCCCATTTGAAGCCTTAATAGCTTTTCTTCCAATCACATCTATGCCCTAAACTGAGAATGGCCATGGAAAAGTCATGCTATACAACTCACTAGGTGGTACATGGTTCAAGTTGGCGTGCGCCTGACAATCATGGAAACTCTTCACACAATCGGTTTCCATCATATTCCAGAAGTACCCTATCCTTAGGATCTTCTTGGCTATCATTCTTCCTTTCACATAAGGGTCACAAATCCCTTAATGAACTTTTTCCATTACTCTCTCGGTTTCTTCCTTCTTCAAGCAACGATGGTGTATACCATCATATAATCTTCTATAGAGTTGTCCTCCACATAGGATGTATTATGTTGCCATCATCCTAATGGAACGAAGTTCTTTCTTGTCAGCACCATCCATATATGCTCCTAGTTTCAATTACTTCATGATGTCATAGTACCACAGAACTTCTTCTTCCTCTATGGTCATTACTAAAGCTTTGGTCTTCCCTTTGTGCACTTCCTCATAACTTTGCTCAATTTCCAAGGGTCGTGTCCATACTCCTTCAAGTATTTCAACCATGGAGGCTAAGGTAGTTAGGGCATCCGCAAATTGATTTTGAGCTCTAGGAATGATTGGGTATTCAATTCTATCAAAGGTCTTGGTCAAGTCCTCCAAGTATTGTTGATAGGGCTTCAAGTGTTCCTCTTTCACCTTCCACAACTTTTTTACTTGGGCTATAACCAAAGTTGAATCTTCGAAGATTTCAGCCTCCTTTACCCCTAAATCTCAAAAAGCTTCCATTCTGGCAATTCAAGCCTCATATTCAGCCATGTTTTTAGTTGCTTCAAAGTTCAACTTGATTGCCAAAAGTATGTGAGATCCCTCGGGAGTGATTAAGAGTATTCCTATCCCATTCCCATATTGGTTTACAGCTCTGTCAAAGTACATCTTCCATGTTCCTAACTCAACACCCAAAATGTCCTCAACTGGAAAGTCTTCTTTACCATCTTCTCCCTTTTTAGGGTTCTTGGCACAAAAATCTAACACAACGCTTCCTTTGATAGCTTTCCTAGCCACATACTTTAAATCGAATTTTACTAATAAGATCAACCATCTTAACAATCTTCCACTCAAAGCAGGTTTCTCAAAGAGATACTTCAATGGGTCCATTCTTGCTACCACTCATATTTGGAAAGGTAAGACGATATGTCTCAATTTCTATACGGCCCAAAAAAGTGCAAACCATGACTTTTCTATGGGAGTGTACCTAGTCTTATAGTCATGGAACCTCTTACTCAAATAGTATATGGCCCTCTCGCTCTTGTCATCGCCTCTTGTAGTCATGAAACCTCTACTTGTACCTAATTTTGATATGGAGGAGCCCTATGGTAATCAGGTAAAGGGTTCTTTCTAATATTGGGCTTAGTAATGATATTGGGATTTGGAAGGGCTCCATTGTTTACAAGGTCCTCTTTCTCGTTTTTGTAGCCAGATTTTTGGTAGTAGTGGCAATATTCATTGAGGTTCCAAATGGAAGGTATGGAATTAGGCATGGGTGTGAGGTCTAAAAGCTTGATGAATCCTTTGGAGGATAGGTTTTCATATGCTTAAGTGAGGGTCATTCCTAGGTCAGAGAATTCTCAGCAAGCTTTCTTTGGGTAGGCTAGTGTTTGTTGGGGTATGATGGCGCTCACATTTACGGGATTGGGTGCTTTAGTGGTGGTTTCTCCTCCTTCATATGTTTTCTTGGTTGGAGGCTTACTCTCACCATTCTCCAATTGCCCATTGTTGATGGCGTCTTCAATTCTTGTTCCACAATTACATAGTTCTCCAAATGAGCTAATGGGCGATAACGAAAGCCTACTATTATAAGCTGGAAGCAAGTTCTTGGTGATCATGTTGATTTGGTCTTTCTCATTTGGCCTATTGACCATCCTAAATGCCTTGGTCTTCCATCTAGTCATGTATTCAGAAAATGTCTCACCTACACCTTGTTTGGTAGTCTCTAAATCCCTTAGAGTCACATAAATCATGGTGTTGAAGATGAATTGGTCCACAAATAGCTCCACTAGTTCATTCCACACCTTAGTTTTGCTTGGATTAAGGCTATAATACCACCTTGATGCACCTCCCGTCGATGAGAGAGGAAATGCATGCAAAGTTTGCTTCTTATCTAGCTCTTTCATTTCAGCGATGCTTAGTTATCTCCTCACATGTTGCTTTGGATCTCCAGTCCCATCAAACTTTTCTGCATCGAAAATCTTAAACTTGGGAGGCAATGCAAATGGAGCCTTTGAACTCATTCCTCCCATGTTATAGAGATAATCATCCATCCCATATGCCTTGCAAAAGGTGAGGTGCATTTTCTCCATCTTTTTCCTCATAGCCATGGTTTCTACGGTGAGCTTCTCAAATTACTTGTTCCTTTCATATTCCACTTTGTCCTTTTCATCCAATTCTTCATCTTCCTCCTCATCATCATGGATTTCCACATGTGGAGGCTTCTTGAGCTTAGATTCTTCCAACCTACTGAGACACCTTCCCATTTTATTAAGGGCCTCTCCATCTTCATCCAAAGCCTTAAGGATCTTTTGTGCCATTATGTCTTCCATAGAGGTAGTCATTGTTGCTTGGGGGGTCTCTTCTTCTTAATGTGCGTCCTTAATCTTGATCAAGCGCCTTCCTTTCTCTTGAATCCAAATGAGAGTGGGGACGTGTTTTCTTGACTTTGATGGTAAAATGATGCCTGAAAAGAAGCCCCATTTTCATTAAGTTCATGTCCCAATTAAGGGTTCCTTTTAAATTTGAGATGTCCTTAGAAAATTCCTAAGCTCATTTTAATGAAGGCCCAATTACAATGTCACTCCCTCTCATGGACTTTTGTCCTTTGTTTCATTGGGCTTTGGTCCATTTACAATAAAACTCTCATCTTACACTCATGGGCTTTCATTAGAATACACTTAGAAATTTTCAACCCTTTGTCTCAAACATGGGATTACAATGTATTCATCATCTTTGGGCTTTCCATTTTTATTCATCATTTTATTTTTCTTAAAATGGCCCTTTAGCTAGAATACATTATAGCCTTCCTCTCAAAGTCTATGAAATTCTCATCATTTTGGGCCTAGGCATGCAACAAAGAGACCCAAGGTTAGGGAGTTTCATTTTTGGCTTTGAAGGATGTTGGATGCTAAGTCCATAGCGTATTTGTTACCTTAGGCCCAAAGTCCTCTTTTCCAAAAGGGCTTTTTCCACTTGGGCCTATGATAGCAATTAAGCTATGGTCTTATGAACCTTTCAAGTTAAGATACGCCTTTGAATTTAGGGACAAGCCTCTTATATGTGAGAACTTCTTTTCTTTTATCCCATAATATCTTAAGGTATACCATAACTTTAGGGTCATCCATTCCATTTTTATATCTTTTATTTGTTCCTTAGAATTAAGTGAACACATGGTATATGGTTGAACAAACAAGAGATATATAAAGGGTATCTTTTGTGATAGGGTCTATGATCTCTCAAGTATGGGTAGGCTCCCTAAGGCTAAATGGATAGATAAGTAGGTCACTCACAACTTGGTGGGTTATGATTTCAACCGAGGGCCTAAGTGGACCCCATAGTGGATTGTAGCAAACCTTTAACGTACTCAAAGCCCATTATAGGCAATGGCACCAATTGTGAGTTGGTGGGATGAACTTTGGAAAATTTGGGCCCAAATGGAGCCTTCCATCTTCCCATTCATCACCAACCAAGGTTATGGGAAAAAGAGAACAAGTGAGGTGTGTGCAAACAAGGATTTAAATTTTTTTTTATTGAGGTTAAGAAAAAAAATAAATAGGAATTAAACTCATCATCCCCAATGGAGTCAATACTGTGGACACAAGAGGTCTTCGGAGTCGCCACCTAGTTTTTGCAATAGTTTAGGAACCATATATATAGCTTCCTCTCGAGGAAGGACCTTTGATCTTACTATCAGAGTATATGTTCGGAGTTTAGGCACGCTCTTGGGAAGGTGTTAGGCACCCAAGATCACCCAACCCTAAGGTTGGCCTTCCACCATTGTGTCTTAATCTTAACCTTATTAAAAACTAGTTCAACACTTGTATTCTAAACTCACACACACACTAATCATGCATCTAACATACAACATGGCATCTTTTATCCCTAAACAAGCATACTTATCTATCCACAAAGCAAAAGAGAGCCAAACAAACAAAAGAAACCCTAGCATTCATCTAACATGTGAAAGACCCTATCATACATCTAAACAAGGCAACAGCCCCAAACATGGCAGCAAGCTTATCACCAATAGCAAGCAAATCATCTTATGAACAAGGCATTAACACATTATAAACCCTAATCATATATCTAAGCATGCTTCATCTTATCATCAAAATAAAACCAACACAAATGCATGGACATTTCTAATGCCTTACTTACCATTTACTTACCTTTTAGCAACACAGCACCTATGGCATTAATGTATGGACATGTGAATGAATGGCATAGCGTCAACACAAGAAACAAATGTAGAAACCCTAATCTAAGCATGTTGAAAGACAAACAAGCATGTGAGGCAAAGGCACAAAGACTTATAGAGCCTAAAACATATGAAAAGAAGCTAAATAGAACAAGCATGTGAAGGTAGACACAAAACAAACAAAGAAAAATTAGGGTTTATGGGTAACAGCTCACGTAAACAAGAACAGGCCTGCGCACACATAATCAAGCCTACATGCATAAGTAAGATTATGCGTACTCAAATCCTTGCCTAGAAGACCTAAAAAACACAGAAAAAGAATAGAAACAAAACCCTAATTCTAATAGCCAAACATGCTCAGAATATACAAGAAAACATAAACCTACTCTAAACAAACAGGTTATAACATAAACAAAGCAAGGAAAACATATTAACAGTAAAAGAAAGACTAAAAAAGATAAAAGAAAGGTTGAAACTTGATACCTCAAAAAGGAGTTCCCAAGCTTCAATTTTGACCATTCCCCTCATTCAAATCTATCACAAGTCATTAAATAAGCGACTATCAACATTAAACTAAAATGATTGGGGCCAGAAGAGGTCTCAATCAAATAAAATTGACTTGAGGGTGTTTTGTGAAAAACTCCATTTTGATTCACCATTTTCTAGTGAATCTTAGTTTCTTCCCGTGGGATTTCTGCGTGTTTTGAAAATGTACCATGTAAGGCTTTTATAGTTGAAGAAATGGAGTTTGGAATGGCTCCCAAATGATGTGAGATTCATTCCAAACCTTAGCCATTATCGCAGAAAACTTTCATTTTCCATGTTCCTAAAACCTTAGCTGCGTATGCAAGAATGTGCCTGCGTACACATGCTTTGGCCTGTGTAAGCAAGCTTTTGCCCATGTACGTGGGCCAAGGGCAAATTTGGCCTTTTATTTCCAAAAATAGATTTTTGTGCATTTAAAAAAGTGATATTTTCCATTTTAACATCCTCAAGTCAATTTGATATTTGATTGGGCTCTAAACTAGCCATAGGCCTTAGAGTTTGAGCATCATTGGGGAACAGGGGCTCAAGCCGTAAAGGGTACAAAATGCAGTGTCTACAGAGGTCTAAGTTTAGGTCTAATGAATTAGAAACGGGTCTGTCATCTAATGATAATACTATAGGGGCCAAAACAAATACTACTGCCACGGTGCCTTCGTCTTCCCAACCCTTTATTTTAAAGCCAAATAGGTCTTTTCATGCTCTTAAGGAAGAGTGTTCCTTAAATGTGGATACATTTAGTAGGTTTAGGGATAGATTTTAGTTCCCTGACGAGACTAGGGTTTGTCTCCCTCGTTGAAGTGAAAAAATCTTATGCCTTTGCCCACAACAAAGTGTGTTTCTATAAGGTTGCTTTCCTTTACGGCCTTGGATTTCTTGTCCAACCTTTCATAATGGAACTTCTCCATTACTTGAACATCGCTCCTAGGCAACTTTGCCAAATTAGTAGAGTATCGTCATTAGTTGTGTGGAGATATGGACGTTCGTGACTAACAGGGATACGATTAGGTTGGATGAGTTTGTTCACCTATATCATTTGAAAGAGTCAAAGGAATTTAGGTATTACAAGCTTGTACCATGGGCAGGAAATCTTGGCTCATCGTCAATCTTCCTTCGTCCTTCCAATGTTGGCAGTCTAAGTACTTCTTCATGTTTGGTGATGGTTGGGAGACTCTTTCTGGCGACCTTTAGGGTGAGGTTCCCAGGCTATTGCATAGATGGGAGACCCCACAACTCGGTGCGTCATCTTTTGCAAGTAACCTTCCACTGACTCTTTTTATTGTTCAAGCTTAATTTTGATCTTCCTTTTCTTATTTTGCAGCTAAGAAATGCCTAAAGCTTGAGTTTAATTATAGAGGACACGTCCAGGCAACTACTGAATACGCGAGGACTATTAAGGACTTCGACGAACTTGTTGATCCTTAGACCTTGACTCGTCAGTGCTTAGGTCCAAAGCCTTCCCATTTTGTTTTGTGTACTATACAGAGAGAGGAAAAGAATAAGTTTTCTTAAAATGAACCTATTTGTGTTTTACTCTTGCTTGCTTCATGCTAATAAGCTCTTTGATGTCATTTCAAAGATGATGACTAAGTTCAATTAGGAGATGTACGCTTGGATGAAGGCCAAGAAGAACAAGCCTTTTTCTAGTATTGGTTAAAAGAGGGTGCAAGTTGTTCAAAAGGAGGTCCCTAAGAAGGCCTCGTCTACTCCTACTTTTGACGAAACTTGAGCTGCCTCTCCTACTATCTCTCTCTCAGAACTTACTCCTCGTCCGAAAAGATGCCGGGATGGAGACAAAGGGAAGGAGAAAGTTGGTGTCAATGTTTGAAAGGACACTGGCACGACCTTGACAAGTGCTCATGATGTCATTACTTTTGACGAGTCAAAGGAAATCTCAGGAGTAACTTCTCATAAGATGGTGAATCGTCACATCCACAAGCTCGTCCAGGTACTTCCTTGTTATTCATATATTTACCTCTGAAGTAGTGTTGTCTTTGTCCTGATATTTATGACTGCCAGGTTTTGGGAGAGACGATCCACATTACTTCTGAGTATTTAATCCACTAAGAGAAGGCGGTTGTGGCCGGTTCTAAGGTGGAGGCACTAGAGGTCGAGGGCTCCAAATTGAGAAAGGAGCTTATAACAATGATGGACGAAGGTAATGCTACTAAGGAGAAAGTCAAGGATTTGGCCGAGCAGCTTAAGACTGAGAAGCTCTTGATGGTGCAAAAGGACGAGTAGCTCCAATCGGCCAATCAAAAGATCATGACCATGGCTACCAAGGTCGTCCAAGTGTTTCAGCTCACTGTAGAGTGTAATATTGTTTTGTTCAACTGGTACTACAAATTCTTTAAGCTGCTAAAGAGGTACTTGGTGAAGCATGGTCCAAGGGTTGACTTGGAGAACCTGGACTTTGAGTCTATAGATAAAGAAATAAAGGCTGATGAAGCTACCCAGGTTGCTGCCACAAATGATAAGAACCCAGCTAAGCCTAAGAGGGAGGCTTTGAGGCCAGATGGAGATGATGTTCCTGTAGCTTGACTATCTTTTAGGTTTACCTTCTTTCTTCCTTTTTTTAATTTTTTTAAATTTTTTTTTATGTTAGGTAGTGCCCTACATGTTTTTGGGCCTTTGACAATTTCAAACAATTTTATTTCTTAATGCTTAAGTTCATCGCAAGTTTCTATGTATGCCTGAT
The DNA here is from genome assembly GCA_023621385.1 of Quercus gilva. Taxonomy (NCBI): domain Eukaryota; kingdom Viridiplantae; phylum Streptophyta; class Magnoliopsida; order Fagales; family Fagaceae; genus Quercus; species Quercus gilva. The sequence goes on along the minus strand of CM042476.1, from coordinate 60,473,741 downwards.
TTTTCTGCATTTCTTGAATTATTTGCCTTATTTTTTTATCCTCATTCAACTTGTTCTTTACCTAACTCACATCTTTGTTCTCGTTAAATAGAACCTAATATTTTTCTTTGTCCTTGATGAAGGAATCTTATCACTTGGCTTCGTTATATGAATTACATCCCTTAGATTAGGGAATTTTTATCACTTGGCCTCATCATATGATTTACATCCCTTAGATTAGAGAATTTTATCACTTGCCAATTGGTTTTTGTTTTGAACATTTATTAGAACATATTTGCAAAAAGGATCACTGAATAGTACTTTTATTAAGTTGCTTTCAAGTCACAAAAACTGTTAATTGTTACAAAAGAACTTGACCTCTATTGATGATACCTTTTTAAGTGCTCAACGTTCCATGGACGAGGCAACTTTTTACCATTCAATGTTTCCAAGTGGTAGCTTCCTTATCTTGACTAGTGGATGAACCTGTAGGGCCTTCCCATGTTGGTCCCAGTTTGCCTTGTGTTGGGTCTTTTGTTGCAAGCATGACCTTTTGTAGCTTCACCCTTTAATTGTAATAGTTGGCCATCTTTTGCTAGCACTTGGCTATTCTTTAGGATGCCTCGTTTCTTACTTCATCCAGACAATCCAAGTTTAGTTTCCGTTGGTCATTGTTACCATCTTCATGAAAACATTCCCTCTTTAAGCTGGTGACTCCTACCTCGACAAGGATTACTACTTATGTGCCATAGGTAAGATTGAATGGTGTTTCTCCTGTTGGGATTCTAGCTGTGGTTCGGTAGGCTCATAGGACAATTGGTAGTTTGTCGGGCCATACACCCTTTGCCGCCTCTAATCAAGCTTTGATGATTTTCAACAATGTTCGATTTGTCACCTCTATCTATCCATTGGCCTGAGGATGCCTTGGTGAAGAGAATTTGTTCTTGATTTGAGGTACAAATAGAAGGATCGAAAGCCTTGGCTGTCAAATTGACAACCGTTATTAGAAATGATTGTCCAGGGTATGCCGAACCTGCATACTATGTTCTTCCATACGAATTTTTGGATCCTTGGTTCCGTGATTGTTGACAACGCCTCTGCCTCTATCCATTTCGTGAAGTAATCAATTGCAACGAGCAGGAACTTCACCTATTTCTTACCTTGGGGTAAGGGGCCCATAGTGTCGATTCCCCATTGAGCAAATGGCCATGGTGAAGTTATGGCTGTCATTTTTTCTATTAGCATCCATTGAATATTTCCATACCTTTGGCATTTGTCACATCTTTTGATGAACTCCTTTGCCTCATTTTGCATTATGGGCCAAAAGTAGCCTATTTTGATTATCTTTCCTACCAAAAATCTTGCACCCATGTGATCTCCGCATATCTCTTCATGGACTTCTTCTAGGATATATTTGGTCTCGTCTTCTTCGACGCATCTTAGGTAAGGCAGTAAAAGTCCTCTTTTGTAGAGTACACGATTTAGGGTTGTGAATCTAGTAGCTCTCTTTTTAATTTTTCTTACTTCATAAGAATCGAGGGGTAATTATCCATCTCTAAGATAGAACAAGATTAGGCTCGTCCAACTGGAATGACCTTGCATTGAAAAAATGCAAAATTCTTCGATACTTGGGGACCTTTGTATTTCTAGTTTTAGGTTTGGTAAGCTCGTCTTATCTTCTGATGATGCATATCTGGCTACTTCGCTTGCCACTGAGTTCTAACCTCATGGAACTTGCACAAAGCTTACCTTATCAAACTCCCCAATCAATTGGTTCATCAACTCAGGTACTTCTACATCTTGTTCTCTTTTGCCTTATATTCATCATTGATCCGCCCTATCACAAGTCTTGAGTCACTTTTTATGAGTGAATTTTTGGCTCCTAAAGCTTTTGCAACCTTGAGCCCCGTCAATATCGCCTCATACTTTGCCTCGTTGTTTGTGGTAGGGAATTGGAGCTATACTCCATACTTCAGAGCATCCCCCTCAGGCGTAATTTGATGGATAAATGCATGTGTGTAGCGGAAAAATTAACGAATATACTTCATTCGCAATTGATAACATGCACTATGTAAGTTTCAAAATATAAAACAATAGAGTGTACCTTGGTGTGGTGAATTTCAAAACCAAAGATCAAAAGTTCTCAGGAACATTTTCAATCTTCACTCCAATTCCACTAACGCCTAAGATGTGTAGTCTCTCAATCAGTTATATGTGTATATTCTAGATAGAATGAGAGAGTGTCTAATACTCAGATACAAAATGTTTCATGCACTTGTAATTGTTACAAAATTCTGTATGTTTCTCTCCTATAACTGATTATCTAATTGGGCCAGCCTTTTGGGCCTTTCCAATTGGGCTTTAATAAGTGGCTTGGAGTGGGACCAAAAGGGAACAAATAAGACTCTAGCTCCAATGGGCCTTAGGCTTTTCAATCAACTCTTGACAAATCCAAATTTAGTATTAATTATATTTAATATCACTATATAAATATAATTGCACTCTATGCCTTATTAATAAATTATATCCCAAGACTTTATTGTACATTCAATCCCTTTATAAAATATTTATAGTAACACAAAGTCATAAATGAAGACTGTCACTTTGTGAATTACTACATCTTAATCCTTGAGTGCCCAGTTTAATCCTTTAAGTTATTCATTATATGTTTATGAAATCCAATTTCATAAATACATACTTTAGTAACTATTTTCTAAAGTAGTTAGGCCTAACATTCTGAATAACAAACTCATTAAACTAATCTCAAAAGAATATTTTGTATCTCTGTTAAGAGACTATGAATTTCATCTTAAGAATGTATGTTCCATCAACACTAAATGTGATTGCCCAATATACTGAGGTTTTGACCGTTACTTTAAATCTCACTCCTGATATATCAAAGCAACCTACACTTTATGATCAGGTCCATTATTCTCTCAGGATTAAAAGTTCATGTAAATATAAGTCGTGAGATTTATTATTCAATTGACAGTCGTTAGGTGAATAATAAATCTCACTGCAGTCCTGTTCAATATGTTTTAAGTCTTAAAACATATCAACATATCAACTAGAAGTCACCACTTCCATAATCAAGACAAATCATCTTAGTTAATATGTTATAGTCTTCGCAGATAAAACGCCCAATTTCATCACTGACTACAAACTAAATTATGAGTTTACAAAGAACTTGTGATTTATATCTTCTGTGACTTTTCACATAAATTACATACTATGCATCTCATGGACTATACGATAATATCCAAATATTTGTGTTACCATTATTTCAGACAATAATAAAACAACTTTATTAATTACAATATTAAGTCATACATCATGTCATACATGATGTCATACATAATATAATACATAGCATCATACAATAAGATTTAAGGGCACTAATCCTAACAATGATGATGACACTGACTCCTCCCATCTTTTGTACCGACGAGCCATCCGTATATATCGTCCATAGTATCGACCTGTCATGAGTGTTTTCGTCCTCAGGTAAGGTGAACTCAGTGATGAAGTCAGCTAGCACCTGGGCTTTTATCGCAGTTTAAGGCTTGTACTCTATGTCGAACTGGCTCAGCTCAATCGCCCTCTACACCATTCATCCTGCTGCCTCTGGTCTATTCATTGCCTTCTTAATTGGTTGATTTGTCTTCACCAAAATGGGGTTTGCCTGAAAATATGGACGAAGCTTTCAAGAAGCAACAATCAGGGAAAAGGTGATTTTTGATGGAAATATGCATGTACGCAGTGGAAAATTAACAAATCTACTTCATTCACAATTGATAACATGTACTATGTAAATTTTAGAATATAAGAATAAGAGAGTGTACCTTGGTATAGTGAATTTCAAAACAAAGATTAGAAGTTCTTGGGAACACTTTTAATCTTCACTCCAATTTCACTAACGCCCAATATGTATGGTCTCTCAATCAGTTATATGTGTATGTTCTAAAGAGAATGAGAGAGTGCCCAACCTCACATACATACCATTTCATGAACTTGTTTTTGTCACTTTTTAATTCTGTATGTTTCTCTTAATATAACTGATTATCTAATTAGGCCAGCCTTTTGGACCTTTCCAATTGGGCTTTAATAAATGGCTTGGAGTGGGACCAAAAGGGAACAAATAAGACACTAGCTCCAATGGGCCTTAGGCTTTTTTTTCAACTCTTGACAAGTCCAAAGTTGCCATTAATTATATTTAATACCACTATATAAATATAATTGTATTCTAGACCCTATTAGTAAATTATATCCCAAGACTTTATTGTACATTCAACCCCTTTATAAAATATTCGTAGTAACACAAAGTCATGAATGAAGACTGTCACTTTGTGAATTACTACATCTTAATCCTTGAGTGCCCAGTTTAATCCTTTAAGTTATTCATTATATATTTACGAAATCTAATTTCATAAATATATACTTTAATAATTTCTTACCAAAGTGGTTAGGCCTAACTCTCTGAATAACAAACCCATTAAACTTATCTCAAGGGAATATTTTGTATCTCTGTTAAGAAACTATGAATTCCATCTTGAGAATATATGTTCCATCAACACTATATGTAGTTGCCCAACATACTGAGGTTTTGACCCTTACTTTAGATCTTATTCTTGATATATCAAAGCAACCCACACTTCATGATCAGGTCCATCATTCTTTCAGGATTAAGAGTTCATGTAAATAGAAGTCGTGAGATTTATTATTCAATTGACAGCCGTTAGGAGAATAATAAATCTCACAGCGGTCCAGTTCAATATGTCTTAACTCTTAAAACGTATCAACATATCAACTAGAAGTCTCCACTTCCATGATCAAGAAAAATCATCTTAGTTGATATGTTATAGTCTTCGTAGATGAAATACCCAATTTCATCACCGACTACGAACTAAAATTCTAAATTTACAAAGAACTTGTGACTTATATCTTCTGTGACTAAATAACATAAATCACATACTATACATCTCATGAACTATACATCTCATGAACTATATGATAATGTCCGAATATTCATGTTACCATTATTTTAGATATTAATAAAACAACTTTATTAAAAACAATATTAAGTCATACAAAATGTCATACTTAATATCATACATAGCATCATACAATAGGATTTAAGGGCACTAATCCTAACAATTTTCTCCACGCGAGGCTATTTCGCCTCCGCTCCCTAGAAAGCTTGGCTGATGTAATACATTGGATGCTTTACTTTATGTTCTTTTTAGACCAATGCTACTCTCATGGCAGTAGTGAATACTGCCAAGTATAAGAACAGGACTTCACCCTCTTTAGAAGGACTCAGGAGTGGGGGCTTGCTCAGATAGCGTTTTAGTTCATGGAATGCTGCATCACACTCGTCTATCCACACGAAGGCCTGCTTTAGAGTTTTAAAGAAAGGAAAACATTTATCCATGGCTTTAGAGACAAACCTGTTGAGGGCTGCAACCTTTCCTGTTAGTTTTTGTACTTCCTTGACAGTTTTTGGCGAGGACATCTCTAGTATAGCTTTTACTTTTTCCGGGTTGGCTTCTATTCCTCATTGTGACACCATGAAGCCAAGGAATTTCCCGAAAGAAACTCCAAATGCACACTTTATTGGGTTCAACTTCATCTTGTATTGCCTTAGTGTTTCAAAGGTCTTCTTGAGGTCATCTAGATGGCCCTCATCTTCTTTACTCTTGACGAGCATGTCATCAACATAGTCTTCCATATTTCTCCCGATCTTTTTACTGAATATTTGAATTACTAGCCTCTAGTATGTGGCTCCTGCGTTCTTCAACCTGAAAGGCATAACCCTGTAGCAATAGAGTCCTTGACTGGTGATGAAAGCCATTTTCTCCTGATCCTCTTCTAACATTTGGATTTGGTTGTAACTTGAGAAGGTGTCCATGAATGTGAGGAGTTTATGTCTCGTTGTTGAGTCAACGAGCTAGTTGATTCTTGGCAGTGAGAAACTGTCTTTGGGGCAAGTGATATTTAGGTCCATGATATCCACGTACATTCTCCATTTTCTCCTTCACCATGACAACGTTGGCCAACCAGTCTGGATAATGAACTTCCTAGATGAAATTGGCAGCAAATTGTCTACTTCGTCCATTATGGCTCTATTCCGTTCAGGGGCGAAGACCTTCTTCTTTGCTGGACTAGTTTTCTTTTAGGATTTACATTTAGACGATGTTGGATGATGTTTGCTAATATGCCAGGCATATCTTTGTGGCTCCATGCAAAAACATCCAAGTTCTCTTTTAGGAACCCAATAATCTTTTCCTTCATTGATATAGTGAGATTCATCCCCACCTTCGTTACCTTCATCGGTTCTCCTTCTACCAGCGTGATTGTCTCTAAAGCTTCCACTACTTTTGGATTCTTCTCCATAATCATCCATGTATGATTTTCTTTTAAAGCCAACATTGCCTGATAACACTCCCGGGCCAATACTTGGTCTCCTTTTATTTCCCCAAACCCGTGCTTTGTTGGGAATTTCACCTTCAAGCAGTATGTGGACGTTGCAGCTTTCCAACTGTTGAGGGTGGGTCTCCCTATGATGACATTGTAGGACAAGGGGCAATCAACCACTAGGAAGTTAAGCTACTTAGTTATTTTGAGGGGGTAGGAGCCTACTGTGACCATCAGCGTTACTATCCCTTTCAAATATACTCTATCTCCACTGAAACTAACAAGGGGGGACTTAAATAGACGAAGCTTCTTTAGGTCCACCTTCAGTTGTTTGAAAGCCGAGAGGTAGATGATGTCGGCAGAACTTCTGTTATCTACCAAGACTCGTCTGGTGTTGAACCCCTCTATCATGAGCATGATGACCAGAGGGTTATCATGTGGTTGCTTCACCCCTCTGGCATCTTCTTCTGAGAAAACCTATACAGGGTTTCCTTTTTCTTGTGTTTTGACAAAGGTGCCATGTGGACGCTATTGACCTATCTTTACTGAGATTTCTTGAGGGACTTAAACGATACTCTTGCGGTTAGGCCTCCATTAGTCATCCTTATGTCTCCTATGGCGTTCCTTGGACGATCCTGTGACTACCTTCGTCTCTAGGCTTATCTTCTGATTTTGTTTGTAGGTTGTGCTTATGCTGTCCTGACATATCCTTCTTTATAAATTTTTGTAACTTCCCTTTTTGGATCAATTCTTCTATTTGCTCTTTCAAATCCTTGCAATCCTCTATGCAGTGCCTATGATCTCTATGGAAACAGCAATACTTCAATTTCTCGTGAACATTGGGTGATAAGTGAAGTGGTTTTGGCCACTTAAGAGTATGGTCGTCCTTAATCTGCATTAATATTTTGTCAACAGGCATTACTAGGGTTGTGAATTTTACCATCCTTTAGGCTTTGTCGTCTCTTCTTTTAATACTGTCATGGTTGGATGAATGATCTCCTTTCTCACTTTTCTTCCCTTTTTGGTCTTCCCGAATGTTTCTTCTTTCTTTTTGTGTGTCTCCCTACTTGATTGCGGCCAAAGCAACTCTTGTGCTAATGTATATTGAGCCTTCAACAGCATTTCTGCCATTGATTCGGGAGGATTTTTTGCAAGGGTGACTACAAATTCTTTGGATTTTAACCCAGCTTTGAACGTGGTTAGTTGCATTTTGTCCTCAACCTCGTCCACTTCTAACATTTTCCTATTGAATCGTTTCACATATGATCTCAATGATTCCCCCTTTTTCTGCTTGATTGTAAGTAGGTGATCTGCTGGCCTCTTCTATCGTTGTTTACTGACGAAATGGTTTACAAACAAATTGCTTAGTTGCTTGAAGTCGTCTATGGATGGTCGGGCAAGTTTACTGAACCATACTCGTGCTACTGCCTTAAGGTTAGTTGGGAAGGATCAGCATAAAATCTCATCGGGAGTTTGCTGTAGGCTTAAAGTCATCTTGAAGGTGGTTATGTGGTCTAATGGATCCCACAGGCCGTCAAACGACTCAAGTTGGGGAAGACAGAATTTCGATGGTAAGGGACACTCTAAAACCCCCGTAGTGAAGGGAGAATCAATCCTTTTTCATCATGTCTAGATTCTTATCTGTCTTTTCCCTCATTGCATTCTTGATCTCGTCCATCTCCTTTCACATGCTTTTGAGGAGGTTGTTATTTGCCCCATTAGAAGGATCTGTCCTCCTTGAGCCATCTCTTCTACGGTTGTTCTCCTCATCCTTATTCCTATTAACTTAGCGGTTTTCCTCATGTTGCTGTTGCAGCCTCATCTCTTGGTTCCGCCTGGTGAGCTCCTCTATATTAGCTATGAATGTCTGAATTTATAGGGCTAATGACATTGAATCTTGAGGTGCGTTAGAGTCCATCAGGGTGTTGGAAGGGGTAGAGCTACGTTTTCAAACTAGGGTTTGAAGTCTTCCCCCACAGACGGGACCAAGCTGATGATGCCAAAATCATCAGCTACTTATGTTCATCAGACGGAATGCGTCATTGGTACCTCGAGGAACCTACACGAGATCAAGTGATGGGACTTTGCTCGATTGGTCACCGATGTGGTGCCAGCCACTGAATCTTCAATGATAAAGTCAGATGATGGTAGAGTAAAATGAGCCAAGATAATGATAATATGCAAGTCTTTTTGTATCTGAATATATGTGTGTACCTTTTCTAGAAGTCTAGCATTGTTTACATAGTGTTTTCCCTTCTAGCCATTGGTGGCATTCAATGGTGGCTTGAATGCCCTCTCGTAACATCTTCTAGTGGCTTGATGAGGTAATCTGATGTCTCCTCCAACAGCCATATTTCCTGCATTTATTGGTGTGTAATGGCTTCCCATTAAATGTCCATTTAATGGTATTTTTGGTCGTCCAGTGTGGATTGTCTAGACGAAGGAAATTACTTGGTTCATCAGAATCCAAGGCAAGAGAAAATCAAAAGAATGGTAAATACAAGGTCCTAGGGATACAAAAGGAAGAGACGACTTCTTCAATTTTTGTTAATTATACAAATTGGGGCTATATCCCATTTTGTAACCCGACCTCATGTAAGGTTTATGCTACATGCGTGGGAGTAAATGTCATTAAATGGGTCAGATTGGCTGGCAGTTCATGCCCATTATTGGGCCAAACTTAAACAAACTCTAACATTTTTATCTTTTAACTTTAAACAATATATATATCTATATATATATATATATGAAACTGTATACAGATACTTAATTTCAAAAGACTAGAGGTCAACCTTCGGCCGCTTGCATTTCTGTTCTTGAATTGCTTGGCTTAAAATATTGAAGCTCACATTGCATTTCAATTTTACAACAATATGTTTCTTAATTATCTTCATCGCTTGCACTTGCCCTGGAATTCTTGAAAAGCTGCTCAAATTGAATAGTCCCGAGCTCACGTCAGCTTGAAGATTTGGGTAGGACATAAGCCGGTCCGTAATTATATCCACCGTAATATTCACCCTCACAGTCCTCCTAGCCTCGGCCTCATCTGGCCGTCCTTGTGCCCCCGACCGCCATGGTATGGTAATAAAGGGTTGTGATAGTGTTACCATATTTGAAGGATACAATGTTAGGATTTTTTATAGACACATCGGCAATTACTGATATGTTCACCCCAGGCTTAGGGATTGTGCCATAAATCAGCTCAAGCCTAGTGATATTAACCCTATTCAGAATGATGATGGGGTCCTTGAACACCCCAAATATAAGAAACAAGGTCACAATGGTTGTGATTAGAATAAGAAGTGCTATGCACCCATAACATTTGTTGCGTGTTGTGGGCTTGATCTTTTCTTTGTGTGAGGCCGCCTCATTTTCGTCACTCCTTAATTGGGTAGCAGGGGCTAGTGGTTTGATGTGTTCCTCCTCCTCCTCCATCGCTAATGGCCTGTTTGGATGTTTAAAAAAGGAGGGAGAGTAGAGTAGAGGAAGGAAGAGTAATCTAATTACTTTGTTTGGAAGTTTTTTAAGGAAGGAGGGGGAGGGGTTTGGAGGGGTTTCAACTCCCTCTAACCCCCCATTTTTAATTCCCCCAAATTGGAGAGATTTGGAGGGAGAGTAGAGTACATAAACTATTGACTAAGTAAATTACCTAATTTACCCTTATTATATTAACAAAATTACACAAGGAGAATGGCTAATTACTCCCTTCTCCCTTACTAATTTTAAAAACATCCAAACAAGGTGGAGGGTAATCATTTTCCTCTACTCTCCTCTCTACTACTCCCCTCCCCTCTACTCCCCTCTACTCTCCTCCCTCTCTAAACTTCCAAACAAGCCATAAAGGTTGGAGGAGGCTGTGGAATAGGTTGTAGAATAATTTGGAAGTGTTTTCCACTATTCTTTATAATGTTATTGAGATCAATCTTGATTGGGGTATTAAAATCATATGATTATCTTAATTGATATAAAAGTCATTGACCACCACACAAATCATTTTATTACAATAGCTCTTACAAATAACCTCTGACCACAGCAAAATTTCATTCTTTTTTATTGTGCGGCCGGGATGTCACTTCATGGCAACTACTTGATGTGTTATGTAATTAATTTAATGCAATAAAGTCTTCCCTTTGCATTTTAAATATGCATTGCTTCCCCCCCCCCCCCCCCCCCCCTCCTCTTAATGAACTAGACACAAAAATTTAGATGAGCAGAACATGGTTACTATTAGTATTAGAAAAATGCTAACTAATGCCCTTAAGACATTAGTTAATAATTTATTAAAAGAAATTTTTTATAAAAATAATAATAATAATAATAACAATTAATATTTTGACAGTTTTTTTCATTGGACTTTGTTAACAAATGTTGGCCAGCACCTATTAATGAACCAATTGTGGTTCATTTATGATCTAGCACAAGTCCCACCTGTATTGGAAATTGGTAAAATTTTCCTTTTCAGTTATGATTTATATTAGACGTGTACTCTGATTTCTCTAATACTCCATCTAAACTGACACACATTTAATACATATTTAATTTTTTTCCATATCCCTAAAAAAATGTGAATAATCTATTTTAAATTTTATCACATTAACGGGTGCTATACAGCACCCATTAACAACACTCTTTTTCATTTTCCACAAAAGTGATATCAAAACTTTCCTAAAATAAATTGTTAAGTAATGTCCTAAGAGTACTCCTTAGTATGACCATTTCAATAATTTGATAATTACAATAGAAAATTGGGAATATATTTGAATCCTAAACATCTTAGTCAGAAAAATTAAAAAGTGCCAACTAATTGAACTACAATACTCTTAATATCTTTTTTTTTTTTTTTTTCGTTTCTCACAAAAATTGTGTCAAAACTTTCTTAAAATAAATTGTTAACCAATATTTTAAAGGTACTCATTAATATGACCCTTTCAATAATTTGATAATTGTAATAGAAAATTATGAATATATTTGAATTGTAAACATCTTAGTTAGAAAAATTAAAAAGTGCCAACTAATTGAACTACAATACCCTTAATATCTTTACCATAATTGGGTGTATAAATTTAGGTAACTGATTTATATACGACTGTAAGCTTAGAGGGTCCAAAACACAAGTAAGAATAATTTGCTTTTCTTGCCCAGTCGAAAGAATAAAGTACATTAAACTGTACGGACAACTTGGCAATTCATACTAGTATAATGTACAAGCTGTATAATAAAGAATATAAATAATACTTGTATACAAGCTGTACGGACTATTGTAATTATCGAATTATTTATATCAATAAATATATATATATATATATTAATTAAAAAAATATATAAATAACATATATACAAGCTATACGGACTATTGCAATTATTGAATTATTGAAAAAACTACTGTAAATATGTTCATATATCATTTTTGTTATAATTGGTAATACTTTTTTATGTTATCTTGTCTTAAAACAAAATTTTGTATTTTTTTTTTTTTAATTTTGTGATCAAAATATCGTCATTTTTTTACGTGTTCAAATGTTGAGAAATTAAAGTGGTATATTAACATTGTTGTAATACATATAAATTGCAAGAATTCCTAAAAATAAAAATAAAAAGCTGATTTAAAAACAACACCAAATTTAAAGAATATAAATAATATTTTAGTGTATATATATTAATTATATACTTGCAATATTCTATTCATTAAAAAATAAAATTTCTCTAAGTGGAGTACATGATGCATATAGCCAAAATGATAAATATAGGACACATCCAATATAAAAAAAACAAAAAACAAAAAAAAAAATTTAAAAAAAACAAAAAAAAAATTTTAAAAAAAAAACAAAAAAACAAAAGAATGTGCAAGCCTAGTGCCACATTGAAACATGATATGATTAAAAAAAACCAAAAAAAAAAAAAAAAAAAAAAAAAAAAAAAAAAAAAAAAAACCTCATGAGATCACCGTATGAAGTACCACTTGATATATATATATATATATATATATATAGGTCTTAACAACCGTGCTCATCAATTAGCATCATTGTAGTTATGCCTTGCCACTTTCCTGTCTAAGTTTACTTAATGGGTAGAACCTTCTTCTCTCAGTCAAACATTTACTAAATTCAAGCCCTTTTTCTTTTTTTCTTTTCTGAGAATCAGATCAATAGAACAAACAAAAAGAGAAGCAAGCAATTACACAACATCGTTTTGGATTACAACAGACATGCAAAGAGGAATCTCTTCAAGCCAAGCCATCTCTGTATCAAAATGAATAGCATTGTGGCCCAAAGTGTGAGCAACCTGGTTTGCCTCCCTCTTTGTGTGATGGAATTCACAGCTTGTCATGGCCGTTGACAAATGCTTCACGTCATCTATGATGTGTCCAATAGGACAAGTAGTTTCAACAATGTCTTGGATAATTTTAACCACTGAAAGTGAGTCACTCTCAATTATAACACAACTAAATTAGTCTCAATTGCAAAACTGATAGCCCGCCGAATAGCCAATGCCTCAATGACCTCTGCATCTTGCACACCTTCCACTTTCTCCAACAAAGCAGCCAGCACCTATCCTTGACTGTCACACACCACCACACCTATGCCTGCTTTATTAGTCTCTTTGAAGATAGCTCCATCAACATTAGCTTTGTACCAACCTTGGGGAGGTGGTACCCATTTCAAATTTTCCTTCGATCTAGCAGCTTTCACTCCTTCCTTTGTGGATAGAAATTCAAGTCTGAAGTTGTTGGCCCAGGTAACCACATCATGAGGGACTTTATCAAGCTCATTCACTCTGATTTTGTTTTGGCAAAACCATAAAGACCAAGCTAGGATTGCAAATAGCTTTGATAGCTCTAGCTAATCTAATTGGAAAATAAAATTTGTCACCTCCTCAAAATTCTGGTGTTGTGATTAGCAAACCAAGCTTCAAATTGGGCTGCTTTCCCACACAATCCTTACTGAAGGATAAAGCCATAGGATATGGTTCATGTCTTCTTTATCGACACCACATCTATCACAAACTTCCCAAACTTGTACTCCCCGTTTCTTTAAGTTCATCTTTGTGGGCAGTGAATTAATTAGTGCTCTCCCAGGAAGTGCTTGGTCTTTGGAGGGATGTTCAACTTCCATATCTTATGCCAAATATTATCCTCTTTGATGCGTGAGCTACTTGGTTGATTAGCTTCCTCCCTTGCAAGTACCATTCGATAGGCACTATGGACTGTGTATTTTCCATCCTTCATTTCAGCCCATATCAAATGGTCAGGTGGTTTTCCTTCACTCAATGGAATTTTTTTAATAAGTGTAGCTTTTCATGCCAATAAATTTGGTCAATTAAATCATTTATCCATCTCATGTTTTCCTAATCAATGAGCTCTTCAACTTTAGCATCTTAAGGTAATTGATGAACTGGGGATTGGACTTTGCATGTGTGAGTTTGGCAGCCATAGGCCTCCCCAAATTTCACATTATCACCTCTCCCAATCCGCCACTTGCTACCTATATCTATTATATGTTTAACACCCTTTATGCTGTTCCAAGCATATGATCACTTGGCTCGGTCATTTAGATTGAGTATATTCCCATCCGGAAAGAAGCAGTGTTGGAATACTTTGTAGGCCAAAGTGCTACTGTTATTTAATTGTCTCCAATATTGCTTTGCTAGGAGAGCTTCATTGAACTTTTTAATGTTTTTTAAAGCCTATACCGCCTCCAAATTTGGGTTTACAAAGTCTCTCCCAATTTACCCAGTGGATCTTGTACCACCTATCATCACCACCTCACCAAAACTTCCTTATCATGATCTCTAGTTCCTTGCAAAGAGAGGTAGGTAGCCAAAAATAGCTCATCACATATGTGGGAATTGCTTGTGCAACTGCCTTAATTAAAATTTCCTTGCCAGCCTATGATAGTAGTTTTTCACCCCACCCTTGTATCACTCGCCACACCCTCTCCTTTATGTTGCTAAAGGAAGCTCGTTTATTCCTCCCCCACAAAAGATGGCATGCCAAGATATTTTTCGAACTCTTTTATCTCTGGAATGCTAAGACTCGCCTATATGGCATTCTTTGTGTCTTCATCCACATTTTTGCTAAAATAGATAGTAGTCTTGTCTTGGTTCAATTTTTGCCTTGACTCTACTTCATATTTCTGTAGGATTTGTTGAATATTTTTGTACTCCTCAATGTTTGCTCGGCAGAAAAGTAGGTTGTCATCTGCAAAACAAAGGTTTGTGATCATAGGACCTCCCCAACTTATGGCCACACCTGTGATTTTTCCCTCCATCTCTGCTTCTTTAAATTTAGCTAATAAACCTTCTTAGAAATAAGAAAAACATATAGGGAAAGACAGTCTCCTTAAAGCAAACCTCTCTCTAGGTGAATGGAACCATGAGGTTCACAATTAATAAAAACAGAATATGAAAATGAAGATATATATATTGCCTAATCAAAGAGATCCATTTTTCCTCAAAGCCCATTTTTCTCATTACTTGGCTTAGATATCCCCATTCAACTCTATTGTATGCCTTACTCATGTCAAGTTTTATAGCCATAAAGCCCTTTCTACCCTTACATCTAGTTTTGAAGTAGTGTAGTGTTTCAAACGCCACTAAAACATTATCAGTAATCAATCTGCCTAGAACAAATGCACTTTAAGTTTCTGATATGATTTTAGATAGAATGGGTTTTAGTCTATTAGCTACCATTTTTGACATGATTTTATATATAACAATACATAAACTAATGAGGCGAAATTCAGACATTCTTTTAGGCTTGAGACTTTTGGAATTAAGGTGATGAAAGTATGGTTTATACTTTCTGGTATTTTACATGAGTTCAGGCAAGAAAGAGTAGCATTAGTAACATCAGACCCAATAATATGCCAATATGAATGATAAAAGAGTGAAGGCATACCATCTGGCCCTATAGCCTTTAAGGGAGCCATGTGTCTTAGAGCTAGGTAAACCTCCTTTGTCGTGAACTTCCGTGAGAGCTCCTTATTCATGTCATCAGTAATGAGTTTGTATACTCCTCTGAGAGACTGTTCACCTAGTTGTGGTCTCGCTAATGTGAAAAGGTTTGTGAAATATCATACAGCCACATCCTCAATTTTATCCACATCTTCATGCCATACTCCATCATTATCTTAATTCCTTGAATCCAATTGCCCTTCTTTCTCCTTAAAGCATATGTGTGGAAGAATTAGTGTTTTGATCCCCACTCTATAGCCAATTAATTCTAGATCTCTATTGCCACATCTTTTCTTCTTTTATCAAGAGCACATTCACTTCTCTTCAAAAGTCAGCCTCTTGTTGGACAATGGCCTCAGTTCTGGGTTCCTCTCCAAGTTTATGTAATTTCTTTTTCTTTTCCTGCAGAAGATTGGTAATCTCTCCAAAGTCCCTTTTGCTCCAGTCTTATAAATTCCGAGAACATAATTGAATATGCTCAAAAAAAATTTCCATACCTCCATCTCTTTCCTTTTCACCCCATGAATTTCTAACAACAGCTTTACACCCTTTTTAGCCCACCTACATCGATTCAAACTGAAATGGATGATTCCTCCTTTTGTCTCTATTTTTTGTTCTCAAAATAATTGGCCTGTGATCCAAGGAAGCCGCTGTTAAATGTTGTATATACTTTTCATGAAAGGTATTTATCCAAGTCGGGTTTGCAACCCCACCATCAAGTCTTTCAAATATGTCCGCCCCTTCACCATTCCTTCTGAACTAAGTGAATTATGGACCTCTGAATCCCAAGTCCATTAATCCAAAATCATCTGAGGCATCCCTGAACTATTGTATTTATATTTCTGGCCTCTAACGCCCTCCCCACTTCTCATCAATGCTTAGTATATTATTAAAATCACCAAGGCATACCCATGGCTCATCCATATCTCTACATGGGTGCCTTAAAATTCCCATGATTCTTGACGCTTGCAAGTTTTCGAGTGTCTGTAGAAACCCGTTGAATGTTCAAATAGCGTGTAAAACATTATGAACATTTAGACCCCCAATTACAAAAATATAAATTCAAGCTTAATGTCAAACAATATATGTGCGGAAAATGAACATAAGCTAATAACATAATTGATAAACAATCTAAACCAATTAAAATCACATCCACAGTAGAAATTAAATGCCAAAGATTAAGGGAAAAGAGATGCAAACAGAAGGACAACACAACGATGTGTTATTGAAGAGGAAACCGAAGCCCTCGGCGTAAAATCTCTCCGCCGCCCTTCAAGCGGTCAATAATCCACTAGAAAATGTAGTTGGGATACATGAACAGCAATAGACCCTCCAAGCCTAATCTACCTAGTGTACCTAAGCCCTCCAAGCTTCTTGCTCCAACGAGGTTACGCCAAACCTTTGTCTTTTCTAGCTTACCGGATTCCGCTATAGCCCATAACGTCAACCAATAACCATTGGTCCCTTCCTAACTACTTCCCAAAGCACCAAATAGCCTTCTCACAGATGTGGGTATGGTGAGAAAAGGATTTGGCTAATGAAGCTCTCAAGGATATAACAATGGAGAGGGTGAGAGTAGAGAAATTTGAAGAGTTTCTATGTAAAGATTGTAGATGAGTCAATCTTGTTTTTCTCTAGGGTTTCTCTCTTAAAATTCTCTCTAGAAGCTCTATACATTTCGTGGGTATAAGGGTCTATATATACTGGTGTGTGTTTGGAATGCGAAGAGTCATTTTTCTAAAATAGAACTGGCTACCGACTTGGCCTCGCGACTTGACTGAGTCGCGATTTCAAGCCGCGAGCTAACTAAATGGCCAGTCTGGACTTTTTGTCTTATAGTGCTACAGCGCAGGCATGACGGTTTAGCTTCTCTGCATGCTTCACTCATGTGCATCTTCTGGCGGCTTGCCAGTCATGATTCACCTGCGAGATCCAATCGTAAGTCCCTACTTCACTGTACAATCTTGAGCATTTCTTCACACTCTCTCACACACTACCCTTACATGATTCTCACCTAAATACAGGGTTTCTAAATGCTGAATTACAAGCAAATTTGGCATGGAATAAAGCCAACAATATGGTTGATTAAATTCAACCTTACAATCTCCCCCTTTGGCTATTCCGTGACAAAACCCTACAACAAACTCTAGACTTAACACGTGAGTTGAAAATAATTGAACAAAACTGAAAGCTCGAAAATCGTGTTGAAAACACACGAGCTATTTAGACCCCTAAATTAAAGTTACGGCTTGGTTGATTTTACACTAACTTAATGATAAGTGCGGAATAGTGTAAACACAAGTGTATAAACAAAACAACTACTCTAATCCATAAACTAAGCAACACAGCAGTATAATGGAATTTAAACAAGAGTAGGGAAGAAGGATGCAAACACAGAAAACACCGAGACGTGTTCTCGAAGAGGAAACCGAAGAACTCGGCGAAAAACCTCTCCACCGCCCTCCAAGCGGAAATCGATCCACTAGACAATCAGTTGGGATACATGGGTTAGCAAAAGACCCTCTAAGCCTAGTCTACCCGCTGTACCTAAGCCCTCCAAGCTCCTACTCCAACAAGGCTTCTCGGAACCCTGTCTTGTCTTAGTTCTCCGGATCCCGCAACAAGCTCCATGTTGCATTTGCCATCCTTGACTTCTTCCAATGCTTCCCAATAGCTCCAAAACACTCTCTACACTCTGAATGTGTGTGGGTTGTGTTTGGGTACAAATCTCCTCTCAAGGTATGATAATAGGAGAGGGATGGAGAAGAGGCTATATTGATTTCTCATTAAGGAGGAGTAGCTCTCTCTCAAAAGATGGGTGGGTGAGTTGTAGAAAACCTATCTAGGGTTTTTCTCTCTGAATAGCCACACCAACATATGTGGGTAATGAGGGTATATATATAGAGTGGGTGAAGGGTAAGAAGGTCACTTAATAAAATCCTCCAGGCAGAAAGTTTCGCGACTGTCTCGCGGGAAGGCCTTACCAGCGAGACACTCGCGAAAATGACAGCCTGGCATGACTCTTCAGCTTCCAGCATGTGCAGGGCACATGCACCATTTCGCGGGATGCTTAGTAGCGAGATACCCGCGAAAACCCTTCAGTCTTCAATTTCTTGAGTCTTCACACTCTCTCTCTCTCTCACACAACCCTTACAATAAATCCCACAACAAATACAGGGTTTTAAACGATTGAACATAATTACAATCAAATTTGGCACGGAATAAAAGCCAACAAAAACACAGTTGTAAATCACAACTTTACAATCTCCCCCTTTGGCTATTCCGTGACAAAACCCTAAAACAGACTCTAGACTTAAACGTGAGTTTGGGAACAAAGGCAAAACTCACTCACACCTAATTCTAGATTCTGAAGTGCTCTTGAAACATATGAACAAGTAACTCCTGTAACACAACAACACAATAACATCATTGTATGCAGAAAACTTGAAAAACATATGGAGCAATAATAGCATGATCGAGCAAAACGAAATAGAAACACTAGATCATGGCAAGATCAAACAAGTAATCACTATACAGAAGCAATTACTATGCTCATTCACACATGGAACGAACATCCGGATATGCAAGATGATAAGTTCATTTGAAGAGTATCATTTGCATCTCCAACACTCAACCAATGCAAACTACACGAAGTATTTGCATCTAGGAACAATCCTACTAGGGCACACGAGTGTTCATCACTCAACCAATGCATAGAACGTGTATGCATCTAGGAACAATCCTACATGGGCACAAGAGTGTTGTACTTGAACTAGAATGCATGACATTGAACAACAAGCAAACATGCATGAAGGTTGCATAGGCAAGATATTGCA
Organism: Quercus gilva; assembly: GCA_023621385.1. Classification (NCBI taxonomy): domain Eukaryota; kingdom Viridiplantae; phylum Streptophyta; class Magnoliopsida; order Fagales; family Fagaceae; genus Quercus; species Quercus gilva. The sequence goes on along the minus strand of CM042476.1, from coordinate 60,454,560 downwards.
AATGCATGGCACAAACCACAAAGACCTACAAAATAATGCATGAAACAAACCCTAAAGCTTACATAAGCAATCATGGGTACAAAATATAAAGTACTTCCCTATCATATCACTTCTCCTATCATGAATCATAGAAGTTGTGATGAACTTGGAACATATATACCTGTAACCTGAAACACTTGCACAAAACACATTAGACCCTCAGGATAAAGCAAGTAATAAACGAACAAGTATAATGTAACAAGTAAATTGCGATTAAGTAATCAAGATGTGAAACATGTGAGCAACTTGATCAAACACCAAAACAGTCATATGGAAATGACTACAATGATCATATAGCAAAGAAGGTGATCATCCGAACATGCAACCAATAAAGCACAATAGCATAAGGATAAAAGCATGTCCAACACATAAACACAATGCAATGAGAGCAACAAAGCATATCAAAGCATCATAAAGCAACGAGAAAACAGGCATGAAGTAAATCAAGGTTTTCTCAAAAAGAATGTCTTCTCCCCCTTGGCATATGCATCTCCCCTATGGCTTTCTCCCCCTACGAATGTGCACAAAGTAGAATTTCTCCCCCTAAGAGTGTGCACATGAGTCATATAGAAATGACGATACTCTCCCCCTTTTTGTCACAAATAGACAATTAAACAAGAGGAAGGAGGGAAAGAAAAGAAGATATGAAGATGATGCATGAGGAGTGCAAAATGAATGAGAAAATGAAGCTCAAACATAATACAAACATTAAAAAATGCTACAAAGCATAAAGAGCATGACATGCTAAGGATGATGGAACATGATATGGACCTAGGCATGACATGGACACAAGAACATGTTATATGTGCTAAAATGTCTAAAAAGACTTAACTAGCATGAGTGAATGCAAAAACATGTCAAGTGTTAGAGTGTGTGCAGCAAAATGCATCTAGAGTGCATGTGTGATACATGACTAATGCATGAGCAAGGCACTCAAGGGGCAAAGTGTACAAAACACACCACCAATGATCAAAACATGATAAACATGAATAATTATGGTGATCCCCAAAGTTTGGTACTCATTGGAGTCCAAAACAACGAGAAAGTGTCATTTGGGCATTTTATCAAACACTTAGAGTGCACACACTACACATGTATGATGAACAATGCAAGAACATATGGAAATCTTGCCTAAATACATGTTATATTTGCCACAAGGGGCCAACAACCAAACCAAATCATCATTTAAAACAAAGCCCAATCAAAAAGATTGACAGAAAATAAGTTTTCCAACTCCCATTTGAGAAAATCCCAACTATGAACATAAAACCCCCAAAAACGTAATCTAAGGATCAAAATCAATGAAAAGAGTTAAAGATTACCTTAGAGATGTTTATGGAATGAAAAACATTTGAATTTAGTTGGGTTTTGATGTAGAAACATTAAACCAGAGGTTTGGGAGAGGATGGGAGACGTTTAAAACAAATGACCCACGAAATGCCCTTTAAAAAGCTGATCTGGAAATTTTCGCTGGTATTCTCGCTACTTACAATCCCGCGAAAATTTCGCTGGTATCTCGCAGGTATCTCGCAGGTAAGCATTACTTGCGAAACAGCCGCGAAACAGTCGCGAAACTCTCTGTCCAAAGCTGAAAAACTTGCGAATTGGACCCTTTCACTCGTGACTGAGCTTAAACATGAAATAAGTCACGAAAACACCTAGAAAACATGTTTTTCACACAAAAACAATTTGAAAACTTTGAAAAACATGGGTGATACAAATCACTTCCAAAAGCAAACAAAAAGAACAAAAATCTTTTTGGTTTGAACCACATAAGGTTGAGCACACACACATCACATTTGAACATGTACAATCATACAAATGAAATAGACATTCATTGAACAAAAAACTTGTGTGTTGTGTGTGAGAATCAAGTGTGGAATAGTCCTTAGACCAGAGCGAAGCTTCAATGATCAATTCAAACGAGTCATACACAACTGATACGAAATCAAGTGGACTATCTCCATTATAGAAATGAGTATATATGACCTCCCACACATTGAGTACATAACTTAGAAGCTTTTCATTTGGCTTCTTCATAAAGCATAACAATTGGTCCATTTTATTTTGTATGGACAAAACATCTCATTTTGAGATAGGTGCTTGAAATTTATGATATTTCAACATTGATGATAAGCCTTTGGCTTTTTGAGCACCATAAAATTTACATTAAAAGAGTCGCTTTCCCTTTTTCCTAGTCAAATACTAGTATGTGCGACAGGCTTTTGCAGCTCAATATCTCTTTTCATTTTGAGATTTACATTTAGTGAGCTCTTTTTGCAAAAACATAAAAATAAAGTGGGAAGAGATATATACACAAGACTATGCAAGTATCAAGACCAACAAGACTATTGACCAATCATTCATGACAAGCTTGAAGATCTATTTACAACAGTCACACATAGTTTTCAAGATTTCTTCCACATAGAAATAGGTGCATACATAATAAGCTAAGCTCGTAAATGCACTACGCCATTAGTACGAAGGTACTAGGCCAAACTCACATGAGATATGTGCTCAAACAAATACGATCAAACTTTTTGAATTTTTCACTTTTTATGTGGTTTTGGATTTTTACTCACACAAAACCAAAGCAAAACAGTAAGATCAAAAACAAAAACACAAACAATGCATATAAAGAGATGCATGATGCACAAATGCATGACAATGAAGCATCTAATGCATGAATGGTCCTACAAAGATCGAAAGAATTAGATCAAGGACCAAAAGAGCATAAGCTCAACCATAGGAACCCTTCCTCATCCAAACGGAATGATTGTTTGGAATGAGTGTCTCAAGAGAAGTGAGGCGAGGGTTGGAAGGATGAGAACCGGAGATGCACATAGTCAAGGAGTTAAGAGCATCAAACACTTTCTTTAACAACATGCTATTTTCACTCAAATCCGGTTTATCATTTTTAGCACAACTTCCAAGAAGCTCAAGTTTCTCTTTTCTTTTGATTCTTTTAAAAGCTTGAAACTTAGAGCAATGAGGTCTAAGATGACCAAGGGCACTACAATGGTGACAAACAATGTGTTTAGGTCCATTAGGCTTTTTGGGAATGGATCTAACAACTTGGTTTTGTTCTCTCTTCAACTTAGAACAATGAGGCCTTATATGACCAATCACACCGCAATGGTGGCAAGTTGAAACAAACTTAGATCCATCCAAAGCCTTAGGTTGAGACCTAAACAGAGGCTGTGGTTTAAGAGCCTTTCTCTCCACTTTTTGATTTCTTTTATGTGGAGGAATGTACACCGATTTGTTCTTTGAGGCAAAACACACATTAGACACAAAATCGGGTACCACAACATGATTGCAACATATATTTTCATCCTTTTTAACAATAGGTTCAGCAATCAAACACTTGGCATGCATCTTAAGAGATTCATTTTCAGATTTAAGATCATCAACAAGTTTGTTAGACAAAACAAGTTTAGCATCCAAGTCCATATTCAAACATTCAAACTCTTTCAACTTTTCAAAAGAATTTTCAGCAAGTTTCTTATATTTTTCAACCAATTTGATGGATTCATTGAGCTTAGCAATCAAATCATCCTTTTCACAAAATAACTTGCTTAAACTCTTTTGAAACTTCTTAGCATTTTTCTTTAAGAGTTTGGTGTTAGGAGTATCAACAACACCCAAAGATTCATGTAACATAGCATCACAATTTTGAGGATTATCACTCATAGAGGCATTTTCACAAACACATGGCATGTTACATTTATCACCAACCAAATCATACAAAGAGGCATACATAGCACAATCCATGGCAAATAAACACAAGGAGACAAGGATCACACTTAGGTATTTAAACCAAAACAAGTGTACCCGCTCTGATACCAATTGATAGCTCGAAAATCGTGTTGAAAACACACGAGCTATTTAGACCCCCAAATTAAAGTTACGGCTTGGTTGATTTACACTAACTTAATGATAAGTGCGGAATAGTGTAAACACAAGTGTATAAACAAAACAACTACTCTAATCCATAAACTAAGCAACACAGCAGTATAATGGAATTTAAACAAGAGTAGGGAAGAAGGATGCAAACACAGAAAACACCGAGACGTGTTCTCGAAGAGGAAACCGAAGAACTCGGCGAAAAACCTCTCCACCGCCCTCCAAGCGGAAATCGATCCACTAGACAATCAGTTGGGATACATGGGTTAGCAAAAGACCCTCCAAGCCTAGTCTACCCGCTGTACCTAAGCCCTCCAAGCTCCTACTCCAACAAGGCTTCTCGGAACCCTGTCTTGTCTTAGTTCTCCGGATCCCGCAACAAGCTCCATGTTGCATTTGCCATCCTTGGCTTCTTCCAATGCTTCCCAATAGCTCCAAAACACTCTCTACACTCTGAATGTGTGTGGGTTGTGTTTGGGTACAAATCTCCTCTCAAGGTATGATAATAGGAGAGGGATGGAGAAGAGGCTATATTGATTTCTCACTAAGGAGGAGTAGCTCTCTCTCAAAAGATGGGTGGGTGAGTTATAGAAAACCTATCTAGGGTTTTTCTCTCTGAATAGCCACACCAACATATGTGGGTAATGAGGGTATATATATAGAGTGGGTGAAGGGTAAGAAAGTCACTTAATAAAATCCTCCAGGCAGAAAGTTTCGCGACTGTCTCGCGGGAAGGCCTTACCAGCGAGACACTCGCGAAAATGACAGCCTGGCATGACTCTTCAGCTTCCAGCATGTGCAGGGCACATGCACCATTTCGCGGGATGCTTAGTAGCGAGATACCCGCGAAAACCCTTTAGTCTTCAATTTCTTGAGTCTTCACACTCTCTCTCTCTCACACACAACCCTTACAATAAATCCCACAACAAATACAGGGTTTTAAACGATTGAACATAATTACAATCAAATTTGGCACGGAATAAAAGCCAACAAAAACACAGTTGTAAATCACAACTTTACAAAAACTCACTCACACATAACTCTAGAATCTATGAAGCTCTTGAACCATAAGAACAAGTATCTCCTGAAACACAACAACACAATATGATCATTGTATGCAAAAAAACTTGTAATGCATATGGAGCAAGCACAATGCGATCAAGTAAAATGGACTTAAGCAATAAACCATGGCTTGACCAAAAACGAACAATCACTATAAATAGTGATCACAATGCTCATTCACACACGGAATGAACATCCGGACATGCAAGCTAATAAGCTTAATGCAAAGTATTATTTGCATGTCCAACACTCAACCAATGCAACAACTCAAGGTAATTGTATTAAGGATATAAAATCCAACAAAGAGCACAAGAGTGATGTACTTAAAGGAAATGCATAACATTTAACAGCAAGTACAAGGCTACAAAGCATGGGTACATAAACCCTAAAAGCTTACAAAAACAAAGGTACAAACGTACCAAAAACTTAAACTGAATAAAATCTTATATATACTACCAATGTACCAAGAAGTTTAACCAAAGTATTAGAACCATATCCACACAAGAGTAGAGTTTATAAAAATAGCAAGCAAATAGCCACAAAAAAAAAAAATAAAACAATTCCAAAAGTATGTGTGAGTGTATATGTATATATATCAACTTCCTCTTCTAGAGCACATAACTCCCCCTTTCAATATGCACACTTCTCCTTCTTGTGTTGCTTTCCCCTTTACTGTACGCTATCTCTCTCCCCTTTTTTGGCACGAATAGCTAAAGACTTTCTTCTAGCTTTTGCTGAATAGCATCTAACTGTGTCTCAATGGCTGTAAGACACCTTTGAACTTGGTTGTTGGTGGAGTAGAAGAGTCATTCTAAACCAGAAATCCGTTGAGACACATTCTCAATCAAAGTGCTTAACCTGTCAACCTAAGAGCTAAGTGTAGATAGAGTGCCAGTCATTTGCATCTCAGAAGGAATGGGAGAAACAGTTTCGGTATGCACAGGTGTAGCTGAATCATGACCAGATGGACTGGCATGGGTGAATGGCTCACTCTTAGGTGCTTTAGAGGAGTGACTCTTGCTTGCTTGGGGAGTTATCATAGATATTGGTCGAGGACGTGGCACAATTTTTCCATCTGTTGGTGGACGGACACCTTCAAGAAGCATGATCTTCATGATGAGACTACGAAAAGGAATACATGTTCGTGCTGCTGATCGAGTCGCTGTTTTCCCAATGGTTTGAAAGATGTGGGCACAAATGTCAATCAGAACTCCAGTAATGAGATCACACAGAAATTGTTCTTTTCCAAAATTGATGAAAATGGTGTTAGACAATGGGTAGAGGTTAAAGAACATAATCAGTTTTAGAGTTGTTAATTCAGGCGTAAACTGTGCAGTGCTTATAGATGAGCCTTTGCTTCTAACCTCATGATCAGGCCCAAGAACTTGGAGAATGTCTTGTACCTGATGTAATCTGTCATCATATGGAGTGAGATCCACATTTGCTGGTCTGGTGATGCGAAGAACCTTTGTAATGTATTCTGTATTGATGAAGAATTATGTTCCTCTTACCCAACATTTCAACTCTACTCTGGTGTATCTAGCATTTGAGTAGAATTCCTTATCTAATTCATCAATCGGGTCCTCGAAATTCCCGAACAGATTAGCCCAATCTCTTGCTTCAAAAATCCAAGGGATAAATGTTGTTCCCAAGGTATCAAATTTTACTACACATTCAACAATAGTAGAAGCATCTATAAAAATGCTTGAGTAGGTCTGTGAATTAAGAGGGGTCCTAAATCTCTCACTGTTAGAGTCTTTAGACAACTGAGATGAAAGTCGAGTCCGTTTAGCAACAAGGGATGATGGAACATCAGTTTCAATCTCTTTTCCTTTCAAGGATTGGCGAGACATTTGCAAAAGAATAGACACACAGCAAAGAACCAAGTGCAACACCACAAGACACAAACATCAACTTGATTAGATTCAGGTTAAAAAAAACCACAATGAAATCCAGAGAGAGATCTCACTCAATCAAAGAACATGAACCAAGTCAGCACCAATTAATCATAAGCAACACTGATGCATTGTATATTTAAGAATGTAACAGGTGATAAAAAATGATGATTGTTCAGTTACAACTCAGTACAAAGTAATCAATGAACATCACACAGTCACAAATAACTGTCATTGTGACACTCTACCATGAACATGATATGCACAGAGCAACACAGTCATGAAACACAATGCAGAACACAAACCCTATCAGGAAAAAAAAAAAAAAAAACAGTGAGATAAGCATCTAACAATCAATATCACCAACACTCAAACAAACTCACTCAACAAAATAAACCAAACCCATGTTCGAACATTATATTTCTCAAATCTTAATAACAACTCATAAATCAAGAAAACAAAACCATAATCATGAAATATTAGGTGAGAATAAGAAAGTCCATACCTTTTCTTGAGGATTGAAGTTGAGATGATGAACAACAATTGAGGTTTTTGTGAGAAACACGGTGGGTTTGAGAGAGTGATAAACAGGAAGACAATGAACAGTCAAAAATGTTCAAGGGAAAACTGAAAAGTTTTAAAAACTACCCTTAAAATGCAAAACACTCGTTTTTTGCGACTGAGTCAAGTCGCGTGCGAGTCGCCAGGGCCAGTTGCTAGAACACTTAAAAAATAAAAATTTGAAAAAATTTCTAATTGTTTTTCGCGACTAGAAGGTCTACCAGTGAGAAAGTCGCAAGGTAAGCCGCGAAAATCTCTGTCTACCCCTCGTGACTAGACCTTCCACCCGAGAACAAGTCGCCACATTGAGCCGCGAGAAATATAAAAAAACCAAATTTTGAAAAATATTCTAAGTATTTTTTGCGACTAGGACATTAACCTGCCAGTGAGTCACGAAAAATCTATGTGTGGGCTCGCGACTAGGGCAAGCGACTGGACCAACCCGCAACTGAGTCGCCAGAACAGGGCAACACTGTTTTTGAAATTTTGACAATTTTTTGTAAAACCAAAATACTTTCCAAAAACAACTAAAACACAAAAAAAAAAATCTTTTTGTGTTTGATCAACAAAGATTGAGCATGTGAAAACACATTTAAACAAGTACAATCACACAAATGAATATGGCATTCATTGATCATAGACATGTGTGATATGTGTGTGTGTATCAAAAATGAGATAGTCTTTAGTCTAATATAAAGCTTCAATGATCAATTCAATCAAGGCATACACAACTAACACTAAATAGAGTGATCCATCTCAATTATAGAAATATGCATATATGACCTCCCACAAAACTTGATAACATAACTTTGAAGCTTTTCATTTGGCTTCATATACATCATATCATTTGGCTTCAATACATCTCATTGTGAGATCGATGCCTGAAATTTTTTATATTTCAATTTGATGAGTTAGCCTTTGGCTTTTTAGGCATCATACATTTTATTTTTGGTCATTTTCCCTTTTTCCTAGTCAAATACTAGTATGTTCGATAGGCTTTTGCAGCTCAATATCTCTTTTCATTTAGAGATTTACATTTGGTAATCTCTCTAAGCAAAAACAATAAAATAAAGAGTAGGAAGATATATAGGCACAAGTCTATGCATGTCTCAAGATCAATAAAATCATTCACTAATCATTCATGACAAGATTGAAGATCTATTTACAATAGTCACATAGATTTCAAAATTTCTTCCACAATGATATGAGTGCATAGGGAACAAGCTAAGCTCGTAGATGCACAAAGCCATTAGTACAAAGGTACAAAGCAAAATATGCTTTGAGACAAAACTCAACAATGTCGATCAAACTTTTTAGATTTTCTATTTTTTATGTGGTTTTTGGATTTTTGACATAAAAACAAGAAAAGATTGATAAAAAAAATGTAAAAACATTTAAAGCAAAAAACAAACAAACAAACAGTTTTCAACTCAAACTAGCAAAAAGCACACAACCAAACATATTCACAAAACATAAGAAGTATTAATGCATGGACATGTTGTAATGCTTATGCATGAGTACCCCTCTTCACCCACACATCACGTGTGTTTGGGGTGATATCCCTATAGGATTGGGTACGAGTGTTAGGGGTTTCAAACCTTCTAGTGAAGCTTTCCCAGTAGGTGGTGAATGCTCCAATCATCTTCATCACATCCATCATTCCGGAATTACCATCTCGACCTCTTAAATGCTCAACAGCCCAATCACTTGCATTATTAAACGCTCTCAGCTTATGACAATTTGGTCTGGTATGTCCTTGAAGTCCACAATGATGGCAAAAATGGTTCTTTCTCGGACCTCTTTGTGATCTTGGAAGTGATTTCCCTCAAGTTTCAAGTTTGACCACTGATTGGTTACGGGGCTTATTCAACACCCATTGGTCAACCACATTCTTCTTCTTTTCATCCTCTACTTTCTTAGGAGTAGAGGCAGCCACTACTGGTTCTTTGGCTTTCACAAACTTCACTTCCTTGGTGATTTTGACAGCTGAACTACTTTCTTCGGTATATCCCAATCCACATTTGTCGAAGAATGGTTTTTGATTCGCAAGCATTTCATTAAGCTTCTTAGAGGAGACTCGGTTTACTTTAGCATTGGCTTGAAGCACCTCATGCCCAAGAAATTTTATCTTTGTGTAAGCTTCGATCAACTCTCCATTTAGCATCTCTATCTCACACTTGGCCTCCTTATGTCGCACTAGGAGACTTCTATAGTTCTCCTCTGCCTTCTTCATCTTTTTCACGGCTGCCTTGGCCACACATGCATATTCTCCTGATTTCTTAATGAGTGAATTGTAGTTTTTTTGATGACCCTCTGCAATCTCATCTTCTTCACCATCCGATTCTTCTATAATTCCCATTGATTCCTCATCACTATGCTCCCCAAGCTCTTGTACAAGCAAATTCAAGTCCTCCAAAAACTCAACATAAGCAATAGTCATAAAAGCGGAGTAATTCCCTTCTTCGTCATAGCTTTCCTCAAAATCAAAATTAGATGAATCTGTGTCACTAAGAGTTGTCGCATATGCCTTGCCCTTCGATTTCAAATAATTGGGACATTCTTTCTTGAAGTGTCCATGCCCGTTGCACTCGAAACAAGTGATTCCTTGTGTAGATTGGGATTCCATTCCATCTTTCTTTTTGAATTCCTTTTTCTCCTTCCCGGAACTTTGGAATTTCCCTTTATCACCAAATTTTCCATTGTTCTTGAATTTCAAGAATTTTCAGAAATTTTTCACAAGGTATGCCACATCTTTATCAACAACATCCTCATCCGATGAGTCGTGAGCTTCTACCCTTTCATTAGTTGTCTTAAGGGCGATAGATTTGCTCTTCCTTTGTGTGGGCAATGACAGTTCATAAGTCTGAAGTGAGCCAATCAGTTCTTGGACTTTGATATCATCAAGGTCCTTACTCTCTTCAATTGTTGTCACCTTGGCAGGGAAGCTTTCTGACAATGACCGAAGGATCTTCCTCACTATCTTAGAATCCTCCGTTTTCTCCCCCAAATTGAACTTGCCAACGACCACCTTATTCAGCTTGTTATAGAAAGAGTCAAAGGACTCGTCCTCACTCATTTTAAGCTCCTCAAACTAGGTGGTCAGCATCTGCAACTTAGTGTCTTTTACTTTCTTCGTTCCTTCATAAGTGGTCTCCAATATCTGCCATGCCTCCTTGGCAACAGTGATGTGAGAAATCCTGTGAAACTTATCTGGAGAAACACCACAGAGAATAGCATTCAAAGCTTTACTGTTAGCATTAGCTGTCACAAGAATTGTCTTATCCCAAGTGAATTTAGCGGCCTTCGGCCTAGTCCATCCTACTTCTACCGCATCCCAAACAATATCATCAATAGAACACAAGAATGCCCTAATCTGGACTTTCCAAAAAGCATAGTTGTTACCATCAAAATATGGCGGAACATTTAAAGATTGAGACCAGTCCATCTCAATACAGGGTCAAGGATCGCACTAAGGTGTTTAAACCACAAAGAGTGCACCCACTCTAATACCAATTGAATGTTCAAATAGCGTGTAAAACACTATGAACGTTTAGAACCCCAATTACAAATATCAATTCAAGCTTAATGTCAAACAATATATGTGTGGAAAATGAACATAAGCTAATAACAGAATTGATAAACAATCTAAACCAATTAAAATCACATCCATAGTAGAAATTAAATGGCAAAAATTAAGGGAAGAGAGATGCAAACATAAGGACAACACAACAATGTGTTATCAAAGAGGAAACCGAAGCCCTCGGCATAAAACCTCTCCGCCGCCCTCCAAGTGGTCAATAATCCACTAGAAAATGTAGTTGGGATACATGAACAGTAATAGACCCTCCAAGCCTAATCTACCTAGTGTACCTAAGCCCTCCAAGCTTCTTGCTCCAACGAGATTACATCGAACCTTTGTCTTTTCTAGCATACCGAATTCCGCAATAGCCCATAGCATCAACCAATAACCATTGGTCCCTTCCTAACTGCTTCCCAAAGCACCAAATAACCTTCTCACAAATGTGGGTATGGTGAGAAAAGGATTTGGCTAATGAACCTCTCAAGGATGTAACAATGGAGAGGGTGAAAGTAGAGGAATTTGAAGAGTTTCTATGTAAACATTGTGGATGAGTCAATTTTGTTTTTCTCTAGGGTTTCTCCCTCAAAATTCTCTCTGGAAGCTCTATACATTTTGTGGGTATAAGGGTCTATATATACTGGTGTGTGTTTGGAAAGCGAATTGTCATTTTTCCAAAACAGAGCTAGCTAGCGACTTGGCCTCGCGACTTGACTGAGTCACAAGTTCAAGCTGAGAGCTAACTGAATGGCCAATCTGGACTTTTTATCTTGTAGTGCTACAGCTAGCATGACGGTTCAGCTTCTTTGCATGTTTCACTCATGTGCATCTTCTGGCGGCTTGCCAGTCGTAATCCACTCACGAGATCCAATCGCGAGTCCCTGCTTCACTGCATAATCTTGAGCATTTCTTCACACTCTTTCACACACTACCCTTACATGATTCCCACCTAAATACAAGGTTTCTAAATGCTGAATTACAAGCAAATTTGGCACAAAATAATGCTAACAAGATGGTTGATTAAATTCAACCTTACACCCGTGAGTCTCCATCAACCTTTCTTTGGGCACTGGATGGTAGTGTCAATATGATTCTTTAAGTAGTTGTTGATGGTAAGGGGAAAGTTACTTTTCCAAAAGAGAACAAGCCCTCCATTGAGGCCATCCTTTGAGCATACCAATTTGTTATCATATCGTAATTTAACTTGAATTTGTTCCAAATAGGATTCTTCCACTAGTGTCTCCATGAGAAATGCCACGTCTGACCTCTCTATTCTTACCATATCAATTAGCTCTTGAATTGTCCATTGATTGCCAATTCCACAACAGTTCCAACTTAAACAACTCATATCGACTTTAGCATACCATAATTCATCCAAGAAAATATCTTAATGGGAATAGAAAGTTTCAGGGGTACAAACAACGAAGCATGCAAACCAAATAAAAAGGAAAAGTCCCAAAGTCTAAACCCTAGATAATCAAATATAGAAAATACAAAATCATATAAAACTACTCGTTGTTGGGTTACTTTGATCCTCATCTGAGGTGGCTTTATTCAACAAGAGTAGCTAAAACTAGCATGGAGAAGCCACCCTTGGCCAAATCACACCAAATCTAGAAGTGCCCACACTTGCCAGAAATTCATCCCATAAAAAGTTACTTCTAACGGCTTCAATCATCCACACCATCAACACAAATCTCCACAGAGGCTGTAGATGGCTGAGAGTAGCTGTCGAGAATCCAAACAGCAACAGCATTAGTGGATTAATGTCCCTAGTGGAGGAAGGGGGAAATTGCCCCCGTTGGTCCGCCACAAAACAAAAACAAAAACAAAAACAAAAAAACAAAAAAAAAAAAAGAAAAAAAAAAGCCCTACCCCTATGCACACTAATAATTTTATTTTTTTCATTCTTGTTCATTTATTTTATATATTTTTGGTGATGTATTTCTTTTACATCATTATTATAGTCAACATACTATTACCTATATAAAATATGTCAAAGTTTATTTGAAAAATAGGGGGGGAAATTTATAAATGAGTCTTAAAGGTTCAAAATCTATAAGGTAAAAATGGAAAACAAAGGGAGAGGAAAAAAAAAGGGAAAGGTGAGTCAACCCTTATGCCCTCAGTCAAGGGTCTCCCAAAAAGGGCATGGTGGCTAACCTAATCCCATTAAATTGCATTTGTTACCACTTGACATGTTATGAGCCCTTCCATTCAAAAGATTGTTTTATAGGGCATTATCCTTCACCCACTTCATCTTAATTAGGCTCTTCGAAGGGTTAAAATATAATGTGTTTCATCTCTAGACAACAAGCCTCTCATAGCACGTGGGTCCCATACATCAGTAGGACCCATATGTTATGAGAGGTTCTTTGCATGGAGCTAAAACACAAAGGGAGAGGGGAAAAAAGGGAAAGGTGAGTCAACCATTATGCCCTCGGTCAAGGGTCTCCCAAAAGGGGCATGGTGGCTTACCTAATCCCATTAAATTGCATTTGTTACCACTTAACATGTTATGAGCCCTTCCATTCGAAAGATTGTTTTATAGGGCATTATCCTTCACCCACCTCATCTTAGGCTCTCTGAAGTGTGAAAATATATTGTGTTTCATCTCTAGACAACAAGCCTCTCATAGCACGTGAGTCCCATACATCAGTAGGACCCATATGCTATGAGAGGTTCTTTGCATGGAGCTAAAACACAATGTACCTTCTCCTCCAAGTGGCATGGGTGATTAGACAAAGTCCCGAGATTTAAGGAAAGCAACATTAAAAATTCATCCTAAAAGGAAGCTCTATAAAAGAAGGATGGAATTTCAAGAAAATATAAAAAAAATAAAAAAAACAAAAAAACAAAATCCACTACTTTTACATCGTACTCACTCTGCCCATATTCCTTTCAACACTTGTGATTTTATTTATTATTAAAGCACCTTTCACCAACCCCACTAGTTGGTTTTTGGTGTAGTGAATAGGTTTTCTTCCATTTGTGTTGTCTCTTTAGGTGGTAAGCAACCATCAAGATTTAATTTAGTTGAGAATTTAATAGTGGCTTTCCATTTTTGAATTTTCCACCCACAATTATTCTTTTGCCATAATTAATAGGTAATGAAGTTGTAAGATGGAATAAACCAGGGAATGTCAAGACAAGGGCAGCTTCAAAGTTGGTAAGATGGACTAAACCAGCTGAGTGCCGGCTCAAATTGAACACCGATGGCTCAGTCATCAACTCCACTGGCCTATCTGGGGTGAGAGGCTTATTAGGGATTGTAGTGAACAATGGGTAGTGGGATTTGCAAAGTTTTTAGAGTTTCCTCTATTTTCGCTACTGAGTTGTGGGCTGGAAGGTTTAGATTTATCTGTATAATTGTGGGCCCAGGCCATGGAAGTTGAACTTGATGCATCTAATTCCTTAGTTGCTAGCAATATCAATTCTAATGGGGATCTTTCTAGCCTTATTGATGATTGTAGTGAATTGTTGCTACAACTGCCTCAGGTTAAAGGGTCTCACTGCTTCAAGGAAGCCAACTGCTGCGCTGACACACTAGCTAGATTGGGATTAGCTCAAGAGGATGTTTCTTTACATTTTGCATCGCCCCTTCCCAACCACCCCCCCCCCCCCCCCCCCCCTCCCCCTCCCCCTCCCCCTCCTATGTTGTTCTCCCTTTATTTGCTGATGTATTGAGAATGCATTGTTCTAGACTCTGTACAGCTTTGGCTGGGGAGTTTGTTGTTTGATTTATGATATCTATCCTTTTTACCCCCCAACAAAAAAAATTAAAAAAAAATAAAAAGTAATTTCTCTCAGCTAATAAGAGCTAATGCATTGAACTTTGGTAATGTGGGTACCAATATCTATAGTTAATGAAGATCTCAAGTAAGTTCATTTTAATTTATAGAGAACTAATATTATTACATCTAGTATGCATCTTAAATTCGCTTAAACTTGAGAAGATATTGTAATTGATTTTATAAGAGCAGATTTATTTGGTATTTGTTCTGTCCCTTCAAGGAGAAAATATTTCCACATAAATCTTAGTGTTCTTGTATGTGATTGGTGTTTTGACTTGGTAATTTTGGTGATGATATTTTCTATTGAGTGATTAAAGTTCTTAATTAATTTTCTTAATTCAAATTAGATTAGATTGTGGCCCAACAGATTTGCAGAGGTTGTTTATAACCAAAAAGACACGTGATACATTGCAAATCTAAGATATATAAACAATGAAAACAAAATCAAAAGGGGAAAGGTTTAACTCAATTATTTTTTTTTTTTTCCTTATCACAGTGAAGCAACCATACCCTAACTGTATAAGGACTTGCATTTTTGCTCTTGAATAGCATGGCTGGAAATATTAAACATCACGGTACAATTCTTATTCACATTAATACATTTCTTGAAAACCTTATTCACTTTAACTCACCCTGGAATCCTTGAATAGCTGCTTATATCCAATAGCCCCGAGCTCACATCCTTGTTCACATTCAGGTATGACATAATTTGTTCTATTCTAGCGTCCACCGTGACATTCATCCTCACCGTCTTCCTTGGCCTGGCATGGCCTGCCAACAATTGGACCTCCCCAACAATTATGTCATGGTAATACAACGTTGTGGTGGTGTTATCATATATGAAAGAAAACATATTTGAATTTTTCATAGTCACATTGGCTATCATTGACATGTTGGTGTAAATACCTCATTTTGTACCCAATTAATAAAATTTAGTTCCCAATTCCAATGATGAGCTTGACATGTCTACAAAAGGTAATTGAAGATATTTTGATAGTTTGGAAGTAATCACAATTCAAAAGTGCTCAAATTAATTTGAAAACAATGCTGAAAAATGACACTTTCTCACTATTTTGACCATAACTTTTGATCCAAAAAGAATATTTGAGTTAGGTTTATTTCATTGGGAAGCAGACATCCCAGGCTTCAATTGAACATAAAATTTGCCTACGATTTATATTGAGTGAGTTATGACCACTTGAAGTCGGGCCATCAAAGCTGTCAACATTAGGACTTTTGGGGAAGCATGCGTACACAAGAATCATGCATACGTACGCATGCCCCAACTTCAATTTAGGGACTCAAAACATCATTCTTTGAAGTGGGCCGACCCCTAAACCCTTGGGAACATCCAAAGACATCTAAAAGGCCCTAAAAACCCTAGTTTAAACATATAAATATATCCTTATACCTCCAAACTCAAACCCTGGCAAGAGAGAGTTGATTTTTGACCTAAACTCTTCTAGAAATCTTTCTCTCTCTTATTTTACTGCACTCACAGACACCAAGCACGTTTTTGGTTCTTCAAAAGACCTCCCTCTAGTAGTCTTAAGGCAGAAACTATTTTCTAATCTCTTTCAAAACCTTTGTCAATCAATCTTTTCAAGAATATCCTTTTATTTTGAGTTGTGATTACTTATAAATTATTGAATCCTTTGATTCCCTTGATTATCATTGAATCTTGTTGTGTAGGCACTAAGGGGCCAGTTAAATATCAACCAAGTTGTGTTTCATAAGTAAGATGAGTCCCTCTTCATAGCTCTTCCTTAATTTGGATTTTTATAACTTGTGTTCTTGTTGTTCTTAGTTTGATATTTTTGTTATACATGTTTAGAAATGTGTTTTTCTTTGTTTGATTTTTTTTTTTTTTTTTTTTTTTTTTGGTTCTATCTTACCATGTTTTGAATGAAGGGTTGAATTAAATATTAGAAGCATGCTAGGTTTTGTTTTGATTGTTGTTTATGGCTTGCTTTAAAATTGTGTTTCTAGGAGTGTATGTGTGCACATACTTTATGTATGTATACTCATACTCGAGGCATGTGCACTCATACTTCATGTCTGCGCACACATACTTATGCGTAAAAACACAGATTTAGGGTTCTTGCTATTTTATTTGTTTTGCTTAATTTTAATCACATGTTTAAATCCTATAAAGCTAGTTTTCACATGTTTAGCATTAGGGTTAGTAGAATAACATGTTTCACATGCTTGGATTGATAGATTAATTATTAGGGTTTATGCTTTGATAAACCACATGAACATTCATGAGAACTTAAACATGCATTGATGCATAGGTGCAACGATGCAGTGAGGTAAGTGAGATAATTCATGCATAATTACATGAACATGCATTTGATTTGGATGATGAGCATGATATGGTTGATAAACATGATGAATATACTTGGTTGATTTCATGATACTATGCTTGGATTTTTGAAATACGCTTGATGTTGATGCCTTATTGATGCTACTGTTTTGTGATGTGCTTGCTGCCCTTGGATATATATTTTGCTAGATGAATAGTAGAGTTTTTATGCTATGGATGAGTGTGGGACATTTGCCATGTTTGGATGTTAGATACATGTTAGTATGTGTGAGTTTAGAATAACACATTAGAGGATCCTTTGATGAGATTAGGATTTGGAACACAATGAGTCGAGGCCGACCTAAGAGTTGGGTGGGGTTGGGTGCCTAATACCTTCCCATCCCCATACTTGAACTCTAGACACATGCTCCAGTAAAGATCAGTCATTCTACAAAGGCGCTATATTTATGGTTCTTAAATCTAATCTAGGTGACTACTCCACCATGGTCCACCCTAAGTCAAGGTGTACTTCCCACTGATTTAGGAAAACCCAAAAGCCCATCGCAGGCACTTGCACCCATAGTTGGTCCCGGGCTTACCTTCCCATC
Organism: Quercus gilva; assembly: GCA_023621385.1. Classification (NCBI taxonomy): domain Eukaryota; kingdom Viridiplantae; phylum Streptophyta; class Magnoliopsida; order Fagales; family Fagaceae; genus Quercus; species Quercus gilva. Next base: position 60,436,813 of record CM042476.1, on the reverse strand, counting down.
CCTATACTTGAACTCCGGACACATGCTCCAGTAAAAATCAATCATTCTACAAAGGCGCTATATTTATGGTTCTTAAATCTAATCTAGGTGACTACTCCACCATGGTCCACCCTAAGTCAAGACGTACTTCCCACCGATTTAGGAAAACCCAAAAGCCCATCGCGGGCACTTACGCCCATAGTTGGTCTCGGGCTTAAGGATGGAGCGGTACATTAGCTTAAGCTTAGTGACTATGACCTCATTTATTTTGACAATGGGGTGCTTGATGTCGAACATAGTGAACAATAGAGTAATGGCTGGAATGGACATGATAATCAGTATGCAAATTGAATAGTAATTAGTAAGCAAATTGTAATGCAACAACAATATTAATAAGATTTTGTATGTGGGTTCTTCCTTAGGTTTGTAGCCACCTCTTCATCATTGCCACTAGAGGGGTCGTTGACTGAGCTGCTCCTTATCTTCTATGGCTTCTGCTTAATTTTCTAGAGTTTAGGAGGGGTGGAGGGGGTGTTATAGTAGGTGAAGCATTTAGGGATTCTTGTTTTAGTTTTTTAGCTATCAATAGTGTTGAGGATACTTCAATGACTCTGTATTTTGCCTTAATCTATGTAAAGAATTTTTCATATAAGTGACAAAAGTATTTTCCTTAAGCTTTGACAAAAAATGATAAAGGTTTGTATTTGTTGCCATGATTTCTTTCTCTCAAGGTCAAATATCCGAATCCATTCAAGTTCTGCCCCAACTAGATTTCATTCCTATGACGATATCAAAACTTTACTTCTTTAAATCTAAAGGCATAATCCCTATAATGCACTCAACTTAGTACCTGTTTAGATGCTGATTATTGTAGGAGCGTCTGCGTTTCACTTCTTTTTTTTTTTTTTTTGGAGAAAAGCATTAACTGAGTTCCAAGGGTCCCGTGCACTATTCACGGGACCCACAAACCTCTTTTTTCAACAAAATTTTCATTAAAAATGGGTCCCACGACACTATTTACACATTTAAAAATTATTTTGCTACAATGTTTTCAGTTTTAAGTTTTCAACAAAATAAGTGGTATCCAAACGGAAAGTTTTTCATTCAAATTTCATGTGACTTGCTAAAAAATATATATCATAACCTTTATCATGGTCACACCTAGCCACTTTCTGGCTTATCTTTCTTATACAGCGTAGATTAGTTGACTTCACAAAGGAATATCATACCTCCTTAGGGTGATCGTGTGAACGATTACACACTTATATTCTGCTAACAAAAAAAAAAAAAAAAAATAGTGACTAAATTCTGATTTTTGGCTAGCACATGCATACCCACGACACTACTCACATTGGAGTGCTTTTTCCTTTCCAATATATATATATATATATATGTCTTTGATAGTTAGGTATAGGGGAATTTAAATGGTGGATATCTCTATTGAAAACACGAGAACATGTTAATTTCAAGTCTTTTAACGATAACAATATTTTTATTCAATAAGAGATTAGAATAATCTCTATTTAAAATTTTTAATGACGGACATTATATGCATTCTTAGACATCAAAGACAAGATCCAAAACTAGATTTTGTGTGGATCCAAAGGATTCATATTTTTGTGTTGGTATCTTGAGTTTCGTTTTTCTTTGTTGACATATGTTGGGTTGATTTCTGTCCAAATTTTTAGTGAGTGTGTTAAGATTCAAAGTGAGGGATTGATTTGGTAGATCACTTCAAGGGGATCTTGGCCTCCAAGAACAAAGTATAGAAAGAAATGTAAAGAAGTAGAGAGAGGGAGAGAGATATAACCAATCTGGACATATTATTCAATGAATGCCTCTGTAACTACTCATACACATTTTATACATCAAATCTCTAACTAACTAGCCAACTATTCCCAACTGGCATTAACTAACTAACTACCTCCAGGTAAGCAGTGCACTTTCCTACGCACAGTCAAGCAGCCACACACGCACACTTCATCATTAGTACATGCACCCCCCTTGCATCAGTACATGCACACCCCCCTGCACTAGCACACACAAACACTTGTACTCAAATACACATACACAATAAAAATGTCTAACATTACCCCCTCCTAGTTAGAGCACCTTGCCCACAATGTGGGGAAATGACAACTGAAGCTAATGCAAAGATTCCCACGTGGCAACTTCAGTAGCACAACCAGACCACTAAACCAGGACTTCAGTAATGACCCTAGACCTTAATGACTTGGATCTGGATTGCAACGCTTTGATTGGTTCAACACACACCTAACCTTTAGCATCCACAGGGAGTAGGGTAGGAATGGGATGGACTTGCTGACCAAGCTTTTGTTTTAGACATGAAACATGAAAGACAAGATGGATTTTGGCTTCAGGAGGCAAATCTAGCTTGTAAGAAATTGTTCCCACCTTCTGAAGGACTTGAAAAAATCCAAAGAACCTGGGAGATAACTTCCACTTGCCCTTATAAGCCAAAGTTCTCTGTCTATAGGGCTGTAACTTCAAATAAACCCAATCACCCACTTCAAAGGCTCTGCCCTGTCTATGCTTATCAGCTTGTGCTTTCATCATCTCCTAGACAGTAGCTAAATTGGCTCGAAGAGTAACCATAATAGCTTCCCTTTGACTCAATAAGGTATCTAAAGCAGCCACCCTTGTAGTACCTGGCACATAAGTTTGCATTGTAGGGGGTGGGAAGCCATATAGAGCTTCAAAAGGGGTTAACTTCAAATTGGTATGAAAATTGGAGTTAAACCAAAATTCAGCTAGGGGCAACCATTCAGCCCATTTGTGTGGAGTGTCACTAATGAAGGCCCTTAAGTATTGCTCCAAGCTTCTATTGACCCAAATTAGTTCCTTGCAGCCTAAATAGCTTTAACCAAAACAAAGAAGTGAATGTGGCATCCTTGTCACTCACAATAGAAGCTGGCAACCCATGCAATTTGAAGATATAGTGCATGTATAAAGAAGCTACCTTGGCTACAGAATAGGGATGAAAGATAGGAACAAAATGGGAGTATTTTGTCAACCTATCTACCACAACCAAAATTACCTCATACCCTTGAGACTTGGGTAGGCCTTCAACAAAATCCAAGCTTACATCTGTCCAAGGAGTGGTAGGAATCTCTAAAGGTTGAAGCAAACCAGCTGGGGCAGATGTCTCAGACTTGATTCGTTGGCACACATCACATTCCCTTACAAAAGCTTTTATGTCTACCTTCATTCCATGCCAAAAAAATTCCCTTTTAGCCCTCTGATATGACTTAAGGAAACCTAAGTGCCTAGCCACAGGGCTGCTATGAACTAACGGTAACACTTAAGTCTTTAAAGGGCATTGAGGACCCAAGAAAAATCTACCCTTAAAGGAAACCAAATTATTTTTCCAAGTGAATCCTTTGGAAGCAGTACCAGCTTGAATAGATTGAATCAGTTGCTGCATAAACTGGTCTTGAGAATAACTATCTCTAAGAATATGCAACCAAGTAGGATCAAGCACTGAAAGAAGCAACATACAGCTAACCTTAGGAAACTCCTCATGCTGACCTAACATAGGCATATAATCAAACCTCCTTGAAAAGGTATCTACCACTTTGTTTTCAACTCCTTTTTTGTATTCAACTATGAAGGCATACCCCAGCAACTTAGCCAACCACTTTTGCTGAGCTGGTGTGGCAATTCTCTGCTCCAATAAGAACTTCAAACTCTGATGATCAGTTCTCACAATGAAGGGCCTGCCCAATAAGTAAGGCCTCCATTTCTTGACTACAGTGGCCAAGGCAAGCAATTTAGTCTCATAAGCAAACAAATGAAGATGTTTTCCCTTCAAGGCTTGGCTATGATAAGAAATGGGCCTATGCTCTTCCATCAAAATAGCCCCTAACCCATAACCTAAGGCATCACACTCAATGATGAAGGGCTTTGAAAAATCTGGAAGAGCCAGCACTGGAGGCTGAGCTACTGTAGCCTTGAGCTCATTGAAAGCAAGAAGAGCTTTGTCTGTCCAATGAAACCCATCCTTCTTGAGAAGATCAGAAGGCTGGGCAGTAGCTCCATAATTTCTGATAAATTTTCTATAGTAACCTGTGAGACCAAGAAACCCTCTCAAAGACTTAGCATTTTGAGGAATTGGCCACTATTGCATAGCCAAAGTCTTCTTCGGATCAGTTTTCACCCCATTGCCAGAAATGATATGGCCCAAATACTCAACCTCAGGACACCCAAACAAACATTTAGATTGCTTAGCATATAATTAATGAGATTGTAAAACCTCTAACACAATCCTCAAGCAAGAGAGATGGTCAGAAAAATTGGAACTGAAAGCCAAAATGTCATCAAAGAAAACTAGTACAAATTTTCTCAAATAAGGCCTAAAAATAGCATTCATGAGAGCCTGAAATGTTGAAGGAGCATTTGTTAGTCCAAAGGGCATTATAAGGAACTCATAGTGACCCTCATGAGTCCTAAAAGCTGTTTTTAGGTACATCCTCAAGTTTCATACGGATCTGGTGATACCCTGACCTCAAATCCAACTTAGAAAAGATGGTAAAACCTGCAAGTTCATCTAGCAACTCATCCACCATGGGAATTGGAAATTTATCCTTAATGGTGGCCTTATTAAGTGTTCTATAATCAATGCACATCCTCCAACTACCATCAGCCTTTCTAATAAGTAAAATAGGTGAGCAAAAAGGACTTTGGCTAGGTTGTATTGAACCAAGTTCTAACAATTCATTTACAATTTTCTCAATTTCAAACTTTTGGAAATAAGGGTACATGTAGGGTCTTTCACAGACTAGTGGAGTGCCATATTTTAACACAATCTGATGCTCATCCCCACAAATTAGGGGTAATGCTGTAGGAATTTCAAACACCATGGGAAATTGAGCCAAAAGATCTGACAAGGCAGTAAGCAGCAAAGGCTTATCCTCAAGACCAGAGCTGGTGATAGCAGCAATATGGAGAACCAAGCCCTTCTTTTCTCCATTAGAAAACAAGTTGTCTGCCTCTGAAAAGCTTGAAGTTGATAGATGCAGGCCTTGCAGAAACACCTCTTTACCCAAATAGCAAAACCTCATGGTTAAAAGCTTAAAATCCCATACAATAGCACCCAATGTGCTCAGCCACTGAATAAGAAGGACCACTGCACAACCCCCTAAATGCAACACATTGAAATCCACAACAAATGTAGACACTTGGACAATAATGGTCACTCCATGACAAACCCTAAAGTCTTGATAGTATTGCCATCAGCCACCTTAACTTCTAAAATTTGGGAAGTATCTAATGGTAAATTCAGAGTAAGCAACTCAGCAACATCCAAAAAATTGTGTGTGCTCCCAGAATCAATGAAAGACACAACCTTATGATTCTTGATTCTACCTTTCACCCTTATAGTCTAAGCAAATGGATTACCCACCAAAGCATACAAAGAGATCTCAGCAGGTACATGTTCAACTACTTGTACATGTTCTTGAGGTCCCAACACCACCCCATCTTCCTCCAACTCTACTAATTGAGCACCAGAACAATGCTCAACATCCATATCCCAACCCTCCAACAAAAACAGCTTTGCCCCTTTACACTTATGTCCTAAATGCCATTTCTCATCACATTATAACACAAGCCATCTTTCCTTCTCTCCTCCATTTGGGCATTAGTTAGCTTTTGCAATGGAAGCTTAACCTTAGAATCATTCCTGCCTTCCAACTTAGGTAACCCCAAAATAGAAGGTCTACTAACATCTGTTACAGGTTTAAAAAACTTCCTATTACTGATTAAGAACTCTTCTTGAATCTTAGCTAGCCCAAATGCATCATTAAGGGACTTAGGAACTAACATCCTCACAGGCAATCTAATCTCATCTTTTAGACCACTCAAAAAACAACTAAGCTTGTGAGATTTAGACAGCCCTTTAATTCTGTTAGAAAGAATTTCAAAGTTACCTTTATAGGAAACCACAGAAGTAGTCTGCTTCAGCCTAGTGAGTGCTTCCATTGGATCATCATAGGCTGAGGTACCAAAACGGGTTTGTAAGGCTTTGATAAAAACCTCCCAACTAGCAAAGCCACCTGCTTGTTTCGAATCTTGAAACCAAATGAGAGCTTCTCCATCAAGATGATAGGAAGCCATGAGTACTTTCTGACATTTTGGAGTACCATGGAATGAAAAGAACTAATTGGTTTTTTAAATCCAACAAGTTGGATCTTCACCATGAAACTGAGGGAAGTCCAGCTTTAAGTTCTTGATGGCACTCACTGAAGAAGATTCTAGGTTGGTGGTATTCCCAATTTGAAGAGATCGTGATCCATTGTTGGGAGAATTAAGATGTCTTTTGTCATTCTCAGCTATTCTCTGCATAAACGAATTGAGGGTTTGCAATTGCTTCTATATCTCTTGTAAGGTCTGTTCATGGCAGTCCAGAACCTTGGACATGGTGGAGATTTTCTCAGTATTTTGCGAATTGGATCGTGTTTCAGTCATGATGGTGAATTGGGATCAACAAAGCTCTGATACCAATGTTAAGATTCAGAGTGGGGGATTGATTTGGTAGATCACTTCGAGGGGATCTTGGCCTCCAAGAATAGAGTATAGAAAGAAATGTAAAGAATTAGAGAGAGGGAGAGAGATATAACCAATATGGACATATTATTCAATGAATGCCTCTATAACTACTCATACACATTTTATACATCAAATCCCTAACTAACTAGCCAACTATTCCCAACTGGCATTAACTAACTAACTACCTCCAAGTAAGCAGTGCACTTTCCTACACACAGTTAAGCAGCCACACACACACACTTCATCATCAATACACGCACCCCCCTTACATCAGTACATGCACACCCCCCTACATTAGCACACCCAGACACTTGTACTCAAATACACATACACAATAGAGATACTTAACAGAGCGATAGGAAAAATTAGTTGGTTCTAATTAATCTGCAATGTGACATACTCTGTTAAAATGTTGTCTTCTGAGAATTTGTGTAAATGTGTTCAATAGGCACTCTGTATTATTGTGATTAATGAAGTTTATCATTCATAAAAAGAAAAAATGGATTCTCTCCCACCACTAATGGATAGGGAGCAAAACAAATTTTAGGATCACAAAGATATAGATAGCTTCTACAACACAAAAGAAAGATACCCAAACAATTGTTTGAGATAATTTTAATTTTCACATATAGATGTCATTTCAATGTTTCAATGTGATTGTCATCGTATCGATGATTGTTATCCTTTTGTTTCAAAAGGATAGGTTTTTTTTTTTTTTTTTTTTTTTTTTTTTTTTTTTTTGATACCAAAAAGGAAGGAAACAAACTCTACAATTGCTGGGTGAACCCAACAACAAGGACCAGGGACTCTAACAGCAATCTTATCTATGTTACAGTCTTACAGACTGTACCTAAGATAGCCCTGGGAACAAAAAGGGCTTTGCAACACAAGCCTTGTTGCTGTAAGCTTAACATGTCAGAGAGCATAGGTTTTTCTTGCCAATTAGGACTACATTGCATATTATAGACATGAACTATTCTTTTACTACAACACATGATCAAAATTCTGCAGAAACCTAGATTTTTAGCTTTAACAACAGCCTCTACTAAAACTTCTTGAGTTGCTGCAGTAGTTGTAGAAGCTCCATTCCTGGCACTCCCTAAAAACATGATCCTTCCCTGTAGATTTGTTGCTTCATAAGCAAAAGTAGTCCTCCTTGGTCTATTCTTCCTAGCTCTTGCTATTTTGATAATTAGCTCCCAGCTTCCTCCAATATTCTGGTATGTAGTATGATTTCCTTTGTAAGGTCTGTCATGGTTGTCCCTTTCAAAAGCTTCCTTAAACCTGCAAGTCAACGGTTGAGCAGTTAGAATGACTTTAATGGGATTAGGGGTTTTCCCATCATGAGTTACCATGTTCCTATGGTTCCATATTGTCCAAAGGAATGTGAAAATGGAACAAAGATAATTCATCCTCTCTTGGTCCATCTGTCTTAATCTTAGCATAATGTTGCTCAGCCAATATTGAACACCTATGTTGCTAAAGTCTAAAGTGTGTATGGCAAGGGAAGATCCATGCTAGCAAGCTCTAGCGATTGTACAGTGGAGAAACAAATGGGAAGTAGATTCATCCTCTTAATTGCAAAAAGGGCATGTGCTATGAGTACTAACACCTCTGTTTTTTAGAGTAAGAAAGGTAGGAATGCTGTCCTGCATGAGCTTCCACACAAAGAGATTCACTTTATGAGGAGTTTTCACCTTCCAAATTAGTTGTTATACCTCTGTTGGAATCTGATGTGGTTTGAGTTGAATGGGAGATTTTGAGACATCTTCCTTAAGAAGTATATTGTAAGCAATCCTAACTTCATACTTTCATGTGGTTGAGTGTTTCCAAAGAAGCTTATTTGAAACAGCACTAGTCTTTGATATAGGAATACTCAAAATTTTAGAACATTGAGGTGCTATGTAAATGGATCTAACCAGGTCAGCTTTCCACATACCAATATTGTGATCAATGAGATCAGCAACAATGCCAATGATCAGATTTGAGTTTTACAGATTTTGGGCAGGGCATTGAAACCAATCTGAGTGTTGTATTGGGATGTCCCTTCCTTTCCCTATCCACCATCTACCTTCCTTTAGTTTTGGTTTGTCATGTTTAATTAAGTTTCCCCAAAACCAAGAGTGGTGAGATTTAGGGTCACATTCATGAATAGAACATCTTGGAAAGTACTTAGCTTTGAAGGTTTTAGCAACTAGGGATTGAGGGTTTTGGCTTATCCTCCAAAATTGCTTTGCAAGCATTGCTTGGTTCATGAGGTTGAATTTTTTAAAACCAATGCCACCCTCTTTTCTATTTTGGCACATTTTATCCCAATGGACCAAGTGTAGTTTATTAACACCCTACTTATGCCCCCACCAAAAGTTTCTAATGACTGAGTCTAATCTCTTGCAGATAGTTTCAGGGACTTTGAAGCAAAAGAAAGTATAAAGGGGTAAGGTTTGGAGAATAGAGGTAATGAGAGTACCTCTACTTGCTTAGGATAGCAGTCTTGCTTTCCAACTTTGAAGCTTGGATTTTAACTTTTTCACCAAAAACTGGAAATTAGAAACTCTATTTCCTCTCAATTTAAAGTCAAGACCTAGATATTTGGTACGGGTTAGGACCAAGTTAACCTGAAGAGAATTGGCTAAGGAAATTTTCTCATCTTCAGGCATGTTAGGGGAGCAAAAAAGGTCTGCTTTGGCCAGATTAATGTTCTGCCTTGACAAGTTACAGTACCACTGCAAGATATTTTGGATATTTTGAAAGGATTTGTTGTCTTTTTTGAAGAAGAGCAAAGAGTCATTAGCAAAGAAAATGTGGGTAAAGGTACATCCATTTTGGCCTACCTTAATCCCTTGAATGTCCTTATTATGTTCAACTTTTAAGAAAGCAAGGGACAACACATTAGTACACAAAAGAAAGAGAAAAGGGAATATAGGATCCTCCTATTTAAGAACTTTTGATGGTTTGAAAGTCGGAGTCATACTACCATTAACTAAAAGGGTATATTGAACAGTTAAAAACACTCCATGACCCAACCAATCCACCTTAGACTAAAATTCATGGCCACCAGCACAATCTTCTGGAATTTCAAGTCTACCCTATCGTATGCCTTACTCATGTCAATTTTTAAAACACCAAAACAATACTTCCTTTTTTTTTTTTTCTTTTTTTTTTTCTTTTTTTTGGCTAAAGGAAAGGAAGTTATCATCATCCCATTTTGATCTTCTCTAATTTTTGCAAAATATTGATGCAATTGGGTATCAATGTCATAACAATATCATTTCACCAAAAATTTCCCAGACCAAAAACAAGGTTTAGTTAAAGATCCAACTGTCATATTAGGATAAAAATGATTCATTTTCAAAATACATGAAACTCTCTTCGTTCTGACCATTTATTAACAAAAATGGGGCTTGAATCAAGTGAAATAGTTTATTTTGAAAATTTTGTGGTTCCAATGCCTTTTTGGGTCTTTGTCAGGACACTTGTCATGATTCCCTAAAAATTATGTTAAGTAGTTTGTAGGATTTATTCAAGTTTTTGAGAATTATGTGCTATTGTTTTATTGGGTCCAGTTGCTCTTAAAACACTTTTCATTTCTTATTCTTATCAGGTTGTACTTGTAATTCTTCCTAAAAAAAAAATGTTGTACATGTAATTGATTTGGAAATCTAATCAACTTTTGTTATATTGTAGAAACATGTCAAGATTTATTGATGATCAAATTAATATGCTAATAAAATTCCATATTACAGTCATGTCTTAAGTGCACTATAGTTTATGTTCTAATCCTAGCAAAGGTTAAAATTGAGGGACAGGGACTCCATTGAAGCCGGATGGCACGTCCAGATTATGCCACATGGCACCCTCATGTTATGCCACATGCACACATTCCAGGACTCTCCAAGTTGACCTCATTGTGGATTTTCTTCCTGATGCCATCAATTTTGTCCTCTCTAAACAAGGCAAGTTAGTAGCTCTTTATTGACCCGAGTAAGCCCAACCCCTAGGCGAGTTTAGCAATTGTGTAAACTCCCAAATCTTAAACAATAGAGCTTAAAATAATAGTCAATAGTTATTTTTTTTTTTTTTAACTAAAACTATTACAAATTTTACTACATAAAACATAAAAACTAATGTAACAATAAAGAAGATTGGTAGACTTCAACCATCTAATAAATACATATTTGAAAGAAACTTTATTGTGATTTGTTACATTTTCTTTAAAAAAAAAAAAAAAGATTGGTGAGACACCATTATATAATTAAATTGGTAGCAACCCTAGTATCACTAAAACAAAAAAAGAAAAAAGAAAAAATCTCTTTTAGGGTTGTGCTCACATTTCATCTTCTATTGCAAATAGAAATGAAATATCTTATGGGTTTTAGTTAGTTTAACTGGTAAAATCTCTGATGATTGAATAAGAGATCTGGAGTTCAATCCTGTGTACACCAAAAACCAACTAGTGTCTAATCATTAAAAACAAATATCATAGGTTGAAATTCTCACACACAAAAATTTAATTAATGCGAAACTAAAAGACCAAATAATAATAATAACAATAATAATAATAAAACTTAAACCTCAATTTTTGTGTGCTCATTGCTGAAAACTTTGCCAATCTTTCCATTTATATATATATATATATATATTGAGAGAAAAACCAAGAAACTTTATTGATCAAGTTGCTGGAAAATTAGCTAGCACAAATTTAAATACATTAGAAGGAAAATGTCCCATCCAAACCAAAAGCGGAAACGAAAATCTAGCTAGCTCTCTTAGGCATCTGCAACTACATTACTTTGCCTGTAAGTGTGAGAGAGACAAACTCTGAAAAAAGTTTACATAGGCGAGAATATCCTTAATCAAATAACCATGCATTGACCCGAAATTTGTACCATATTTCAAGGAGTGCGTAACGAACTCAGAGTCACCCTCAAGTACCACACGGCGAAGCCCCATCTCCTGAGTAAAGAGAGCAACTCGTCTGGCTGCCAGTAGCTCCAAGGCAATCACTGTGGTGGGTTTCTGAATCTTCTCAGCCAGGGAGGCCACAATTTCGCCATGTACATTGCGAATAACAACCCCAATACCCGCTTCATCTACGTCATCAAACATTATGCCATCAAAGTTCACTTTTACACAGCTGTTATCGGGTGGCTTCCATTTGATGTTGTGGGGTCTGGAAGTGTGCTTTCTTTGCTTGAAAACCTTCTGGTAGTCAGAGTTGTATGCTCAGGCAGAATCAGCTTCAGTCTCAATAGGGATCACAGTCTCACCCGCTCTAATCTTGTTTCTGAGATTCCATAATTTCCAAGCTGTCACAACAAAAATATTCAGTAGACGTGGCTCAGTTTTGACTATATCTAGCAGGTCTGAGAAAGAATACACAGCAGCAGCAGCCCTCTCCACCCAGCCGAAATATTTTTTCCACGCCACCTGCACTTCTTCGCAAGACCACATGGCATGCATCACTGTTTCAGGTTCCTTAGCACAGCGAGAACATGGATCATCAGGAGTGATTTTGCGCCTGTGAAGATTACTCTTCGTTGGCAGCGCATCAGAGCAAGCTTTCCACTGAAAGTGTTTTATTTTCCCCGGGACTTTTAGCTCCCAAAAGCTCCTCCAAAACTTGAAAACGGAGTCATTATTTGAAGTAGATGCCGAATCATAGTCCTCCTCTTCACACAATATTTTATACCCCGTCTTAACTGTGTACTCCCCAGTTTTATTCCATGGCCAACAAAGTCTGACCCAAGGAGCATAAAGGGTTTGCTTTTATTCTGCTTGCGTTAAAAGGTAGAAAGGTTTCCTCTATAAGTTGAAAATTCCAGGTTGCCAAGTCTCCATCAATAAGTGCATCCATCATAGCATCTCTTGGAAGGTAAGGACCTGGTGAAAAAAAATTTTCCACCCCCTGCATCTGGCAGCCACCTATCTTCAAAGATCTTGATGTTTGACCCATCTCCAGTCCGCCATCTAGCACCCATGGAAATAACCTTTATAGCCCGTAGGATGCTTTTCCAAGCAAACAACCCCGACGAAGCTTTAGCATCAAATATAAAGCCATTTGGAAAATATTTCGCTTTGAAAACCTTATAAGGAAGGGATTCAGTATCGTTTATCAACCTCCAAACTTGTTTTGCGAGCATGGCATCATTAAACTTCCATGAGTCCCTAAATCCAAATCAACCCACTGCTTTTGCTTTGCACAAAGTCCCCCACTTCTTCGGATGGATTTTTCAACGATCTCCTCTTTGCCCTCACCAAAACTTACAGATCATCATCTCCATGTCGTGGCATAGACTAATAGGCAACTTAATGCAGGTCATAGCAAAGTTAGGTACGGCTTGCACAATGGCCTTTAATAGTACTTCCTTTCTTGTTTGTGACAGTAGTTTCTCTTTCTACCCTTGCAGCTTATTCTAGACTCTATCTTTTATATAGTTCAAGCTCACCCTCTTATTTCTCCCCACAACCACTGGTAATCCAAGGTATTTCTCATATTCTTTTATTTACGGAACCCCAAGAAAGAGCTAGATGGAATTCTTCGAAGCTACACTTACTGATTTGCTGAAGAATAAGGTTGTTTTCTCCCTATTTATCTACTGACCGGATGCAGCCTCATAGTGTTACAATATTTCTTGACTAACATGGATATCCTCCAATTTAGCTCAGCAAAATAGTAAACTATTATCAGCAGAAAATAGATGGGAGATTTTTGGGCCATTCTTGCACAAAGAGAAAGCACCAATTCAGGTTAGAGAAACTGCTTGGTTAAGTAGCTGCTTTTTTTTTAGAACATAAAATGTGATTTTTTTTTTTTTTTTTTTTTCTTAAGCTTCTTTTGTAGCTCCTTTAACTTTGCTTCACCTTAGACCCGACCTTTAGGCTTCAAGATTGCCTCTTAAGGCTGACTTGTGTTAAGCCTCTCTTATATACTTTGTTATGTCCGCGTAAAAGCTAAACTTTAAAAAGAATTATTTTGATTCAACCTTCTCTTTTTTCGACTTGCCTAGTTGACTTATATATATTTGTATACCAATTAATTACATAATATCCCTAGTTACTTGTATCTCTTTTAGGAAGCATAACCGATTTCATAAATCTATGGAGTTCCCAAAATAATTTTTTTATTTTATTATTCATTATTAATATGAATCAAGGATTTCGTATATAACTAGAACGACCCTCACAAATTGCAAATACTAATTTGTTAAGAATTAATCGGATTGAAGCTATCGCGTCATCATTTGCTGGGATCGAAATATCAGCGAGACCTGGGTCACAATTTGTATCGATTAAACAAATCGTTGGAATTCCCAAAATCATACATTCTTAGTACTTTTTTTATGTCCGTGTAAGCCTCGCTCACAAAAGCCACATAAAAATAGCAACATGAATCTTTGCTTTTATCCGTGTAAAATGGAGTGTGGACCACTTTTATCTGGTCCAAACTTTGAAATAAACTAACACCCCCTTTGCCATATCCCCTTTGTTGCTGTAGAAGGAGATGCGTGGAATGTGATAAAGCCTCTGCAAAGATCAGGCTTATCCCCTCACTGGAGCATCAAAGTTATAGTTGAGGATATTCTTAATTTAGCCAAAAATTTTGTAAATATAAAATTTTCTTGTGTATAAAGAAGGCAACTGCCCATCTTTTAACCCAATGGGCTGCCCTTATATTCTGGAGTGGTTCAGTGCCGATCTCTTCCCTATCATCTTGAAATTGTCCAGACTTTTGATAGAGATGGACTCATGCTCAAAATTTCTGATTATTCTCTATTTTTGCTTGGTCAATAAAGTATTTATTCAGTAAAAAAAAAAAAAAATAAGCACCCATTTTTGTCATTTGGAAACAAATAGTAGTAAATACTGTAATATATGTTTTATAAAAAATAATGAGTTCCAGTTAGTTTAACTAATAAAATATTTAATGATTTAATAAGATATATGAGATTCAATCTCCGCTTACACTAAAAATCAATAAGTATCTTAGTCTGATGTAAAGTTATCATAGAGCAGTACTTATAGGTTGAAACTCTCTAAAAAAAATTATCAAAATATATATATATATATATATTTAGCCTTTTTGTTAAAGGTAAAATACTATTTAAGAAGGTCTAAGGGTAACCCAATTGGTAGCTGGCCCATCTCTAGAAGACAAACCTAAAATGGAATGTATGAGATGGGATGGGGTTCCCCAATAAGAACAAAAGAAGGCCCAACAAGCAAGGGAATGAGCTAGACCATTAGAGGCTCTAGGACAGAATAAGAAAGAAAAAATTAGAAGAAGTAAGCGTGATGGACAAAATGTCGGTTACCGTTTTGATTTGTCAACCTTTACACGCTCACCAACCAGTTAACAAAAATATTAAGGGGAGAGTTTGGTCCATGCATTTAAATAATAGTTTTTAGTATTTAAATAACATTACATATATTTTTACATACTTTTATATATATATATATATATTTTTTTTCAAAAAATACAAATAATATTACTAAAATAACAATACCAAATGGGCCCTAAGTTCTATAAAAAAAAAAAAACAAAAAAACAAAAAAAAAAACAAAACGTCAAATAAATAACTAATTCCTATAATCAAAATTTAAATAATTTCACAATTTCTTTTAGTTGGATTGTGTACTATTATCCCATTCATTGAGTAATGTAATAAATCAATATTGAGACTATCAAATGATTTAATGGTTAAGTGGAGTTATAGTAGTATATAACTATATGTTATAAATTAGTGGCTCATGAATTGTATATGGAAAAGAAATTTTTAGTCATGTTTTATTGTATGTATATGAAAAAAAAAATCAAATAACTTTATTCAGATAAAGTTGAACATGTTCAAAAAAAAAAAAAAAAAGAACCAAATATAAACATGTAAATATTGTTTGATGATAAGTTGAACTCGGCTTATGTTTTAAATAAAACTTAAATTTAATACTTGGTTCAACTTATTTACAACCTTACTTAAACCTTACTTTAAAGTTAAATAAAGGTTTAAAGTTAAATGTAGTATTCATGTGTTCTAATAAGTATTTTGTTTCCTCCAAAAAAAAAAAAAAAAAAAAAAAAAAAAAGTAAAGTGTAGTGTTACAAGAATTTTGACTTCAAGATTTAATCTGTTATCTGTTAGCATCCTAACTATAGGGTTTAAAATGAAATTTTCCTTTACCTTTAATTTTTACTAATCAACTGTAAATTATACATCACGAATGAAAAGGTTTTAGTTGGTTAGTTTTAGACAATTCAATGGTTTATCTTTTCGAGGGTGGGAATTCACAGGTATATCTTGGTTAATGTACATTCCAGTCCACATATAGAATTTGACAAAAATTTGAAATAATTTGGATCTTGAGAAACGTTGTAATCTAAAAGTATTTTGATAATCAAGAATTAATTAACTCAGTATTTTATTTTTTTATTTTTTTGGTTGGTGAGATATGAATTTACAATTATCGGTTGAGCAAATTATTGCCTGTGTTTTGGGCGTAATAATTGGAGAGATTACACCATTGTATAGATAAAACGTGGAACAATTATTGGCATACAGCACGCTAAAAGGAAAATTCCCATATGTATTAATTTACGCAACAAAAATTGAAGATAGGAATAGGATACAAGAAGTAGTTATTATTCATCATCCAACAAAAAGATGCTAAAACAAAAACAGTATTAAGAGTGAGTATCATATTCCACAACCATTGAAACTAAAGTTAAAACATGTCAGAGAGGGTAGGTAACTTGACCTCTCCCTTGGTAGAAAGGGGAATGGTAAAGTTTCCAATGATGGGAAGGTCAATAGTGAGACCCAAATCCAACTCATAGTCTATGTCCCAATCTGCACAAACATCCTTTGCCAAGGTCACCAATATACTGTGTGCCACCTTCACTGGAACCTCTAGTAATGTTGTGTCACTCGCCTTCAGAGACCCTGGGTCTGGCATTGTCCCTGATGCAATCACCCTGGCCCACACATACATACAATTACCATAAATTATGGCAAATTTTATTTTGATTTTATCAATCCATATCTTTTACATTTAAAACAAAAAATTAAGTCATTATAATTTACAACAAGATAAAAAAGAAAAGGGGTTTTAAATTTGATCACCACGTCTGTATTGTAAATATGCAGTTACAAATAATCAAGCTAAAGTAATAGGAATTAGGAAAATTATTGTGTACTCTCGGAGTACCATAAATGCGTACTTCCTCCTCTCATATGAATGGTGGGTCTCACCATAAATTGGTAAGACCTACTATTCATGTGAGATGAAGGAATACGCATTTATGGTACTCCGGGAGTACCTAATAATTTTTCTAGGAATTAGACCTAAGACAATTCCAAATAGAAAAACTTCAATCATTTCAAATTCAATTTGTTTGAAAGAGGAAAAGAAGTGTTTATCACAAATAGTCTAAATAGCTTTGAACAAGTTTTAAATTTGTTTGAATTCTTAGTTGATCACAAATTAATGGTGAACATAATGGTGTAAGTAGCTTCTTCTTTTTTTTTCTTTTTTCTTTTTTTTAATATAAGCCGGAGCTAGCCAAATCAATTGATATTATTAGTGTTAAGTATTAAGATGATGGAATATTCTCAATCCATATCTATTCACACTAACATGACTAGCATATCTAGTAAAGTTCTGTGCAACACATTTTCCTTTATCTCTTAGCATGTGAACAACTATGAACATGAAAGGGACCTATGAGAGTTTTTGCCTCCTTAATCAAATAACCGAAGAGGCCAAGGAAACATCATGGTTTCTCGAAGAATTGATCATTGTAGCTTTTAACCCTTGGAAACCATAATAACTTTGATAAATTATGTATAGTTGTATACCAAATATAAAAAGTGTCGATCAAATATCGTCCAGTCAGAACTTCATCTTTTGAGCATATGCCCGCGGTAGATTCTTCGAAGGAATTTTTAGCAAAAACGATGTGGTATTGTAGAAGCTCTAAATTCCCTTCGAAGAACACCACCAAGCATACGCTTAAATTGATTTTTTCCTTTTTTTCTTTTTTCTTTTTTCTTTTTTTCCACTTTAAAAATGCTTTAAGAAGCCACAAGCAAAAAGAGATCACGCTCTTTGAAACTGCCATAAGGTACCACGTACTGAAGAATTGTAACTAGATTAAAATGAACAAAGTTGGAGTAATGTCCATGTTCCATGGTGCAAATGAAAAACATATAAAGAATGGTAAAATTAATTCAACCTAATTTAATTTGGAAATTTAGTCTGCAAAAGTAAAGTATGAGCCACAATGGATAAGTGTCATTGAATTCGGTATTATCCTATAATTATTATTATTATTAAAAAATAAAGAGAGAGTTATCACATGAACTGGAATCCCACATATATGGGATCTGATATATATATATATATATATAAACTTCCTATGAAATTTACGGATCGAATAAACAGAAAGAAATCAAACTAAAAACCCAACAAATAAAAAAAAAAAAATCCATCAATACAAAACGGCATGCATGCACTCGATCGTTTTAGATCAAAACTAAATATTCATGACTCTTCAATAACATCATTGTTCACATAAAATGAGAAAAAAATTCAAAAACAAAGCAAAGATCATGATATAGCAACGAGATTAAAAAAAAAAAAAAAAAAAGCTACCTGCCAGCACTCTTGAGAGTGTAAGAGATCTCGCAAATGGGTATGGGATGTCCGTAAGGGTTGGTCACAGAGACCTTAGCGAGATACTCCACAGAATCACGGCTCACACGCTTGAAATCAACATCATTGATACTAGCCTCTGGCTTCTTTATGTTGGCCACCTTCTCTGCCACGAAGTTCTTAGCTTTGTCCAACAACTGCGACATTTTGGTTGAAGAGATCGAGAGCTTTAGAGAAATAATCAGACCCAGCCCAGTCTCTGCCTGTGTGATCTCTCTTGAGGATTTTTTATATAGTAGGAGTAGGAGACATTGGGTGGTGACAACTTTTAGTTTTTTCACACGTATGTATGACTCAAATCAGGTGGCCGTGACACCTCATACTTGTATTACGATCTTACGCGTCATACGTTTTTTCCGCGTTTTAAGATCTACAATCTGAATTTTATTTTTATTTTTTTTCTTTAATTAACAGGATTTGAGCAAGGATTATGACTTAAGACCCCAAAAAAAAAAATAATTTGATGAGTCACTTTCCGGAATTTCTACCTTTGGAATGAAACTGTATATACGTTCACTCTAACGAAACTCATTCGCAAAAATAAAATAAAAATAATAATAAATAAAACAAAAAACAAAAAAAAAAACAAAAAAAAACAAAAAAAAAAAACTTTTACATAAAACTCATTTTTATGTGAAGAGGAAAAAATATACTTTTTCACTCTAAATTTCATCTTGATAAAGCAGCGCTTCATCCAGATGAAATAGGTGTGCGACTAATCTCTTATAATTATAAATTAAAACTTAACTTTTTGCTGTTTATTTTGAGGTTAAGTCTAACAAAATTTAATATTAAAAGATCAATTCACCATTTTCTAAAATAAACATTGGTTTTTTTAATGCTATATTCTATAAAACTCAACTGAAAAAGTGATGGGAAGATCTAAAGTATCACATGAGTTTTAGTTTATGGAGTTAATCATGCATTTTTGTAGTTCAAAATATAAGTGTAAAATGGATTATAATTTAGAGTGAAAAAAAATGGTTTCATACACTTTTTTCTTTTTCTTTTTCTTTTTTTCTTTTCAGATTTGTCATTTTCTTTTTAATATGTTGATTTGACAAATTTGGTTACATATATACCTGTTACCTTCATATATTCTCCTACATTAAGTGCAAGACAACCTAAAAATAATATTCTAATCCTTAAGATAGCTTGCATAAAATATTCTTCTATCTCTTTTTCTAAACGTGGGATAAAGTTGTAAGCCTGTAATAGCCATTTTAATCTTTTATCCTCCAAAAGAAAAATAATTAGAAAATTATACTTTATCCTCTTGAACTATACTTTCATTTATTCTTATCCTCTAAACTATGTGAAATATAGAAAGCACACTTACCCCAAAATTTTCAACAAAAAACCTAATATGTTTTAATATTGAACATAAGCTTACGTTAAGACTAATCGAAGAAGCATAATAAGAAATAAGGTTTCTAGCCTAGTCCTAGTGCCTTAACAAATAGTAATTCTCGCTCATTTCTGAAGATTTGTTGGTGCAATCACAATGATAATGGAAATAACACAATGAGAAACTGAATAGTACTTCTGAATATTATTAATTCAATGAGAAAAATTACACAACACAATTTGGACTGAGGCACGGCACTTGTTCTCTTTAAAGAGATTGAAGCTCTTGGTTAGCTAAACTTCGTAACCAATGCAGACCTTCTCTGACTTGTTTTCCCCAAGATACAACAGTTCCTTTGTGCACGTATCTAACCCAATATCTGAGACAATTCATTTTATCCTATTAATCATCACAATTAAAAAGAATAAAATAGTCTCTCTCCTTTTCAATGTGGGATTAAACATTTTCATTAACTCCTTATCTTCCATACTCACTCCCACATCTTTACATTTATATTATAACATTTATTCATTTTAATTATTTAATATTAAAATGCTCCAACAATCCCCCACTCATTTTAATATTAATTTTTTTAGTTAAAGAGAGATTACCAGGCAAAGACGAGTCACTATGCATCATGAAGGTGTGCTCTGCATTGAACCTTCACTTAGCAAAACAACAATCTCAACTCCAGAGTCGTAGTAGTCTCCGACTTGAACTAGGACCGCTTTAGGGAAATTAAGCGTCACTATTTACACATAACAACCCAGGTGTTGACATGAGCTTTTATAGCTAACACTTTACGGCCATGTGCTGATCCAGTTTCATGAGTATATTTGAGATTAAGTCCAAATCTCATAGGAAGCGACCCCACCCCCATACTCATATAGGTGAAATTTTGTCAAGGGTACTCTTGTAATTCTGACACCCCACTCATATAAGCTACAAATTTCAATGAGAGTTTTTTTACTCAACCTCTCCACAATAGAGAATAAATGCACTTACATCATAGGGATGAACAATTAAAAAATTATTTACAAAATAAATAATAATAAAAATAATAAATTGTGCATTTCTTACGGCCATCGTATGATTCGTTTTTCCTATTGAACCCAATTCTCAGGATCTCTAGTCCTTGGGTTAAGTATTCTCATACATAGTTCATAATTCTATGGACTTTAGGCCCATTCCCCTCGATGTATTCCAGAATTTATCTTTTGCCAAGGCCTTAGTAAATGGATCTGCAAGATTATTATTATATTTAATATAATCCACAGTTATGATGTCACTACTCAAATAAGATCGCACGGTACTGTGCTTTCTTCTTATAGGTCTGGATTTACCATTGTAGTAACAGTTTTTAACTCTACCAATTACAACAGTGCTATCACAATGAATTAATATAGGTGGAATTGGCTTTTCCCAAAGTGGAATTTCATATAATAAATCTCTAAGCCAATTTGCCTCTTCACTAGCTGAAGCTAATGCTATTAATTTAGCTTTCATTGTTGAATTAGTAATTATTGTTTGCTTTTTAGATTTCCAACAAATAACACCACTACCTAAGATAAAAATATAACCAATGGTAGAGGGAGAATCACCTGACAAAGTATTCCAATCGGCATCACTAAAACCTTCAATCACAGTAAGGTACATTTTATAAAATAAGCCATAGTTTTTGGTACCAATTAAATATCTCATGACTCGCTCAATAGCTAGCCAATGATCTTTACTAGGCTTGCTAGTAAATCTGCTAAGCACTCCTACTGCGTATGCAATATCAGGTCTAGTACAATTAGTAACATAATGCAAACTACCAATGATACTAGCATAATCCTTTTGATTAAAAATCTCATCATCATTATTCATAGAAAATAAATGAACACTAGAATCAAAAGGAGTAGCTACACTTTTGTGAACATGAAAATTATATTTTCTCAATGTTTTCCCAACATAATGTGATTGATCAAGATATATTCCATCACATGCTTTTGTAATTTTCATGCCCAAAATAAAATTAGCCTTACCAAAATCTTTCATATCAAAATGGCTTTTAAGCATATTTTTTGTCTCATTTATAACATGCATATTTGAGCCAAAAATTAACATATCATCCACATAGAGTCTAATAATAACATATAAATTATTCCATGATTTAGAATAAATACATTTATCGCATTCATTTGATTTATAACCATTCTCAATCATGCAGGAATCAAACTTTTCATGACATTGTTTTGGTGCTTGTTTTAAGCCATATAGGGATTTAATTAGCTTACATGCCTTGCTTTCTTGTCTAGGCTCTACAAAGCCTTCGGGTTGATCCATATAAATTTCTTCCTCTAGGTCCCCATTTAGAAAAGCAATTTTTACATCCATTTGATGAATTTTCAAATAAAAAATTGCAGCAATAGCAATTAACAATCTAATAGATGTAATTCTTGTTACCGGAGAAAAAGTATCAAAGAAATCAAGATCAGCTTTTTGTTTAAAGCCTTTTGCAACAAGTCTAGCTTTAAACTTATCTATTGATCCATCCGGTTTCAACTTTTTTCTAAGGACCCATTTACAACCTATGGTCTTACAACCCAGTGGAAGATCTACTAACTTCCAAATTCTATTAGAAATTAGAGATTTCATCTCATCATTTATAGTCTCTTTCCAAAATATAGCATCAGGTGATGTTAAAGCCTCTTTTAAATTTTGGGGATTTTCCTTAATGTTAAAAACATAATAATCATGACCAAAATCTTTTTCAACTCTAGCTCTTTTACTCCTAGGTTCCATTTCAAAATTTTCTTGGTTTTGTAAATGTGAATTAGAAGAACTAGGTTCTGACAAAATATTTTTTTCCCCATCACTATTTTTCAATTTAAAAGGAAATTTTTCTTCATGAAAAATTGCATCACCAGATTCAAAAATTATTTTGTTTTCAAGATCAAAAAATCTATAGGCTGCATTATTAATTGCATAACCAAGAAAAGCACAGGTAGTAGCTTTAATACCCAATTTAGGCATTTTAGGGTCAATAAGCCTTACATAAGCAAGACAACCCCATACTCTCAAATATTCCAAATTTGGCTTATATCCTTTCCACATCTCAAAAGGTGTGGTGTGTGACTTTTTATGTAGCACCCTATTCAAAACATGACATACAGTTAAAATAGCTTCACCCTAAAAATGTAAAGGTGCACTAGATTCAATTAACATGGCATTTGTTAACTCAATTAAAGTTCTATTTTTTCTTTCAGCCACACCACTAGAAGCAGGTGAATATGGTGCAGTAGTTTCATGGATAATTCCCAAAGACTGAACAAATGAGTTAAATGCACTTGATTCATACTCACGGCTTCTATCACATCTTATTCTTTTTATTTTTCTACCAAATTGATTTTCAACTTCTTTTAAAAAAATCTTGAAATTTTTCAAAAGCATCACTTTTATTTTTCAACAAATAAATAGTTGTATATTTTAAAAATCATCAATAAAAGTGATAATATATCTATTTCTTCCACGAATTAAAATTCTCTCAAATTCACATAAATTGGAGTGAATTAACTCAAGCAATTCAGTATTTCTTACAATACTTTTATGAGGCCTTTTTGTAATCTTAGCTTGACTACAAGTTTCACATTTTTCAAAATCTTTTGACAGTCTTGGAATTAATCCTAAACTACTCATGATTCCCACATATCTACTATTTATATGACACAAACAAGCATGCCAAAAATTAATAGAAGAAAGCATATAAACTGAACTGGTAATGCTTTATTATTCTCAACATTCAATTTAAACATTCCATCATAAGCATAACCCTTGCCCACAAATAATCCCTTTTTAGTGATTACATAATTATCAGATTTATAGTTTGCTTGAAGCTAACCTTGTTAAGCAAAAAACTTGACATCAAATTCTTCCTCATGGACGGAGTGTAAAGAACATCTTTCAATGTTAGCACGTGTCCAGAAGTGAATTTCAATTCAACCTCACCACTCCCAAGAACCTTGGTTTTGCTAGAGTCACCAAGCATAACAGTTTTTTCTTCTTCAAAAGGAGTGTACAATTTGAATCAACTTTTGTCATAGAAGATGTGCCTATTAGCACCAGAATCTGCCCACCACCCTTCAACATATTGCACCATATTAATGTCTGTAATCATAGCCATTAAAGGCTCTTCGGTTACGTTAGCCTGCGGGACAGATTCACGTTTTCGAAATTTGCAAAATCGAGCAATATGCCCACTCTTGCCACAGACAAAACAGGGTCTATTGAATTAATCTTGTGAAGGGGGTCCTTGGTTTTTATTGTAATTTTTATTTGGGTTTCCCCTTCCTTGAGATCTATTATTATTTTTAAAGGCTCTCTTTTTAGGTTTCAATTGACCATTTCTAGGAAAATGATTTTTGAGCATATTATTATTGCCTGAAATAAGATTTACCTTTGTGTTAAAATTACCATTGCTCTCTTGTGTCATGAGTGCATCTTGTCCTCTAGCCTCCTCCTCCACACGGATGCATGTGATCAAAGTCTTCCAGGATGTCTCCTTTTGTTTGTGCCGTAAAGTCTTTTGGAACTCCCTCCAAGATTGTGGTAGTTTATCAATTATGTCAGCTACCACCAAATTGTCTCCAATCTTTATGCCTTCGGATCTCAATTCTGCCACAATCATTTGGAAGTCTTGTGCTTAATCCATCACCGATTTTCCATCCACCATTTGGTAACGGAAAAATCTGCTAGCAGCATACTTCTTTGCAACTGCCTCCTCGGTATCATACTTACTTTGTAAAGCTTTCCAAATTTTCTTAGCAGAATTGTAAGTTGTATCATAATAATCATAGAAATGAGCGGCAAGACAATTCAATAGATAAGAGCGACAATTATATTCATCTTTTGTATACTTATTTATTTTTTCTTGATGGAGAATATATTCTTCCTCACTCATCTCATCGGTAGGAAATTTTGATGGATTCTTATCAATGAGGATGTAGGAGACTTTGAGAAGACTCAAGTAAAAGAGGACCTTTCCTTTCCACCTCTTGAAGTGGGTTCCCTTAAATCGAAAGGGCTTGTTAAGATCTCCAACATACTCATTTGGTTTCTCTTGTGTAGGCTCCATGTGATGAATCTCCTTAAAATTGTTGGTGTAATCACAATGATAATGGAAATAACACAATGAGAAACTGAATAGTACTTTTGAATATTATTAATTCAATGAGAAAAATTACACAACACAATTTGGACTGAGGATTCAATTTTGACACCTCCACTCTTCACCGCCCCCTTGTACACGTATCTAACCCAATATCTGAGACAATTCATTTTAGCCCATTAATCACCACAATTAAAAAGAATAAAATAATCTCTCTCCTTTTCAATGTGGGATTAAACATTTTCACTAACTCCTCATCTTCCATACTCACTCCCACATCTTTACATTTATGTTATAACATTTATTCATTTTAATTATTTAATATTAAAATGGTCCAACAATTAGCAAGCATTAGAAATTCAGAGAAAAATAATTGAAAGATAGCTGAGGAAAACTGACCTCCATTGATAATAGCTGTGTTTAAACCTTGAGTAGAAAAAGGAGAAAAAGACCTGAGAATCTGAAGAGGTATAGCCTTAGAGATGAGTATGACACATTTACGTCTTAGAAATCTATCTTTTACATAAAGAAAACTATTATTTATTGAGTATTATGCAACTTATATGAAATCTATCTTTTACATAACCAAAACTATTATTTATTGAGTATTATGCAACTTATATTGCTTATAAAGCTATCTAATGAGAGTAGAAAACATTTTTGCACGTAATTGCTCTCCAAATGGCAATTACAATTTTCTCGCAAAAATATCAACCCCACTATTTTTTGTAACAATTTCAATAGCTTTTACTGTTTCCAACTTCTTCTACTTATCATATTAGGCCCTTTTGGATATGCACCACTATAAGTTTCTTTAAAACTTTCTCCCATCTCCCAATGTGTGTGTTAAAAATATTTAGTATTCTTAAAAAAAAAAAAAAAAAAAAAAAAAAAAAAAAAAAAAAAAAACAAAACAATCATATTTACTAATAGCCTAGTCTTTTTCTTTCTTTTTTGATGAATTATAGCCTAGTGTTTTGTGGCATACAACCACTTGTCCTATACATTTGTCATTCTGTCTTCAAGTTTCAGCATTATAATCTAATGGTCAATTCCTATAAAAAAAAATTAAAATCTAATGGTCAATTAATTTCAGGTCAAGAATAAGCCAGCATTTTTTTTAAATGAATAGTACTTAGGAAATTTCCTTAATTTGGAACAAATTAATAATTAGAAGAAATGAAAATATATGAAGGAAGTCTTCGCACACAACATAATCTTACATGATTTGTTTCTCAAAAAAAAATCTTACATGATTTTCACAACAACCTCAATTTAAACTTTAGTATGATTTTTTCGATAAAATAAAAGGTGTGTAGACACCAAAATTTTGATCTTATCGGGTGACCCACTTGGTCCCAATGTCTTTTTTAGGAGTTTGCCTTGACAATGTGTGATGATTGTAGACACCATATTTTGTTCGCTCTCAATTTGCATGCAAGACTTCAAAAATTCCAAAATTATTATCCTTTAACCACGGCGCCGCAGAAACATCTAGATTGTCATGGCACAACTTGTTTGGGCATCAGAGCACTCGAAATGCTATTTCATGTCAAATTAACCAAAATGCCCCTAGTCAACCTTGGGTTGACCAAAAGTCAAAGTTTGTCAAATTCATCCCAAAATAACATTTTTCATGTTTATACATTAAACCTGAGCTACTAAGTGATTTTCATCAATTTTGACCAAATTTGACCAAAGGTTAACTCTTAGAGGCCCCAAAAACTCTAATTTTAATCCGACCATGCTGCTGCCATTGCTTCCACATCATCAGAAGAGGGAAGGAGGGGTATCTTTTCCGATAGGGAGGTGTGTACAAGTCCAAGACTGTCCCGAACTACTACTCCCAGACCTGCTTCGTTTGATTCTTTGAACACCGCTCCATCAAAGTTGATTTTGAAAGAAAGGGCTAGAGGTGGAGACTATCTAGTGAGAGTGGCGATTGTGGGCATACTACGGGTTTGTAACACCAGTTGGTTCCGTTGAAAAAGGTCAAGAATCTAAGCAGTTGTGGGTTTAGTTGTGAGAAAGGATAACTGTCCGGAGTGTGCGAAGTCAGTTTCTGCGATTCCAAATAGCCCATGTCAACATTGCGAACCATATGAGATCTTTTTCTTCCTCGATGATGTATCGTACCAAATCAACGAAGCTAGAGAAGATCGAGCTTTGCCAAAAGGACCAAGTTGAGGATGAACTCCAAACCGGTGATAGTACAGGGCAGCCCTAGAGTGCGTGAACAACATCTTTAGAGGCTTGCTTGTAGTGATCAGATCTGTGTTCGGAAAGAATTTGGCAACGACATAAGCTCTTCTTTACCGATATGGCTTCCTTGCATGCTCTCCACAGGAAATTTCTTACCTTTGGAGGGACATTTAAAATCCATACATCTTTCCAAACTTCCTTCATTTGCATCAGATCATGTTGGGGCCAATCATAATGGGTGGCCTCTCTAATCAAGAATTGATATCCAGATTTAACGGAATAAACACCAGCCTTTGTAAATGGCCAAAATGGCTTGTCCTCCACACTGGAATGGCAAATGAGAATGGATTTAATCATGCTAACTTCGTGAGGAACAAATAAATCACGTAGTAGTTCATTGTCCAACCACCTTGAAACTGGATTAATAAATGCACTCACCTTCATATTTTCACATCCTTCAATTACTGGTGATTGAACTCGAGATTGGTGAAGAGATGGAAGCCACACATCCATCCAAACATTAACATAGTCTCCACAGCCAATTCTCCACCGTGCCCCATTTTTAATCACGTCCCTCCCTTTTAATATACTCTGCCATGCATAAGACCCGGAAATAGAATCTGTATCCTCCCTAAGAGACCAATTGGGTAAGAATCTTGCTTTGAAGACTTGATAGAAGATGGAATCTTTATTGCGCAAGAGCCGCTAGGCTTGTTTAGCTAAAAAAGCATCATTAAAAAGATTCGAACCCTTGAAGCCCATACCTCCTTCCGACTTAGCTTGACAAAGAGTTTCTCATCTCACCCAATGAATTTTTCTACGATTTCCTTTTTGGCCCCACCAAAATTTTCGAATGAGGCTTTCAATGTCATTACATAGACTCACTGGGAGTTTGAAGCAACTCATCGAGTATGTCAAAATTGCTTGGACAATCGCTTTAATCAATATTTCCCTTCTGGCTTGAGATAATAAATTTCCTCCGATCCTTCAAGTTTCCTCCAAATTTCTCCTTTATGTAATTGAAATTGACTTTTTTCCTTCTCCCAATCAAAGAAGGCAAACCCAAATACTTCTCATATTGCTTGATCTCCAGAACTCCCAATGCAATTTTGATACGTTCCCTTTGCTCATTCGAAGTGGATTTGCTAAAGAAGATAGTGATCTTACTTTTATTTGTTTGCTGGCCTGAACATTCTCCATAGGAATCTAAAATGCTTAGGACCTTCTGGCACTCCAAATCTGTGGCCCTTCAAAACAAAAGACTATTGTATGCAAACAATAAATAGGCTAGTCTTGGGTTGTATCTACAAAGAGAATAGCCCCAAATCTCCCCTTGAACTGCAGCTTGAGAAATCAGACCATGTAAGCCTTCAACACAAAGGAGGAAAAGGAACGAGGAAAGAGAATCCCTTTGGTGATACCTCTAGATGGGGTGATCAAACCCTTAGGCTCACCATTTACCAAGATGGAATAGAAGACAAATGAGACACAAACCATCATGAGACTTATCCATTGCTCATTAAAACCAATCTTCCTCATCACTATTTCCAAGTAGGACCACTTAACCCTATCATAGGCCTTACTCATATCTAACTTTATAACCATAAAATCATCTTTCCCAATATTTTTCTGCATGCTATGAAGGGACTCAAACATTACTAGAATATTATAAAACATGAGACAGCTTTTTGTGAAAGTACTTTGGTGTTCAGTAATGATTTTGGGCAAAATTTTCTTTAGTCTATTAGCCAAAACTTTCGAAAAAAAAAAATATAAAGGACATTACATAGACTAATGGGTCTAAATTCCGATACAAACTCTAGATTTTTGACCTTGGGAATAAGAGTAATGAAGGTATGATTGAGTTGATGTGGTAAGGAAGCATTATTGAGGAAGTGGAGGACAAATTGGGTTATGTCATCACCTAGGACATGCTAGTAGTACTATTAGTAGAAAATATGAGGCATTCCGTCTTGATGATGCCAAAAATCGTCAGTAAGCCGCATTATGCTCACGTGCTTGAAACAAGACCCGCAAGACAACAACGACAACAAAAAACCCTAGAAGAGTACCGGTGTGGTACCGGCTAAAGACCCTCTGAAAGTTAAGTCAGAGAACTTTTTCACAACTCTAGAGTGCCAGAGCTGAGGGAAATTATGCGTACCTTTTTACTGGGGGTCTTTGGGTTTTTATAGTAGTGTAGAATCAAACTCCTTTGCTTGCGTTACAAGTCTTTTCCTTAATGGAGAAGATCTCCATTCATGTGCATATATTCTTGAATCCTGTTCATGTTAGAATTCTATTCATATTAGGACTCTATGGACTAGGGTTAATCTTGAGACACAAGTCGTTTCCATTTAAGGTTTCTTAAAGACCACATATTGGCTAGTTGAGTGCCACATGGCCTTTTGATTTGTTCACCCTATGTCCGTTCACATAGGATCTGTTCACTATTAGCCCATTGGTCTCGCACTGTTAAGTCCCTCTAAGTGGATCCATCACCTCCAATTTTCTCCTTCTTCAGTTGCCCCCTCACCTTATGGGTCCGTGATCTTTTAGTGGAAGGACTCATGGGGTGACGATTCAATCCAACCTCTTGGGGAACACTCCTAGCCTTGACAGGCTGGCCTAAGCTCAATAATGACTAAGGACACATGGCATTTACTGAATGGTCGCTTACTTGGATCGAAGCGTCCCTTCGTCTTCCGTGCCGTTCCCTTTATATAAACCAAACTCTTTTTCTCTCATTCCTTTACTTTCTACTGAAATCTACGATCAGAGCGCACCCGTCATCATTGTCAGACAAACATACCATTCAGTCGTTGCATCCGTCATCAACGCCTCTTTATCATCCAGCTTCATCCTGGTAAGCATTCTTTTCCCTCTACTTAAAAATTTTTATGCACTTTTATTTTTCTAGACTTTGTACTATCGTCATCCATTATAGACCCGTCAGAGTCTTAGGATTTACTGTTATGTGTAGGTCATGTCTAGTGCATTGAGTAACCAGTCGTTTGTCCGGGACGGGGCGAGCTACGATGAAGTGTACCCGTCAAGTCACATAGAACCTGACAGTCTGAGTGAAGAAAGGAGTCCATTAGCTAGTTCTCCTTCCTCAAGGGATGAGGGTTTGGAGATGGAAAAGCCAGAGGATGACTCTAAAGAAGGCCTGGATGATGCTGAGCCCCCACTTCAATCTGTCTTGGGTCCTGATAGACACGGTCAATGATTTTATCTCTTCAATTAAAGAATCTCACTTTAAAACACTTAGGGATAAATACCAAATCCCCATCAACATACCTATCCATCTACCCTTCATGTCAGAAAGGTGTTACTACGAGGGTGTTGAGGGCATCGAGGTCTATAAGCAGATGCTGAAGGCAGGGCTCAGATTCCCCCTAAGTTCACTTCACCGTCAACACTTTCAGTATCTAGGTTTGGTAGTAACCCAGATCTCCCCTAATGCTTGAAGGGTCTTCCTCGACGTGGAGGTCTTATACAGGGCCATGTCTGACAGAGCACGAAGGCTGACGGTGAAAGAATTCTTTCACTGTTACCGTCTAGATAAGATTGCTTAGTCAAAAGGCATGTACAACTTTGTGCCTAAAAGCCTTTTGTTGAGGCTTGTGCGTGAGACTGCCGACTCCAACAGGAACTAGAAGAGTCCTTATTTTTTCATGGAAGGTGACAAATGTATGTGTCGTCCTGGTGACACTGATTATATACCCGTCAACAAAACTTGGGGCATATTACCCCCGTCTGGTATGAATCCATCCATATTCAGTCTGTAGTTTTTAATTAATATTTCACTAACCGTCTTCTTTTATAGTTTGGGACCATCCACAAGTTTCTCTAGAGGAGTGGAGTTTTTTGGAAAGTATTTTTAGCCAAGAAGAAAAAGGAGGGAGGTCAACCCCATGGGGGACGGGTTCATCCAATCCGTCCACAAAAAGAAAGCTACTGAAGAAGCAAGATCGTCTCCCCAAGAAGCCTAAGACCACTCTAGAGATCGTCATGGGACTAGAGGCTGAAGGCAAGAAGACAGTTACCCCTGCCAAGTATGGAGCAGGAAAGGGTTTTATGAAGGGCCCATCTACTTCCCAAGAGAAGCCACTCATCCTCCTCCGTAAGGATTCTAAATATTCTTTGGAAAAACTTTTGTCCATTATAACGTCCGACGATTATGAGGACTTAGGCAACCATGCTATGGAAGCCATGGGGGAGACAGGGTTATTTTGTATTGTTCAGGTAAGTCATGTCTGTCTACTTCCTATCCTTCCCATCCACTTATCTTTGTCACTAACCATCGTTGTTTTCAGGCAATGGTGATGATGAAGGGGCTTATAGGATGGTGCTTGAACCATGAGACGGCGCTGGACCATGTAAGGGCGAAGGCCAACGAGACGGAGGGTGATTTGAACGGTCTCAAGGCTTGGAAGGTTGGCATGGAGAAGAAATTCGATGCTTTGGAGAAGGCCAGGAAAGAACTTGAGCAACATATGGAGATAATGAGAAAGGTCTTGGAGGATAAAGAGAGGGAGATCAAGGATGCCAAGGACCAACTCTGTTAGGCAAAGAAGGTAGCGATCCATGAATATCACGACTATAACGCCCTCTTAAAAAAGCTTGGAATCTTTTATATGGATGGCTTCAATGACACTCTCCATCAGGCCAAAAAAGCTTATCCTAACCTTGACTTTTCTCAATTCAGCATTGATGCTCTAGCCTAAGCTACTGCTCAGCCCATCATCTCTAAGAGTATGGAGAATCTGTTTGCTGATAATGCAGTTTTTGGCGACAAAGAGTCAGCTCCTATTCAAAGCCAAGCCAAGCCCAGCCCGTCGAGGGTGATGCCCGTCAGCCAGAGAACGTTGTTTAAGAGAATGTTGAAAACACCCCTCCTTATCAGTATTTTTTTTTAATGGAATTTTAATTTTCTGGAAAGTAGTCTTTTTAACTTATTTGTCATCGTATGTAAACATTCCCCTTCAAGGGCTTTGTGATGGTTCTACTCTTTTATCCGTCCACTTTTTGTGCTTATTAGCTAGCTTTATAGTTTGTTCATGATTGTACCAAATCTGTTTTGTTGAACTCGTCTATCTTGTGGACATTATTTTAACAAGTTTTTATACCCCTCTTGTAGACGGTCATCTATTTTGATGGATCCCTCCATTACAGGGACAATGATTTTTTAGCCTTCTCGGATGAATCTGTTCGATTTAAGGACTTAAATAATTAGTCCTTTTTATGGACTTCAGAATATTTCATCCTCCTGGGATGAACCGTCCATTTTATTGGGCTTCGTAATAGACTCGTCCACTTGTTGAACCTAATAATATTTTCAACCTCCTAGGATCAACCGTCCATCTCGTGGATTTTAGTTACTCCATCATTCACGGATGAATCTGCCCAGTTTATGGACTAGTTATTCCATCCTTCGTCCCTTGTGTGGACTCCATATTGTTGCATCCTTCTTAGATGAATTCGTCCACTTTGTGGATGCCCAGTTGTGGATGCCCAATGGTGGATCGACTTAGTTATGAACCCCGTCTTTTCATTAATCCTAACCCCGTCCTCTTATGGATGGACTCATCCATTTGGGAAATTGTAAATTCAACTTTATGTTGAACCAGTCCACAATGTGGACTTTTTAACATCCTTAAGATGATTCCTTCCACTTTTGGATGTAATATTTAATCAATTTTATTTTGAACTCGTCCACTTTGTGGATTTTTCGAAGTTTCTAATTGGAGTCTACCCACCTTATGGACTTTAAAGATCGTGTATGTCCACGTTGTGGACTTTAAGGATCGAATCCGTCCACGTTGTGGACTCTTGAATCTATCCAAATGTGGATTATAACCCATCCACTTGTGGACTATGGGATGAACTGGCCCACTTGTGGACTTAATTTATGAATTGGCCCACTTGTTTGTGGAACCATCTACCTGTAGACTTGTAGAGCAAACATGTAGAAATAGATAAATGTGATTATCATCTCTGAATAAATACATCTTATTTATGATAAACCATGCATTTGTAGAAAAAGTAGTTATCTAGAAGAAAAAGACTTTCCCTCTGGGCTTAAAAGCTATTGTAGAAAAAATTAACTAAGGAAAATTAGAAAACTGAGGAGTGTAGTTAAAATTTAACTAAACTAAAGTAAAAAGTGAAAGGGTGTTGTTGAACCGTCCATTTTATTGGGCTTCGTAATAGACCCGTCCACTTGTTGAACCTAATAATATTTTCACCCTCCTAGGATGAACCGTCCTTCTCGTGGATTTTAGTTACTCCATCATTCACGGATGAATCCGCCCAATTTATGGACTGGTTATTTCATCCGTCATCCATTGTGTGGACTCCATATTGTTACATCCCTCTGGGATGAATTTGTCCACTTTGTGGATGCCCAGTTGTGGATGCCCATTGGTGGATCGACTTAGTTATGCACCCCGTCTTTTCGTTAATCCTAACCCTATCCTCTTATGGATGGACTCATCCATTTGGGGATTTGTAAATTCAACTTTATGTTGAACCTGTCCACAATGTGGTCTTTTTAACATCCTTAAGATAAGACCTTCCATTTTTTGACGTAATATTTAATCAATTTTATTTTGAACTCGTCCACTTTGTGGATTTTTTAAAGTTTTTAACTAGAGTCTACCCACCTTATGGACTTTAAAGATCGAGTATGTCCACGTTGTGGACTTTAAAGATTGAGTATGTCCACGTTGTGGACTTTAAAGATCGAATCCGTCCACTTTTCGGACTTTAAAGATCAAATTCGTCCACGTTGTGGACTCTTGAATTTATCCAAATGTGGATTATAACCCATCCACTTATGGACTATGGGATGAACTTGCCCACTTGTGGACTTAATTTATAAACTGGCCCACTTGTTTTGGACCCATCTACTTGTAGACTTGTAGAGCAAACATGTAGAAATAGATAAATGTGCTTATCATTTCTAAATAAATTCCTCTAATTTATGATAAACCATGCATTCGTAGAAAAAGTAGTTCTCTAGAAGAAAAAGATATGCCCTTTGGGCTTAAAAGGTATTGTAGCAAAAATTAACTAAGGAAAATGGGAAAACTGAGGAGTGTAGTTAAAATTTAACTAAACTAAAGTAAAAAATGAAAGGGTGTATTGAACCGTCCATTTTATTTGGCTTCGTAATAGGCCCGTCCACTTGTTGAACCTAATAATATTTTCACCCTGCTAGGATGAACCGTCCATCTCGTGGATTTTAGTTACTCCATCATTCACGGATGAATCCGCCCAGTTTATGGACTGGTTATTTCGTCCTTCGTCCAATGTGTGGACTCCATACTGTTACATCCTTCTTGGATGAATTCGTCCACTTTGTGGATGCCAATTGGTGGATTGACTTAGTTATGAACCCCGTCTTTTCGTTAATCCAAACCCTGTCCTCTTATGGATGGACTCATCCATCTGGGGATTTGTAAATTCAACTTTATGTTGAACCTGTCCACAATGTGGTCTTTTTAACATTTTTAAGATGAGCCCTTCAACTTTTGGACGTAATATTTAACCAATTTTAGTTTGAACTCATCCACTTTGTGGATTTTTCGAAGTTTCTAACTGGAGTCTACCCACCTTATGGACTTTAAAGATCGAGTATGTCCACGTTGTGGACTTTAAAGATCGAATCCGTCCACTTTATGGACTTTAAAAATCGAATTCGTCCACGTTGTGGACTCTTGAATCTGTCCAAATGTGGATTATAACCCATCCACTTGTGGACTATGGGATGAACTTGCCCACTTGTGGACTTAATTTATGAACTGACCCATTTTTTTTGGACTCGTCTACTTGTAGACTTGTAGAGCAAACATGTAGAAATAGATAAATGTGATTATCATTTCTAAATAAATTCCTCTTATTTATGATAAACCATGCATTCGTAGAAAAAGTAGTTCTCTAGAAGAAAAAGACCTGCCCTTTGGGCTTAAAAGGTATTGTAGCAAAAATTAACTAAGGAAAATGGGAAAACTGAGGAGTGTAGTTAAAATTTAACTAAACTAAAGTAAAAAATGAAAGGGTGCTGTTGAACCGTCCATTTTATTGGGCTTCATAATAGACCCGTCCACTTGTTGAACCTAATAATATTTTCACCCTCCTAGGATGAACCGTCCATCTCGTGGATTTTAGTTACTCCATCATTCGCGGATGAATCTGCCCAATTTATGGACTGGTTATTTCCTCCTTCGTCCATTGTGTGGACTCCATACTGTTACACCCTTCTTGGATGAATTCGTCCACTTTGTGGATGCCCAGTTGTGGATGCCCATTGGTGGATCGACTTAGTTATGAACCCCGTCTTTTCGTTAATCCTAACCCTATCCTCTTATGGACGGACTCATCCATTTGGGGATTTGTAAATTCAACTTTATGTTGAACCTGTCCACAATGTGGTCTTTTTAACATTCTTAAGATGAGCCCTTCCACTTTTGGACGTAATATTTAACCAATTTTATTTTGAACTCGTCCACTTTGTGGATTTTTCGAAGTTTCTAACTGGAGTCTACCCACCTTATGGACTTTAAAGATCGAGTATGTCCACGTTGTGGACTTTAAAGATCAAATCCGTCCACTTTATGGACTTTAAAGATCGAATTCGTCCACATTGTGGACTCTTGAATCTGTCCAAATGTGGATTATAACCCACCCACTTGTGGACTATGGGATGAACTTGCCCACTCGTGGACTTAATTTATGAACTGGCCCACTTGTTTTGGACCTGTCTACTTGTAGACTTGTAGAGCAAACATGTATAAATAGACAAATGTGATTATCATTTCTAAATAAATTCCTCTTCTTTATGATAAACCATGCATTCGTAGAAAAAGTAGCTCTCTAGAAGAAAAAGACCTGCCCTTTGAGCTTAAAAGGTATTGTAGCAAAAATTAACTAAGGAAAATGGGAAA
Organism: Quercus gilva; assembly: GCA_023621385.1. Classification (NCBI taxonomy): domain Eukaryota; kingdom Viridiplantae; phylum Streptophyta; class Magnoliopsida; order Fagales; family Fagaceae; genus Quercus; species Quercus gilva. The sequence continues at coordinate 60,400,911 of CM042476.1, read as the reverse complement.
ACTGAGGTGTGTAGTTAAAATTTAACTAAACCAAAGTAAAAAATGAAAGGGTGCTATTGAACCGTCCATTTTATTGGGCTTCGTAATAGACCCATTCACTTGTTGAACCTAATAATTTTTTCACCCTCCTAGGATGAACCGTCCATCTCGTGGATTTTAGTTACTCCATCATTCGCGGATGAATCTGCCCAATTTATGGACTGGTTATTTCGTCCTTCGTCCATTGTGTGGACTCCATACTGTTACACCCTTCTTGGATGAATTCGTCCACTTTGTGGATGCCCAGTTGTGGATGCCCATTGGTGGATCGACTTAGTTATGAACCCCGTCTTTTCGTTAATCCTAACCCTATCCTATTATGGACGGACTCATCCATTTGGGGATTTGTAAATTCAACTTTATGTTGAACCTGTCCACAATGTGGCCTTTTAACATTCTTAGGATGAGCCCTTACACTTTTGGACGTAATATTTAACCAATTTTATTTTGAACTCGTCCACTTTGTGGATTTTTCGAAGTTTCTAACTGGAGTCTACCCACTTATGGACTTTAAAGATCGAGTATGTCCACGTTGTGGACTTTAAAGATCGAATCCGTCCACTTTATGGACTTTAAAGATCGAATTCGTCCACGTTGTGGACTCTTGAATCTGTCCAAATGTGGATTATAACCCATCCACTTGTGGACTATGGGATGAACTTGCCCACTTGTGGACTTAATTTATGAACTGACCCACTTTTTTTGGACTCGTCTACTTGTAGACTTGTAGAGCAAACATGTAGAAATAGATAAATGTGATTATCATTTCTAAATAAATTCTTCTTATTTATGATAAACCATGCATTCGTAGAAAAAGTAGTTCTCTAGAAGAAAAAGACCTGCCCTTTGGGCTTAAAAGGTATTGTAGCAAAAATTAACTAAGGAAAATGGGAAAACTGAGGAGTGTAGTTAAAATTTAACTAAACTAAAGTAAAAAATGAAAGGGTGCTGTTGAACCGTCCATTTTATTGGGCTTCGTAATAGACCCGTCCACTTGTTGAACCTAATAATATTTTCACCCTCCTAGGATGAACCGTCCATCTCGTGGATTTTAGTTACTCCGTCATTCGCGGATGAATCTGCCCAATTTATGGACTGGTTATTTCCTCCTTCGACCATTGTGTGGACTCCATACTGTTACACCCTTCTTGGATGAATTCGTCCACTTTGTGGATGCCCAGTTGTGGATGCCCATTGGTGGATCGACTTAGTTATGAACCCCGTCATTTCATTAATCCTAACCCTATCCTCTTATGGACGGACTCATCCATTTGGGGATTTGTAAATTCAACTTTATGTTGAACCTGTCCACAATGTGGTCTTTTTAACATTCTTAAGATGAGCCCTTCCACTTTTGGACGTAATATTTAATCAATTTTATTTTGAACTCGTCCACTTTGTGGATTTTTCGAAGTTTCTAACTAGAGTCTACCCACCTTATGGACTTTAAAGATCGAGTATGTCCACGTTGTGGACTTTAAAGATCAAATCCGTCCACTTTATGGACTTTAAAGATCGAATTCGTCCACATTGTGGACTCTTGAATCTGTCCAAATGTGGATTATAACCCACCCACTTGTGGACTATGGGAGGAACTTGCCCACACGTGGACTTAATTTATGAACTGGCCCACTTGTTTTGGACCTGTCTACTTGTAGACTTGTAGAGCAAACATGTATAAATAGATAAATGTGATTATCATTTCAAAATAAATTCCTCTTATTTATGATAAACCATGCATTCGTAGAAAAAGTAGCTCTCTAGAAGAAAAAGTCCTGCCCTTTGAGCTTAAAAGGTATTGTAGCAAAAATTAACTAAGGAAAATGGGAAAACTGAGATGTGTAGTTAAAATTTAACTAAACCAAAGTAAAAAATGAAAGGGTGCTATTGAACCGTCCATTTTATTGGGCTTCGTAATAGACCCGTTCACTTGTTGAACCTAATAATTTTTTCACCCTCTTAGGATGAACCGTCCATCTCGTGGATTTTAGTTACTCCATCATTCATGGATGAATCTGCCCAGTTTATGGACTGGTTGTTTCGTCCTTCATCCATTGTGTGGACTCCATACTGTTCCATCCTTCTTGGATGAATTCATCCACTTTGTGGATGCCCAATTGTGGATGCCCACTGGTGTATCAACTTAGTTATGAACCCCGTCTTTTCGTTAATCCTAACCCTGTCCTCTTATGGATGGACTCATCCATTTGGGGATTTGTAAATTCAACTTTATGTTGAACCTGTCCACAATGTGGTCTTTTTAACATTCTTAAGATGAGCCCTTCCACTTTTGGACGTAATATTTAATCAATTTTATTTTGAACTCGTCCACTTTGTGGATTTTTCGAAGTTTCTAACTAGAGTCTACCCACCTTATGGACTTTAAAGATCGAGTATGTCCACGTTGTGGACTTTAAAGATCGAATCCATCCACTTTATGGGCTTTAAAGATCGAATTCGTCCACGTTGTGGTCTCTTGAATCTGTCCAAATGTGGATTATAACCCATCCACTTGTGGACTATGGGATGAACTTGCCCACTTGTGGACTTAATTTATGAACTGGCCCACTTGTTTTGGACCTGTCTACTTGTAGACTTGTAGGGCAAACATTTATAAATAGATAAAGGTGATTATCATTTCTGAATAAATTCCTCTTATTTATGATAAACCATGCATTCGTAGAAAAAGTAGTTCTCTAGAAGAAAAAGACCTGCCCTTTGAGCTTAAAAGGTATTGTAGCAAAAATTAACTAAGGAAAATGGGAAAACTGAGGTGTGTAGTTAAAATTTAACTAAACCAAAGTAAAAAATGAAAGGGTGCTGTTGAACCGTCCATTTTATTGGGCTTCGTAATAGACCCGTCCACTTGTTGAACCTAATAATATTTTCACCCTCCTAGGATGAACCGTCCATCTCGTGGATTTTAGTTACTCCATCATTCATGGATGAATCTGCCCAGTTTATGGACTGGTTATTTCGTCCTTTGTCCATTGTGTGGACTCCATACTATTACATCCTTCTTGGATGAATTCGTCCACTTTGTGGATGCCCAGTTGTGGATGCCCATTGGTGGATCGACTTAGTTATGAACCCCGTCTTTTCGTTAATCCTAACCCTGTCCTCTTATGGATGGACTCATCCATTTGGGGATTTGTAAATTCAACTTTATGTTGAACCTGTCCACAATGTGGTCTTTTTAACATTCTTAAGATAAGCCCTTCCACTTTTGGACATAATATTTAATCAATTTTATTTTGAACTCGTCCACTTTGTGGATTTTTCGAAGTTTTTAACTGGAATCTGCCCACCTTATGGACTTTAAAGATCGAGTATGTCCACGTTGTGGACTTTAAAGATCGAATCCGTCCACTTTATGGACTTTAAAGATCGAATTCATCCACGTTGTGGACTCTTGAATCTGTCCAAATGTGGATTATAACCCATCCACTTGTGGATTATGGGATGAACTTGCCCACTTGTGGACTTAATTTATGAACTGGCCCACTTTTTTTGGACCCGTCTACTTGTAGACTTGTAGAGCAAACATGTAGAAATAGATAAATGTGATTATCATTTCTAAATAAATTCCTCTTATTTATGATAAACCATGCATTCGTAGAAAAAGTAGTTCTCTAGAAGAAAAAGACCTGCCCTTTGGGCTTAAAAGGTATTGTAGCAAAAATTAACTAAGGAAATTGGGAAAACTGAGGAGTGTAGTTAAAATTTAACTAAACTAAAGTATAAGAATGAAAGGGTGTTGTTCTTCATGCTATCATCTCTACTGGTAGTACTTTTTCAGTGTTCAGCATTCCATGGATGGTGTAACTTCTGTCCGTCTAGTGTCTCCAGGTGGTAGGTTCCTTTCCTCTGCCATAACGTGATATCGTAAGGTCGTTCCCAGTTGGGGCCAAACTTCCCGTAGGCAAGGTCTCTAGCAGCGCCTATGACCTTCCTCAAAACGAGATCTCCAACTTGAAAATCTCTGTGTTTGACCCAAGAATTATAGTGCTTAGCCATGCAGTCCTGATACCGTGCGAGTCTTTGTTTAGCTATCACCTTGACTTCGTTAATTAGATCGAACTGTAGATGCACAGCCTCATCGTTCTTGCTTTCATCATGATTGTCCAGCAAGTAGCATGTAAGTCCGACCTCAGCTGGAATGACTGCCTCACTCTTGTATGTTAGCCGAAACGATGTCTCTCCTGTAGGTGTCCTTGTTGTTGTCTTGTACGCCTATAGTATGCTTGGCAACTCTTCAGGCCATATGCCCTTTTCCCCTTCAAGCCGTGTTTTGATAATTTTGACCAAGGATCGGTTCGTGACTTCAACCTATCCGTTAGCTTGAGGGTGGGCGGGGTAGGAGTAGTGATTTCTTATCCCCAATTGCGAGTAAAAATCCAGGAAGGAGTCGTTGTCGAATTTTTCTGTTGTCTGAGACTAAGACTCTGGGGATCCCATATCTACATATGATGTGCCTCCAAACAAAGCTTCGTACGTTATTCTCTGTGATGGTGGCCAAGGCTTCAGCTTCTACCCATTTTATGAAGTAGTCTATGCCTACTATAGGGAACTTCAGCTGTCGCACCGCTATTGGGAATGGTCCCATGATGTCTAATCCCCACTAAGCAAATGGCCACAGGGCTGTCATTGGGGTCAACTCTTTGGGCGGCTGTCTGGTGACATTGTTGAATCTTTGACACTTATCACAAGCTTTGACATAAGTCTGGGCATCCTTCTGCATGGTGGGCCAATAGTACCCCACTCAAATTAGTTTGTGTACCAATGACCGTGACCCTAAGTGGTTCCCGCAAATCCCTTCATGGACTTATCTCATGATGTAGTCCGCTTCCTTCGGACCTAGACACCTTAGGTATTGGTGGGAGAAGCCTCTCTTGTACAAGACATCCCTTATTAAAACGAATCGCACTGCTTGGACCTTCAGCTTTCTTGTAGCCTCCTTCCTGTCTGGTAAAACACCATTTTTCAAATAGGAGACCAATGGTGTGGTCCAATCGTTTTCAGATCCTATCTCCTACATATCGATGGAATCTATTAGTGGAGAAAACTGAACAAAAGAGAGTATATTATCAAGGGTGATCATATGTTCTACTGAAGCGGCTTTGGCAAGGTGGTCGACTTGCTCATTTTTCTCCTCTGGGGATTTGGATGATCTTGGCCTACAGGTTGTCCACCCTTCTCCTTACTTGCTCCAGGTATTTATTCATCCTTTCGCCTTTGCATTCATAATCTTTGTTTACTTGGTTGGTGACGACCTGAGAGTCACAATGAAGAACCACATTTGTGGCTCCTACTGCTTTGGCGAGATTGAGTCCTACCACCAGAGTTTCGTACTCTGCTTCATTGTTGGTAGTAGGAAAGTCAAGGCAAACCATATATTCAATCTTGTCTCCTTCAGGAGAAAGAAGCATGACACCTACTCCACTGGCTTGTTTGTTAGAGGATCTGTCTGTATGTATACTCCACTAAGGACACTCATTTGCCCCCTTGTCTTCTTCGTTCGTGAAATCCGCTATGAAGTCTATGACAACCTGTCCCTTGATGGCGGTATATGGGAAGTACTAAATGCCAAATTCGCCTTAATTCTATCGCCTTTAGTGCCAATCGCACAGCAACTTCAAGGTTGCTCATTGCCCGTCGCAAGGGCTTGTTGGTCAAGACAATCATCGTGTGGGCTTGAAAGTATGGTTTAAGCTTGTAAGCTGTCGTTACCAAAGCGAAGGCGAGCTTTTCCATTGGTGGATACTTTTCCTTTGTGCCTCGAAGCACACGACTCGTATAGTACACGGGCTTCTGTATCCTGTCTTCTTCCCTAACTAATGCTGCGCTGACGGCCGTCGAAGATACCGCTAAGTAGAGGAACAATTCCTCCCCTGGCTGAGAAAGGCTCGACAACGAAGGAGCCGAGAGGTAGGTCTTCAAGTCCTAGAATGCCTGCTAGCATTCGGTTGTGAATGTTCAAAATGTGTATAAAACACAATGAACGTTTAGACCCCAAAATACAAATTACCAATTCAAGCTTATAATCAAACAATAAATGTGTGGAACTTGAACATAAGCTAAAACAAAATTGATAAACAATCTAAACCATAAATAATCATAACCATAGCAATAATTAAATGGCAAAGATAAAGGGAAGAGAGATGCAAATACAAGGACAACACTCGATGTCTTATCGAAGAGGAAATCGAAGCCCTCGGCGTAAAAACTCTTCACTGCCCTCCAAGCAGTCAATAATCCACTAGAAAATGTAGTTGGGATACATGAACAGCAATAGACCCTCTAAGCCTAATCTATCCAGTGTACCTAAGCCCTCCAAGCTTCTTGCTCCAACGAGGTTACGCCGAACCTTTGTCTTTTCTAGCTTACCGGATTCCGTAATAGCCCATAATATCAACCAATATGAATTGGTCCCTTCCAAATCTTCCCAAAGCACTAAATATCCTTCTCACAGATATGGGTACGGTAAGAAAAAGATTTGGCTAAGAACCTCTCAAGCATATAACAATGGAGAGGGTAAGAGCAGAGGAATTTGAAAAGTCTCTTAGGTGAAGATTATAGATGAATCAATCTTGTTTTTCTCTAGGGTTTCTCTCTCATAGTTATCTCCGGAAGCTCTCTACATTTCATGAGTATAAGGGTCTATATATAGTGGTGTGTGTTTGGAATGCGAAGAGTCAGTTTTTCCAAAACAGAGCTAGCTGGCGGCTTGGCCTCGCGACTTAACTGAGTCGCGAGTTAAAGCCGCAAGGTAACTGCATTGCCAGTCTGGACTTTTTGTCCTGTAGTGCAACAGTTGGCATAACGCTTCAGCTTCCCGCATGCTTGACACGTGACCATCTTCTTGCAGCTTGCCAATCGCGAGCCACCCACGAGTTCCAGTCGCGAGTCCTTACTTCTTTGCATAATGTTGACCATTTCTTCACACTCTCTCACACACTGCCCTTACATGATTCTCACCTAAGTACAGGGTTACTAAATGTTGAATTACAAGAAAATTTGGCACGGAATAAAGCGAACAAAATAGTTAATTGAATTAAACCTTACAATCTTCCCCTTTGGCTATTCCGTGACAAAACCCTACAATAGACTCTACAACAAAATTCACTCACACCTAACTCTAGATTCTGTGAAGTTCTTGAACCATAAGTACAAGTATCTCCTGAAACACAACAACACAGTAATATCATTGTATGCAGAAAACTTGTAATGCATATGGAGCAAGCATAATACGATCAAGTAAAATGGGATAAATCAATCAACCATGGCTTGACTAAACAAGCAATCACTATATAATAGTGAGCACAATGCTCATTCACACATGGAATGAACTGTTGGGATTGATGCCCTAAAATCCAATTTATTGGCATGTCATAAATAATTAAGTTGTTTAATTACATAAGACTATTTATGAACTAATGGGACATTATCTTAGTCCATGAGATGCATGCATAGTATGTGATTTATGTGATTTAGTCACAGAAGATATAAATCGCAAGTTCTTTGTAAACTCAGAATTTTAGTTCGTAGTCGGTGATGAAATTGGGCATTTCATCTGCAAAGACTATAACATATCAATTAAGATGATTTGTTTTGATCATGGAAGTGGAGACTTCTAGTTGATAAGTCGATATGTTTTAAGAGTTAAAACATATTGAACTGGACCGCTGTGAGATTTATTACTCTCTTAACGACTGTCAAATGAATAATAAATCTCACGACTTCTATTTACATCAACTCTAAATCCTAAGAGAATAATAGACCTGATCATGAGGTGTAGGTTGCTTTCATATATCAGGAGTGAGATCTATAAGTTACGGTCAAAACCTCAGTATGTTGGGCAACCACATTTAGTGTTGATGAAACATATATTCTCAAAATGGAATTCATAATCTCTTAACGGAGATATAAAATACTCCCTTGAGATAAGTTTAATGGGTTTGGTTATTCAGAGTGTTGGACCCAACCTCTTTAGTAAGGAGTTACTAAAGTATATATTTATGGAATTGGATTTCATAAATATATAATGAATAACATAAAGGATTAAACGGGGTACTCAAGGATTAAGATGTAGTAATCTTCAAAGTGGCAGTCTATATTCATGACTTTGTATTACTACGAATATTTTAATGAAAGGGTTGTATGTATAATAAAGTCTTGGGATATAATTTATTAATAAGATCTAGAGTGTAATTATATTCTTATAGTGGTATTGAATATAATTAATGGTAACTTTGGACTTGTCAAGAGTTGACAAAAAAGCCCAAGGCCCATTGGAGCTAGAGTCTTATTTGTTCCCTTTAGTCCTATCTCAAGCCACAAACTAAAGCCCAATTGGGTAGGCCCAAAAGGCTAATCCAATTAGATAATCAGTCATTATTTAATAAGAGTTATTATATAAAGAAACTATTAAGGTAGTTAAAACGTACGTATGATGAAAAGAAAAGAAATCAGTTTTTCTCCACAAGGAGAAGAAGAAGAATTTTCATTAAGAATCTATGTACAAAAGACTGATTGAGAGACCACACATCTTAGGCACCATGTGGAATTGAGATGAAAATTAAAGGTATTCTCAAGTCAAGGTTTTGAAATTCACTGCATCAAGGTACGCTTCCTGTTCTTTGTTCTAGAATTCATGGTTACATGTTATCTTTCATGATTGAAGCAAATCCGTATTTGTTGCTTCCGCTGTGTTTTTTTGTATGAGATACAAAACTAGATTTTCCAACAAATGGTATCAGAGCGGTCTTCAATATCATGCTTGTATAACATATGATTGAATTTTAGAATTAAAGAAAAACCATTTTCTTGGTGTTCTAGTTTTCTGCAGTAAAATTTTCTGCATACTTGTTACACATATGATCTTATATAGATACATGTTGGGTTTTATTAATTTATTGTTAGATTAATAGTTGAAGATGTTTTCTATATGTTTTGATAAGAGATAGCAAGAAGGGAACTGTATGAAATTGTTTTTGCTTTCTGCATTAGTCTCCCATGTTCATTCTTGATTAAAGAATGAGGAAAGCCAAAATGTTTGTCTTTGTTTCGGTGTTCAAATCAAAAAGTTAATTGTTTTTGGTTTTTAGTAGTGCGTGGGAAACTTGCTATTTATCGTGATCTACGATGTGGATTCATAGTTGTGAAAATTTTGCAGTCATTTTTTTGCATATTATAGTTTTTGAAACTATTGTTTGATTAAAACTGATTTTGATGTTATGATGTTGTTTAAGTTTGATTTTAACCATGTAAAATTGAATTTTAACACTTTAACATTAATGGAATTCAAGTTTTAATCTTAATCTCATCATTTTTTATCATTAAGAATGTGTTTTGTTCATTGGAAACGTCCAAAACAGTTAAATCAGGATAAACAGTTGTTTCTGGGCGTTTTTCACGACTGGCGAGTCGCCAGTGAGTCGCCAGAGCTTCTGGATGAACTTCACGACTAGGGTCTCACGATTGGGCAAGTCGTCAACTCACGACTGGAATGAGTCGCCAAAACTCGCGACTGGAGTTTCACCACTGGGTGAGTCACCAGAATGAGTTGCCAAAAATTCTGACACCTGTTTATTACATGTAGTTAAATAAACTCTTAGTCCTAAATTGTTTTATGATTAAAAGTCCTTAATTTATTTTAATTAGAGGTTTTTAATGAGATTAAAATTCTAATTAAAAGGTATATAGTTTCTAATGAGATTAGAATATTTTATTTAGTAAATTAAGGATAGAGTTCTATATAACTAATTTTTGATTCATTAGTGTTTAAGGAGTCCTAAATAGTTTAGGACTTCCATTTTAGTTAGTGATTCTAATGAGATTAGATTCTTTATCAAGTGCAAAGTTATTAGTTGTGATGGGATCACAATTATTTAAAGAAAAACCCAAATAATGAGTGGAAGTTCTGAAATAACCCTTTTGTTAAGTTTATTGTATTGTGAATAGATATCTTGTCTTGACTTCGAGTCTTGCATTCCATGCGGAGGGTATTTATTTCACGAATTACAAGGTTAAACTTCTTTGTGATAGCGCGAATGTTCGTTACACTATTGTGACATGACTTAGTTACATCACATTGAATTTAAACAATTAAACACATTTGATGTGTAAGGTTAAAATTGTGATAAGATCAAAATGATTTCAAGACAATCCATTTTTTTTAAAATTTCTAGTGGGAGAGAGATACAAGGGTTGGATCTCACGGCCTCCATTATCGGTTCATAGTGGTATGGGGTAAGCGCCTCGTCTTGGCGTATATGCCTCGCGATCCCAAAGGATGGTGTTTACTTCATGGTACTACAAGATTGAACTTACCCGTTTAAAGTTGTGTGAACAAGCACCTCGTCTTGGCGAATATGCCTCGCGATCCCAAAGAAGGGTGTTTTGTTTCACGATACTACAAGTTTAAATACTATAAAGGGAGATGAAATGTGACTACACATGATTCTAGATAATAGTGTACACTAGACTAAGTGTAATGTTAACCTCCCAAAGGAGCTATGTCATTATTACTTAGAGGCTAAAGATTATACGGCATATTATTAGTGTATGATAAGAGTTATCATGATAGCACTAATAATGAGAATAATTCTCAACCAATTAATGTGTTTATAATAAACTTGCTACTAAGGAATTATAGACATGGATTGGGTTGTCGTTGCACCTAGTATAGTATGTTTTATGGGTTCCATATTATATGGTTATGGATGCAAAATGATAATGTCCTGGTATTTAAGTTCATGGTCTCAATTTAAAGTTGTCATAAATTTTTTCCTCTAGCTACTATCATAGTTGAATCACATTAACTAAGAAATAATTTTGGACATGGTACTTAAAAGAGCTGAAGTACATATTTATGTTTCGATTCAGCATTGTCATAATTTCCTATACATGATGCATTTATGGAAGATAGCTTATGATATAATCATAGTCTCCATTGAAATGCTAATATGTTATATTTGCTTCTATCTCAATTGTGCTACTGCATGAGATGTAAGAGTTAGTACTAAACTTAGACTTTATATCAAGTCTAAACGAGATGTTTAATATGAATCATATTGAGTGCTAAGAAAAGCTTAAGAAGTTCCAATTCTATGTCATTTTATGAAAATATTTTATTTTTAAAATGAATTGGAATTCATGGATGTAGAGATTAAATGTTAATCTCATTTAGATATGATCCACAAGTCCTTGTTAGAATCATTTAATCAATTCAGATTGTTTTGAAACTAAATTTCTTTTATGTTACCTGAATTGATGAGTGAATTCTACGCAACAGAAGACATCCTAAAAGCTAAGGCTAAGATCAATATGATTTAATTCGACTTCTTAGCCTAAACCGAAAGGTAAGGATGATAAGAAGATGAATTATAATACCAAACAGTTGGACAAGTTAGTTGCCCTAATAGTTGCCAAAAGGAAATTAGACTCAAAAGCATAACCAAAAGGAAATTATTTCGGTTTGGTAAAGCTAAGCATTGTCCATGATTGTATTCAAGATGGAAATTTACATGTTTTACTTTTTAAAGAGAAAGTTTTCATCTTTCGGTTTTGTATGTTTTGGCACTTATGTCTAAATCTTATTAATCTAAATGATATTCAAGATTAGTGTAAGATGGTTTTTTATAACCATTATTTTGTTATATTCCCAGTCTATGAATTCTATTTAAAGGATAATAAGATCTAGGGCTCCTTTATTGTAAAGGAATATAGTGTCAATGACTTCTTTAAGTCAGTGCATACATGAAGGAGGAATAAGACTCTTTTAGAAATAGTAAAGTACATGATAAGTATTTCTATTTGCTTATTTCTTTTGGAGATATACTCTAATAATTACTATACATTTTCTAAAGTTTATTTCAAAAGTTTGTTCCTAGGACATCTATCAAATCGTGAATTGGGTGAAAACCTAGTATATGATACTTCTATTTTTTGGAGATTTCCAGCACTTGTGCTAGAAAAGGAAGTATAACAAATTGAAATCAAAAAGTAGAAAAATGTATGTTTATGTTGGGTATCCAAAAGGAATTGCAAAAGATTATTTTAGTAGTCATAAAGAATACAAGATGTTTGTAAAGTACAAATACAAAATTCTTGATTATGACTATGTGAATAATCTTAAAGCAAATCGTAGATTGTTCTAGAAATAAAATGTCAGAATTTATTGGAAGACAACTATAAAATACATTTACAAAAGAGATGTTTGTATTAGATATACCATAAAACATTATTCTATAGATAACTATTACACCGGTACAATATCGTAGTGGGAGGATTACCAAATAAATTCATAATTTTGGAATAAACTCTTGAAGTTATTCCACAAGGATGTGAATTTGATCCTCAGTCCTACGTAAAGGCAATAGATGATATGAATATAGATTATTAGTTCAAGGTTATGTGAATAGAATTAGATTCTATTTAAAGTATTTAAAATCTAGAACTTGTAGAGGCGCTTAATTGCATTAAGCCTATTGTTTTCAAATAAGTTTACAAGAAAATGAGATTGATAGATTTGAAGGTGCAAACCTTCAAAGTCAAGACTAGTGGAGAAAAGATTTATTCAGAACGAAATGGTTCGATTATGAAAAGATTTTTTTATCAATAGTCAAGTTTGACTCTATCTAGATTCTCTCATTCATTATATTTCATTTGAATGAAATATGGCAATGGATATCAAGAAAGCTTCTTTTAGTAGCAATCTTGAGAAGACATCTATATGATGTAACTAGACTTGTTCATAGCAAAGAACTAATAGTGTTTAATATGCAAGTTGCTTAAAGTCCATTTATGGACTAAAGCAAACATTTAAATCATAAAATATCATCTTTGATCAAACAATCAAATTGTTTGATTTTGATCAAGTATTAAAAGGCCTTATGTGTGTAAAAGCTATATAGAATAATAAATTTTTTAATGTATGTTGATGACATTCTAATCATTTAGAATGATGTAGAGTTGTTTTCATCAATGGAATTTTTGGTTGTCTAGTCTAGTTTGATATAAAGTACTTGGGAAAGACTAGTCACATTCTAAGAATTATAACTTTGTTAAAATTCAGAAATTAAGATGTTGGGTCTATCTTAAACTGCTTAAGTAGACTAGATTCTAGCCAAGTATAGCATGTAATACTTCAAGAAATGATTATTTCCTTTTAAGTTTGAAGTTCCTTTATATAGGAATATAGTCTTAAGACGTATAAAAGGAAGAGCATATTAAAACGGTTCCTTATATTAAATCAATAAGAAGTCTTTATGCTATGCTATATACTAGGCTAAATATCTATTTTTGTGGTGAGCATGGTAAGCAAATATCAATTGAATCAAAGATCACTTAATTTAGTGGGAGTAAAGTATATACTTTAATATCTTAGGAGAAAGAGGGATTATATGTTTGTCCACAAAAGTGAAGTTTTGATGGTTGCTAGATGTACAAATAGTGACTTGTAGTTTGATTGTGATTCATGAAGTTGGACTTCAAGATATGTGTTCATCCTAAATGGTGAAGATACACATTAAGCATAAGTATTATCCCATTAGAGAGATATGAGTACTTGAGAAGTAGTAGTAGAAAAGATAATTTATGCAATAAATCTGGCTGAAACTTGTTTCTAAATCTTGCCTTAGAGTGACTATGAATTACTCTAAAGGGAGATAAGTGTCGGATATATGATAAATTGTCTTTGAGTGCAAGTGGGAGATTGTTGGGGTTTATGCCCTAAAATCCAATTTATTTGCAAGTTATAAATAATTAAGTTGTTTAAATACATAAGACTATTTATGAACTAAAAGGACATTATCTTAGTCCATGAGATGCATTGTATGTGATTTATGTGATTTAGTCACAGAAGATATAAATCGCAAGTTCTTTGTAAACTCAAAATTTTAATTCATAGTCGGTGATGAAATTGGGCATTTCATCTGCGAAGACTATAACATATCAACTAAGATGGTTTATCTTGATCATGGAAGTGGAGACTTCTAGTTGATATGTTGATATGTTTTAAGAGTTAAGACATATTGAACTGGATCGCTGTGAGATTTATTATTCTCCTAATGACTATCAAATGAATAATAAATCTCACGACTTCTATTTACATCAACTCTAATTCCTGAGAGAATAATGGACCTGATCATGAGGTGTAGGTTACTTTGATATATCAGGGTGAGATCTATAAGTTACGGTCAAAACCTCAATATGTTAGGCAACCACATTTAGTGTTGATGGAACATATATTCTCAAGATGGAATTCATAATCTCTTAACGGAGATATAAAATATTCCATTGAGATAAGTTTAATGGGTTTTGTTATTCAGAGTGTTGGGCCCAACCACTTTAGTAAGGAATTACTAAAGTATATATTTATGGAATTGGATTTCATAAATATATAACGAATAACATAAAGGATTAAACTGGGTACTCAAGAATTAAGATGTAGTAATCTTCAAAGTGGCAATCTGTATTCATGACTTTGTATTACTATAAATATTTTAATGAAGGGGTTGTATGTATAATAAAGTCTTGGGATATAATTTATTAATAAGACCCAGAGTGCAATTATATTCTTATAGTGGTATTAAATATAATTAATGGTAACTTTAGGCTTGTCAAGAGTTGACAGAAAAGCCCAAGGCCCATTGGAGCTAGAGTCTTATTTGTTCCCTTTGGTCCCATCTCAAGCCACAAACTAAAGCGTAATTGGGTAGGCCCAAAACGCTAATCCAGTTAGATAATCAGTCATTATTTAATAAGAGTTATTAAATAAAGAAACTACTAAGGTAGTCAAAACGTACGTATGATGAAAAGAAAAGAAATCAATTTTTCTCCACAAGGAGCTCACTACAAGAAAATAGTCTACTAGCGAGGGCCATATTCCCTCGCAAAAAATCAAATATCGTCGCAAAAGGTTATTAGCGAGGGCATTTGGCCCTCGAAGGCCGTCGTATTTGCACTTGTCACTAAAAGAGATTTTGCGACTATACCTTCGCAAATAAATAATTTACAAGGGCAATTTACCGTCGCTACTGAACAAATTCGCCCTCACAAATATATTACCAAGCGACGAGAAAAGTCGACGACTTATTTTTAGCGAAGGGAAACAGTAGTCGTTAACAACTATTTGTGAGGACCTTTATACCCTCGCAATTAGTTATTTGCGAATTCCAAATTAACAACATACTTTTTAGTGACAAATAATGGCATCGCTAAAATTTATTTGTGATGGCTTTTAACCCCTTACAACTTATTTTTAGCGAGGGGAAGCGACCGTCGTTAATAACTATTTGTGAGGACATTTATACCCTCGCAATAATGGCATCGCTAAAATTTATTTGTGAGGACATTTAACCCCTCGCAACTTATTTTTAGTGAGGGGAAGCAATTGTCGTTAATAACTATTTGTAGGGACATTTATACCCTCGCAATAATGGCATCGCTCAAATTTATTTGTGAGAGCTTTTAGCCCCTCGCAACTTATTTTTAGCGAGAGGTTAGGGGTGTTGCTATTCTATTAATTGCGAGGGACTTTGTCATCACTATAAAGTTATTTATGACCAAATTTTTATGTCATCGGTGGTAATATTTTATATAATTTTTGAAATATTTTATTATTTATTTTTAATTTATTTTATATCATTTTTTGTTTAACCATCTGTTACAATAGTACAATAATTACTAAAAATTGATACAATAGCACAATAATTACTAAAAATTGATCCATCGAAAGATAAAAATTCATATAAGTTCAAACTTTAAAATATAAATATACAAAGAAATCCTGAAATTCAACTTTGTTTTAAACTTAAACAACTATACTATGACAAGATCTATATTAGTCTTCCTCTGAGTCACTCTCCAAGTTGTTTTCAAACTCTATGTTATTGTTTGAGTTGTCCTCTTCATCTCTGCTAATACCATCCTAAAAAATAAATAAAAAAAACATTAAACATGAGTTAAAATGAGTTAAAATGAAACAATTGAAGTGAATTCTAGTATCCCTAGACCGCTCAAGGTAACCTTTTTTTTTTTTTTTTTAATTTAACAATAACAATAACTTAATTTGATTACTTAAACCACTATCAACATTAAATATAAATTAAAATAATATAACAATTATGAAGAATGTAAACCACAAAACACATGATATATAAAATTAAATACAAAACCTATACACAGTTGTCAAAACTCAAAACAGTAGATAGTGTCATAGTTGTCCTCTTCATCTATGCTAATACCATCCTAAAAAATAAATAAAAAAACATTAAACATGAGTTAAAATGAGTTGAAATGAAACAATTAAAGTAAATTTGTATTTGTATCAATGCTTCAATAAATAAGTACACATATTATTATATCAAATCTAATCATATAAAAATATATCATAAACAACAGTAATAACTTTTTTTTTAATTTAACAACAATAATAAATTAATTTGTGCAAAAAAGATCCTACAGTTAACTCTAACATAAAATTTTTCTTTTTCATCTGCAAATAATTGTGAAACATAGACTAAATGTGTAATGTCTCAAATAATTTAACATAAAATTTTTCTTTTTCATCTCCAAATAATTGTGAAACATAGACTAAATGTGTAATGTCTTAAATAATTCTGAAAAACTCTGAGCAACCAAACACTAATAGATGTTAGAAAGAAAGTGAAAAATAAGTACCTCGGGGCTAGACTGGGATTGCTTTTGGGACATATCGAGCTTGCCTTTCTCCAAGGTAATCGCACCAAACCCACCGTACTGCCCTTTCATAACCGGACTCAGCATAGAAGAAGAAGAAATAGCCGGTGGCGCTACCAAGCAATGCTCCAATAAACTCATGGAGGAGGAGAAGTCTCCTTCCACCACTGCCGACGACAAAGAAGAAGGAGAAGAATAAATGTTAATCTTCAAGAGGCAGCATTATACTAAGCTCTAAAGTGTGTGCAGAGACAAATGCACTGAAACACGACCGCACACACTTGTTGGGTGTTCATAATAGATTGAATGTATATGAAAATAAGGAAAGCTTTCAGCAATGCACATGGGAGACACTCTTGCATAGAAATAAACATATGCTTCTCAAAAAGTTTTGGCCTCTTCTAAACTTATTAGTTCTTACATCCTGTCTATGATATTTAGGAATTCTCTAGTAGGAAGAACCTTCAAAGTTTAGTAACAAAATTACCAAAGTGCAAAATGCAGCATGAAAGAGTCCATTTTTAATATGGCCAACTAAATAATTCCAATCGAGAGTCTAACAATCAAATACACAGAATACAATTTCTGCTCCCATCAATATAAAGAAACAACCACAAAGACCTTAAAATATACAGACAAAAGCTTCACAAACTCAACCAAATGGATAATTAAACTTTAAAAGAAAAAATGCCAGGTTTTATTTAATATTGTTCAGAAAGAGCATTAACGATAAAAACAAAACATTGTGGGAGCAAACACAACAACCAATGGGCCATTACTACAGTGCACACAGCACATGTGCCCAATAAGGGTGCATTGGCATGTGAAGCTAAACTATGTTTTGTTTTGGTGTGTGAAGATGAGCATCACCAACCTCAAGTATGGACTTAACTACACACAGTGGACCCTTGTTGTTCAGCATCCAAATCTCAACAATGTCACTCAAGTTTTTAGCTTTAATTACCAGCTGCTCATGCCATACAAATCCACAAGTAAGCCCAACATGACTCTTTAACAATATTGTGAGGCACAGAAAAATAAGTGAAACAAACAACCAAATTTTGGAAATTGTCTTTTATTGCACAACTAATGCTTATATTGCTTATATTGTTCCACTACGAATTCTCTTTTAATCTCTTTTAATTGACACAAAAGAGAACCTCATTAACAAAACAAAACAACCAGCTGAGACAAGCAGCAATGCAGCACAAGTTTAACAGAATTCCAAAAGACTCAGGTTTATTCCAAACTCCAAATAGAGTGACACGCATAGCTAAACTCTAGACTCAACAAAAACATAAGAAGATAGCCTTGAAGAGTCAGTTTAGCTCCAGGCACAAACAGATGCAATGTGGACAATCAGGTATGGGGTGGGAAAAATCAAACCCAAACATCACATTTCAAGTCTAAGAGGGATTTCATCGAACATGTGGAATGCAATAAAAACAAATATGTAGAACCGTGCAAATTTTAATCTACAATCAAAGAAACCCAAAAATTCAAATTGGGTCCAATTTAGTAACATCATAGATACAACAGCAAACAACTAAACACATATTGCAGAATTTGAATATTTATATGAGCTTACCAATAAAATCTATTGTGGCCCAATTCATTGTCGAATAACCTCATCATTGAAAAACTAAAAACCCAAGACAAATATTGTATGAAAAAACAAAAATAAAAAGTGCTAAATAAATAAAGAGTGGAAGCTATACCGTCAGGGGTGTGTCAGGCGGCTGAGGGAGGAAAGGAGTTCGAGGATGGCCGCGGTGGCTGTGTTGTTGGAAGTGATGGTGCCGGCGGCAGAAGGCAAGGCCGACGGACTGTGAGGGAGAGTGAGGAAGGGAGTGAGGGAGAATAAGGTTGTCGGAGGACTGTTGGACCCGCAGTTGGGAGGACGGTGGTGGCTCGGCAATCCGAGCGGCGAGGGTACGGAGACGAGAGTGAGGGAGAATGGGGTAGAGAGTGTTTGGATAAGGCTTGGTAGTCCGATGGTTTGATCTGTGAGAGAGTAAAGAAATTCCAAATTTTACCAGGTGTTTTGGTGGGAATTGAAGAGTTTTAGAGGGAATTCAGAATTTTATTATGACAACATTTGGACCTATTGTGACAATATTCAGAATTTTAAAGCTGCTGCAATAAAGAAAGAGTGGGCTAAGGTTTATTATGACGGAAATATAACTTGTTGTGGCGAAAATTAATCCCGCCTTAATAGCTCCTCAAGGATTTTTTTAATAAAATAATATTTAATACTTGAAAGTAAAAAAATATAATTTAATAATTAAAAAAATATAATTTAATCCTACAAATTAACAAATATATAATTTAATACTTCAAATTACTAAAATGCAATTTAATACTACATGTCAATAAAATATAATTTACTAATTAATAACAACATAATTAATACTTCCAATTATGTAAATATATTTTAATACTACAAATTATTTGAGTATAATTTAATAATTAGTAAGATTTAATATAATACTTCAAATTAATAAAATATAATTTAACACTACAAATTAATAAAATGAAATACATTAATTAATAGAAATATATTTTCACAATTCAATTTAACAAAATTTAATTGAATTTAATACTTCAAACTAATTTAATATATTTTAATTTAATACTTCAAATTAATAAAATATAATTCCTCGCTACAAATTACTCAAATACGATATAATAACTAGAAAAAAATGTAAGATGAGATTGGAGGACCAAAAAATTAAAATATAATTTATTATTACTTTGGAATGACTAAAATACCCCTAAAACTAAAAGAATGCCAACTTACCTGCATAACCGCAAAAAATGACCGAAACACCCCTACCACCCCAAAAATGGCTAAAACACCCCCAAAGTAAGAAAAATAGCTGAAATACCTTTTGTGGGGACGTAGGCCTGAATATATATTGGGCCTTGGGCCTTGTCCGAGGAGTCATAGTGGTTTGAGAATGAATCAATAGCAAGAGAGACGTAATATGATCGTAATGGCTGGGAGAGGTTGTCCGAGGAGGAATATCCCCTCGGCTAAATGCAACGGAGATCAAAATATGCCTCCTATCATCCAGGGTGATGTACCAGGAGGTTCTATTGGTAAAGACATGCACTATGAGCGTAACGGGGAGCTAGGAAATATCTAAGGAAAAGCTGCTGCCACCGCATTAAATACTCTGCAGCTAATTTTTTTGCCGCATTTATGTGGAGAAAATCTCTGAACAATGCTGCCTTGGTTGCCCCGAGTCACGGAGGGCCTGTAAGGGTAACCGATGGGACAAGCTCTTAAATAATGGCTTGGATGTTCAACAAGTGGAAAGCTAAGATCATTCAAAAGGAGATATATAACGTAAGAGACTCTTAATGAAAAAGAGGAGGGAGAAAAAAAGGGAGAAACACTGTAGCCACTTAGAACTAACTTTGTAATCACACTTGAAAGAAATATATATAAGGATTGATCTCCTCGGACCCTTCCGAGGACGATTTTCTTTAGTTTAGATCAATTTATTTTCCTTTTTCCGTCTTCTAAATCCATTATACAGGTTGTCCAACTTGTTAAAGCCCAGTTTTCCAACCCACTCCTTACAAATTCATTATTTTGGGCTTTTTGGGCTTAAGTCCATGTACTTTTTAGGCTTAAGTGCAAAAATCGGGGCCCTACACCTTTGAAGCCTAAAAAAAGACCACAATACCCTTGAATCCTAAGAAAACACCAAAATTGGAGGAAATATAATGTATTATTCAATGAAAACGACTAAAATACCCCTAAGACTAAAAGAAGGCCAACCTACCCCCACAAACTCAAAAAATGGTCGAGACACCCCTACCACCCAAAAAATGACTGAAATACCTCCGAAGCAAGAAAAATAACTGAAATTTAGAATGAAGCCTATAAAAAGACCAAAATACCCCCGACAGCTGAAAATGAACTAAATACCCCATAGGTAGAGGTGGCAAATGGGTGGGTTGGGTCATAAATTGGTTGGGTGTGTAATTACCCATTTATGACCCCTTTATATATAAATTAATTATCTATTACCAACTCAACCCATTTAATTAGTAACCCAACCATTTAACCTGATATCTCTAAAATTATCAAATATGCTTAAAAACAACTAAAATGACCAAAATATCCTCAAAATCTCTAAAACGAGCAAAATACCCATGAAACCTCAAAAATGACTAAAATACCTCCAATAATTTGTTCCCATTGTCTTACAATACTTTGAATGCAAGTTTCCTGTTTATTTTTTGTTTCTAATTATATTAGCTGCAACCTCCTCAACTTCTTCTTTGTGTATGTTACATTAAAGTTATAGAAACCATACTTATGGATTTTGGTTATTAATTTTTACTGTCCCCCCATGTCTACAAATTTATTTCTCCATATCTTTTGTTTTTTATACCTTAGCAATAATTTATGAGCTAAAATGATTTTATTGATGAATGAAAACAGCATGGGGGCAGTGTTGTAGATGTTTGTTGTGGTTCACATCGGACCATTCAAAACAAGGCTTTTGTTCATAAAATCAATTGTATGCCGTGAGTGATGCAAGAGAGTATCTCCTGTTTCTATAAGAAGTTTAAAAACTTAAAATTTTCTTGTTTGGGCAGTTTTATCTCCTAATGCTGTTGGATAACCTTTTTCTAAATGACATATTTTAATTATTTGACTTCCTTATGAGATGCCTCTTTCTTTTATGGAGCAGCTGCAGTTGTGAGTGGAGAGAGGCTGGGCAATGGCAGCAGAGCAATAGCAGAATCAGGAATTGGAACCCTATAGGTCGGTTAATGTGTGAACAATTCAATTGCATATATACAAATTTTGGCTTTGCTTCTTCTTTTCTTTAATGCCAATTCCTGTTGTAATTGGCGTCTTGGTGGGGTAATTATGTACTTTTTCTTTTTTAGTTAAGATGATATAATGGTAGATTAGGCTATTGGTTTTGAGATCCAATCTCTATCTCTCTCTCTTCTTAGTTATTTGTTTTCTAGTTAATTTTTGTTCTCTAGAATTATTGATTTTCAACTGGAATTGGTATTTTCTAAAGCATCAATTGTAAATTTTTATTGTTAGTTAAGAGTAAAGCTAGTTTTTTTTTTTTTTTTTTTTTTTTACTAACGAAAGCTGGTAGCATCTGGTCCTTTGTCTATGCAGTGATTCTTTTATTGTTTGAATGTAATAGTCAATACATTCTTTTTCTTTTTAGTACCATCTATAACTCAGTTTATTTTTTCCTTTATCTCCTACCTAAATAATTTGAAAGAATGATTATAAAAGAAATCTTTTGTTTGCTGCTGTATTGGTGGTGCAGAGAGAAATAGACAATTTGGCATGGTTGATCTGTGTTGTTGCTTGAGGCCTAACTAACTGAAAATCTTTGGTTTCTAATATTAAAATACTAGACTCTTTTTTAAAATTTTAAAATATAATTTCTGTGTGTTCTGTCACACTATTTTACTAGCACAATGCAGACATATAATATCACCTAGCAGGAAAAAAAAAAGACATATTCATGATTTTGTCTTTTGGATGCTTATATGGTTTACTTGATTATTGTAGGCTGTACTCTGCCAAACTTTGGCTTGGATCCCCTCCAAAAGACTATTATGTGCAAGTTGACACAGGAAGTGACATTCTATGGGTGAATTGTGTTGGCTGCAAGAGCTGTCCAAAGAAAAGCGGTCATGGTGTATGTGCTTCTAACTTTTCATTTAAATTGAATTTCTGTCTCTTTGCTAAAAGATGGTTCCTTTATTAGGTACTTTTTATGATCTCTCCTTAAAATTGCATGTTAGATACCATCGCATTACCATGTGACTTACACACACACACACACACACACATAATTTGATTGTATTAAAGTCTCAGATTATTTCAATGACTTGATCCGTTCAAAGTTTGCAGTTAAAACTATTTGCAATTGCATGCTCCATTAATGTAGTGTGATGTATGATACAAATAAAAATAACATTATTAACATTATCAATTACTATAAAGTTTGTTCGTTTCCTTAAACGGCTATATCTTTTATCCATTTGGATAAGATGGCACTTCCACTCTACATAACTATGGGACGGTGGGTGAACTTATAAATTTAATCACTTTATGTTGGAAGTTTTCTCAATACTAGAAATGTTAATTTTTTAGTCCATAGTTGCTCATCAACATTGATAGAGAGAGTTGTAATTAGCACTGATTTTGCCCTTGCTTTTCTTTGTCATCAGGGTATTACCTTTTGTTGCAGTTGGGGAGTAGTTTTGGTTTGCAATATAGTTCTTAACCTGTGTGGTTATATTCTGTGTTTGCAATTTGGGAGAGATAGCGGTGAGCCAAGCAATAATAGCCTAGAAGGTGCTTTATTGATCTATTTTCTTCTTTTCTTACCCCACCCCACAATCTGAATTTGTAACTCCTACCCTTTTTTGAGTATTTTACCTAATGACTTTCTTCTATTGCTCCCTTTATATGTGCTTGTTGCTGTCGCTGACACCATTATTAATTTAAGATATCAAAATGACTGTTTATCACTGAGAGAATGTATTATTTGTCATGACTTGGCTCCAACGTCTTACTGTAAAGTATTCTTTGAGGAATGTGACAATCTCAGTTCAATTATTTGTGTTTTTATTTAAGTTTTACTTTATACATGGCATGCAAGCCATCCTAGTACAAGGGATATGAGGTTCATTATAGAATGATGAATTTACAATCAAGTACCCCTTTAAGAATCCATCTTAATTTGGGATCATAGTTTTTTCCTCAATAAGGGCAACTTCAAACTTGTACTATGTTCCAATCTTCACACTTGTCCTTTTAAAAAAAAAAAATGTAAAAGGTTTGGTGTTGCTTCTTACAAGATGGCTGAAGCATAGGCATTGATTTTCTTTAAATTGCCATGTTGGAGCACACTTCTATTACGTCACAATTTGGATGTGATGCATGTTGAAAAAAAATATATTTGACAGTGTGATTGGGACAATTATGAATATTAAAGATAAAACATGGAAGGAACTAATTTATTATTTTGTGTTCATTCATGTCCAAGGCACAACATAAATCAAAATATATTTGTAGGACAAATCTGATGTTGGACATCTATCTAATAAGCATTTTCCACAAAATGGGAAGGAAACACAGGTTGTTTGTTTATAATTGCTAAAAATTTCTTCATGCTTCTGTGTTAAAAGGTCTATTTAATGTAATTCTTCTTTGTTTCTAATAAAGCATTTCTATCCTTTTTAGCTCAAAAATAAATAAATAAATAAAGAGACTTGGCTTATTTGATAATGTTTATATTGTGATTGGCTTATATTTCAATTGGACAAGCTCGCTTTCCTTGATGGGAAGAAAATTTTACTCACTTTTAAGAAAGAGAGAGAGTACAAAAGGCTGCTATTTTTGAACTACCATTTTGAAGTTGAAATTGGTATCATTTTTTTATGGATAAAATTTATTAGAAAATAAGAACAGACCTTTCATATATAGGATGTATATAAAAGGCATTTTTTTAGGCCTTAAACAAAAGGTTCATCTAAAGAATACAAAGTGCTATATGTTTATGTATTTCTTTTTATTTTTCTTTGAATTTTAGAATAACTAATAATTTCATGATTATTTGCGAAGGCCAATTGTGGCATTCGCAAATAATTTAGTATTAGTAAGGGTATATTTTTAACTCACACAAAAAATAAACTTTTTGCAAGGAATTTTAATTGTCCCCTGGAAATAATTTGGTGGGAACATTTCCCTCCAAATTTTTTTACATTTTAATAATTATTTGTGAAGATCGATCTTAGCCCTCGCAAATAATTTAGTATTAGTGACGACATTTTTTTAACCGTCACAAATAATACACTTTTTGCGAGAGATTTTTAATTGTCCCTTGCAAATAGTATGGAGGGAAAATTTCCCTCCAAAATATTAGCATTTGTGACGGCTATATCATATAATTGCAATAGCTTTTTTTGTTGGTCACAAATATTTCACATTTTATCAAGTATTTGCGAGGGCTTTATTTTTACTATCGCAAATAAGATTTTTTGAGAGGGCTTTTTGGGTTCGTCATAAATTCTTGGTCGCTAATAGGCATTTTTTTTGTAATGGAGAAGAAGAAGAATTTTCTTTGAGAATCTATGTACAAAAGACTGATTGAGAGACCACACATCTTGGGCACCATATGGAATTGAGATGAAGATTAAAGGTATTCTCAAGTCAAGGTTTTGAAATTCACTGCATCAAAGTACGCTTCCTATTCTTTGTTCTAGAATTCATGGTTACATGTTATCTTTCATGATTGAAGCAGATCCGTGTTTGTTGCTTCCGCTGTGTGTTTTGTATGAAATACAAAATCAGATTTTCCAACATGAACATCCGAACATGCAAGCTAATAAGCTTATTTGCAAAGTATCATTTGCATGTCCAACACTCAACCAATGCAACAACACTAGGTAATTGCATTAAGGATAAAAATCTAACAAAGGGTACAAGAGTGATGTACTTAAAGAAAATGCATGACATTTAATAGCAAGTACTAAAGCTACAGAGAATGGGTATAAAAACCTAAAAGCTTACAAAAGCAAACGGTTACAAATTATAAAGTACTTCCCTTATGATATCACTCCCCCTATCATGAATCATAGGAGTTGTGATGAACTTGGAACATATATACCTATAACGTGAAACACTTGCACAAAACACATTAGACCCTTAAGATAAAGCAAGTAATAAACGGACAAGTATAATGTAACAAATAAATTGCAATCAAGTAAACACGATGTGAAACATGTAAGAAACTTGATCATACACCGTACACCAAAACAAAGTTTTCTAATTAACACAATGTCTTCTCCCCCTTGGTATATGCATCTCCCCTATGGAAAATCTCTCCCCTACAAATATGCACGAGAAATAGAATTTCTCCCCCTAAGAATGTGCACAAGGGTAATACAGAAATGACAAAAACTCTCTGGTATACTCTTTAGAGTATACTCTCCTCCTTTTTGTCAGGAATAGACAAAGGGTCAAGAAGAAACGAGGGTAAGAGATGAAGGTATGAACAAGGATAATGATGCATGAGGGGTGCGAGATGAAAGAGAAAATGAAGCTCAAACCTAAGACAAAACAAAATGCTACAAAGCATAAGGTAAACATGACATGCTAGGATAAAGAAACAAGATATAGACCAATGCATGACAAGGGTAGCAAGGTTTGTGCAAGAGGTGGCAAAGTGCAATGCATGACCAATGCATGGAAAATGCACATGTGGGGCAAGGTGTGTTAAATACACAACTAATGAACCAAACATGTTCCTAATGAGAAAACATGAGAAACCCTAAAGTTTGATACTCATCGGAGTCCAAACAAGTGAGAAAATGCCTAAGAGACATTTTATTAAACACCTAGCATGTACACTATGAACAACAATGTGAAACAATGCATGAACATTATGAAATCCACCCTTAATACATGCTCTTTTTGCCACAAGGGGCCAACATCTAAAGCAAATCATCAAAAGAAACCAATCCCATACAAAAATTTTGAGAAAAATTAAGTTTTCCCAACCCCTATGATGAAAATCCCAACAAGAGCACAAAACTCTCCAAAACATAATCTAAAGATCCAAAACAATGAAAATAGTTTAAAATTACCTTAGAGATGTTAATGGAATTAAAAATCATTCAAATTGGTTGGGTTTTGATGTAAAAATATTGAAAGAAGGGTTTTAGAGAGGATCGGAGAGGTTTAAAACAAGTTTTTCACGAAAAAGCTCTTTAAAAAGCTGATTCTGGGAGTTTCGCGATTGGCGAGTCGCGAAACCATTCTGCTTGAACTTGCGACTGGGCTCGCGGCTGAGCAAGTCGACAAAACTCGCAGCTTACTCGCTACTCGTGCAAGTAGCCAAAAATTCTGACACTTGTTTTTCAACATAGAACATGTTTAAACAACGAAAAACAAAGTAAGTACTAAACATGAACACAAAGAGTGATAAAAATCACTTCCAAAAACATATAAAATGATCAAACATCTTTTTGGATTGATCCATATATGGTTGAGCACACACACATCACATTTAAACAAGTACAATCAAACAAGTGAATAAGGCATTCATTGAACATTAGGCATGTGTGTTGTGTGTATGTATCAAATGTGGAATAGTCCTTAGTCTAGAGTGAAGCTTCAATGATCAATTCAATCAAGTCATACACAACTAGTGCTAAGACAAGTGGTCTATCTCAATTATAGAAATGAACATATATAATCTCCCACAAGAACATGATTACATATCTTTGAAGCTTTTCATTTGGCTTCTTTACAAATCATATCATTTGATCTTTTTGAATCATTACATCTCATTGTGAGATCGATGCCTGAAATTTTTGATATTTCAATTTGATGAGTTAGCCTTTGGCTTTTTGGGCATCATACATTTTTCATAAAAGTCACTTTCCCTTTTCCTAGTCAAATACTAGTATGTGCGACGGCTTTTATAGCTCATTATCTCTTTTCATTTTGAGATTTAAATTTGTTAAGCTCTTTAAGCAAAAATAAATAAAAGAGTGGAAAGAGATATATGCACAAGTCTACGCATGTATCAAAACCAACATGACTATTGACTAATCATTCGTGACAAGCTTAAAAATCGATTTACAACAATCACACAAAGATGTCAAGCTTTTTCCCACAAAGATATAAGTGTATAAAGAACAAGCTAAGCTCGTAAATGCATAAAGTCATTTGTACGAAGGTACAAGGTAAAACTCACATGTGATATGTGCTCAAACATATATGATCAAACTTTTTGAATTTTTTACTTTTTATGTGATTTTGGATTTTTACTCACATAAAACTAAAACAAAAAGGTAAGATCAAAACAAAAACAATGTATACAAATAAATGCAAGATGCACAAATGCATGAAGATATAGCATCTAATGCATGAAGGGTTCTACAAAGATCGAAAGAATTAGATTAAGGACCAAAAGAGCAAATGCTCAACCATAGGACCCTTTCTCATCCAAACAGAATGATTGTTTGGAATGATTGTCTCAAGAGAAGTGAAACGAGAGTTGGAAGAATGAGAACCGAAGATGCACATAGTCAAGGAGTTAAGAGAATTAAACACTTTTTTTAACAACATGCTACTTTCACTCAAATCTGGTTTACCCTTTTTAGCACAACTTCCAAGAAGCTCAAGTTTCTCTTTTCTTTTGATTCTTTTAAAAGTATGAAACTTAGAGCATTGAGGTTGTAGATGACCAAAGGCACCACAATGGTGACAAACAATATGTTTAGGTCTACTAGGTTTTTTAGGAAGGGATCTAGCAACATGGTCTTGTTCTCTCTTCAACTTATGACATTGACGTCTTATATGACCAATCACACCACAATGGTGGTAAGTTGGAACAAACTTAGATCCATCCAAAGCCTTAGGTTAAGACCTAAACGGAGGCTTTGACTTAAGAGCCTTTCTCTCCACCTATTGGTTCCTTTTATGTGGAGAAATGTACACCAATTTGTCCTTTGAGGTAGAACACACAATAGGCACAAAATCGAGTACTATAACATGATTGCAACAAATATTTTCATCCTTTTTATCAATAGGTTCAACAATCAAACACTTGGCATGCATCTTAAGATATTCATTTTCACATTTTAGCTTATCAACAAGTTTGTCAAACAAAACAAGTTTAGCATCCAAGTCCATATTCAAACATTCAAACTCTTTTAGCTTTTCAAGAGAATTTTCAGCAAGTATCTTATATTTTTCAACCAATTTGTTGGATTCATTAAGCTTAGCAACCAAATCATCCTTTTCACAAAATAACTTGCTCAAATCCTTATTAAACTTCTTAACCTTTTTCTTCAAGAGTTTGATGTTAGGAATATTAACAACATCCAAATATTCATGTAACATAGCATCACAATTATGAGGATTATCACTGATAGAGGCATTTTCACAAACACGTGGCATGTTATATTCATCACCAACCAAATCATACAAAGCA
Organism: Quercus gilva; assembly: GCA_023621385.1. NCBI lineage: Eukaryota > Viridiplantae > Streptophyta > Magnoliopsida > Fagales > Fagaceae > Quercus > Quercus gilva. Next base: position 60,372,157 of record CM042476.1, on the reverse strand, counting down.
CTATCCATGGCTAAAAAACACAAGGGGTCAAGGATCACACTTAGGTATTTAAACCACAACAAGTGTACCCATTCTGATACCAATTGAATATTCAAAATGTGTATAAAACACAATGAACATTTAGACCCCAAAATACAAATTACCAATTCAAGCTTATAATTAAACACTAAATGTGCGAAACTTGAACATAAGCTAAAACAGAATTGATAAACAATCTAAACCATAAATAATCACAACCACAGCAGTGATTAAATAGCAAAGATAAAGGGAAGAGAGATGCAAACACAAGGATAACACTCGATATGTTATCGAAGAGGAAACCGAAGCCCTCGGCGTAAAACCTCTTTGTCGCCCTCCAAGCAGTCAATAATCCACAAGAAAATGTAGTTGGGATACATGAACAACAATAGACCCTCCAAGCCTAATCTACCCAGTGTACCTAAGCCCTCCAAGCTTCTTGCTCCAACGAGGTTACACCAAACCTTTGTCTTTTCTAGCTTACCGGATTTCGCTATAGCCCATAGCATCAACCAATATGAATTGGTCCCTTCCTAACTGCTTCCCAAAGCACCAAAAAGGCTTCTCATAGATGTGGGTATGGTGAGAAAAAGATTTGGCTAAGAACCTTTCAAGGATGTAACAATGGAGAGGGTGAGAGTAAAGAAATTTGAAGAGTCTCTTAGGTGAAGATTGTGGATGAATCAATCTTGTTTTTCTCTAGGGTTTCTCTCTTAAAATTCTCTCCGGAAGCTCTCTACATTTCGTGGGTATAAGGGTCTATATATAGTGGTGTGTGTTTGGAATGCGAAGAGTCAGTTTTTCCAAAACAAAACTGGCTGGCGGCTTGACCTCGTAACTTAATTGAGTCGTGAGTTCAAGTCGTGAGGTAACTGCATTGCCAGTCTGGACTTTTTGTCCAGTAGTGCAACAGCTGGTATAACACTTCAGCTTCCTACATACTTGATACGTGACCATCTTCTAGCGACTTGCCAGTCGCGAGCCACCCACGAGTTCCAATCACGAGTCTCTGCTTCTTTGCACAATGTTGACCATTTCTTCACTCTCTCTTACACACTACCCTTACATGATTCCCACCTAAATACAGAGTTACTAAATGCTGAATTACAAGCAAATTTGGCACAGAATAAAGCCAAAAAATGGTTGATTGAATTAAACCTTATAGGCTGTCCATTCAAAAGATTTCTTCAGTGTATGGAAGAAAGGTAGACATTTGTCCGTTGCTCTTGACACGAACCTACTCAGCGCTACTATTTTGTTGTTGAGGCTTTGTACTTCTTTCACACTTATTGGGGGTGCCATCTCTATTATGTCCCGGATCTTGTCTGAGTTGACCTCAATACCCCTCTAGAATACCATGAATCCCAGGAACTTTCCTATCGTAACTCCGAAGGCGCATTTGCTCGGATTGAGCTTTATGTTATAGGAACAAAGGGTGTTGAATGTTTCTCTAAGATCTTCTAAGTGGTCTTCCTCCCTTTAACTTTTTACTAGCATGTCGTCAATATAGACTTAGACATTTCTCCCAATTTGCTATGCAAACATCTTGTTCATGAGTCTCTGGTACATCGTGACCACATTTTTTAGGCCAAATGGCATCACTTTATAGTAAAAGAGGCCTTGGCTAGTGACAAACAAAGTCTTCTCTTGATCTGCTTCATCTATTCTAATTTGGTTGTAATCCGAAAAAGCATCCATGAAACTTAACAATTGGTGTTGAGCCATAGAGTCCACTAGAACGTCGATCCGTGGGAGGGGGTAACTATCTTTGGGGAATGCCTTGTTTAGGTCGGTGAAATCTACGCACATCCTCCATTTCCTGCTGGCTTTCTTGACCATTATGATGTTTGCCAGCCAGTCGGGGTAGTAGACCTCCTTAATGAAGTTTGCCTCCTGCAGCTTGTGAACTTCTTCCGCTATAGCTTGGTTTCATTCTAGGGTAAACACTCACTGTTTGCTGACGGATGAGAGTAAAGGTGGGCGACATGTTCAGTCTGTGCACTATAATGGAAGGGTCTATACCCGACATGTCTTCATGACTCAAAGCAAACACATCCCGGTTATCTCGGAGGAAAGTTGCCAACGCTTGGTGAACTGTTGGGCTGGCGAAGGTACCAATCCTCGTTGTTAGATCATTCCTGGAGTTGTCAAGGGTTATCTCTTTAAGCTTTTCAACAAGTTCTATGATCATCCGATGTTTTTCTATGTTCACGGCCTGGAGGTGGTCATCCATCTCCATCATTTCTATGTAGCATTCGCGCATATTCACCTGATTACCACGTAGCTCCCCTACTCCACAATCCGTAGGGAACTTGATCATCAAGTGGTAGGTTGAGGTTACCGCCTTCCATAAGTTGAAGGTAGGTCGCCCTAAGATGGCATTGTAAGCGGACGAGCAGTCGACCACAAGAAAGGTTACATCCTTAGTGATTTGTTAGGGGTAGTCACCCATCGTTACGAATAATGTGACTGAACCAAGGGGGAAAACCTGTATTCCTCCAAATCCAACAAGTGAAGCGTTCGTCGGAATCAGTCATTCTCTATCAATCCTCATCTGTTGGAATCTTGGGTAGTAGAGGATGTCAACCGAGCTGCCATTGTCAACCAGAATTTGGTGCATATTATAATCTCCTACTCGTATGCTGACGACGAGTGCATCGTTATAGGGGTGGTGAAGACGTCGGGCATATTCTTCCGATAATCCGATGGCAGGGTAATCCATCCACGCCATCTTGGTATGGAACCCGTCAGCTGGACATTCTGAACCATCCTGAGTTAAGTTTTTCTGGCCTTTTTAGACGATCCAGAAGTCGTTGTGCCCCCTACAATCATTCTTATATCCCCTATAGGGGGCCTGGGGCGTTCGTTCTCTCGTCGGGGAGCCTGCTTTTGAGCCAGGTCCATTCTATCCTTACTAACGAACCTCTATAGCTTTCCTTACCGGATAAGAGCTTCGATCTAATGCTTCAGGTCGTAACAGTCAGCTGTGTCATGGCGTGATTGCGGTGGAATCGGCAATATTTGTCTCGAGACCTCTTATGAGGGTCTCCCTTCAGCTTACCGGGAAAGGTCAAAGCCCCTTCATCCTTAATCTACATCAGAACTTGGTCGATTGGGGCGGTCAGTGGGGTGAAACTAGTGAATTTCCCGGTGGGGGGCTTAGAGCATCTGTCCTCCTGTCGTTCTCTGGTTCTAGCCATCTTCGCCCCTTATCCTGTTGTACATCGTCCTGTCTTTCCCTCTTTCTAGGCTTCTCTTCACGGGCCAACAATGCATCCTCTGCATTCATGTATTTGGTTGCTCTGTAAAGTATATCTGACATAGTCTTTGGGTCGTTCTTATATAGAGGAAACAAGAACTTACCTTTCCATAGTCCATTTGTGAAGACAGCTACAAGTATCTTGTCGTCAACTTCATCGATCAATAGAGTTTTTTTATTAAAGCGGATGATGTAAGACCTCAATGTCTCGTCCTCCCGTTGTTTAATGTTCATCAGGCATGCAATTGACTTCTTATACCTATGCCCCCTAATGAAGTGTGAGGCAAACTGAGCGCTTAACTTCTTGAAGGTTCCAATGGAGTTGGGCGTCAACCTACTAAACCAGATCCTTGCGATCCTTTCAGCGTGGTGGGGAAGGCTCTGCACATAATCTCGTCCAGTACTCCTTGAAGATGCATTAGGGTTTTGAAAGACTCTAGGTAATCTAAGGGGTCCTTGGATCCATCATAGTTTTCCACCTGTGGCATGCGAAACTTCAACAGTAGGGGGAATGAAATGACAGACGCTGTGAATGGTGAATCAGTTCGATGGACCAAATCATCAAAGGTCGTTAGACACTCGTCCTCTAAAGGCATTCATCATAAGGTCCATACGTTCCTTCATCATCTGCATCTTGGCGACTATGTGAGATGAGACCGTATCAGTGATGGATGGCCAGCTTGTGTCTTGTCGTTCTAGCCTACTTGGGCGTTGCTCCCTTCTGGCCCTTCTTGGTTCCTTCGCTCAGCACTGGTGCCTTCTTGATCTTCCTCCTAAGTATTGAGGTCTAAGTTCCTTTGGCGCAATTGTTCTTCCAGGTCATGGTTTTGTTTCGTGAGGCGTTCCACTGCAGCAACTAGAGTTTGAACCTATCTCTCGAAGGCAGTCGTGCATGGTTCATTTCCTTGAATGTCGTTGGTGGTTGTCATCGAGTGAGTGAGCACCATGCAACTTTTTTGTCCATAAGGCGATAGTATGGCTTACAAATTGCAATTTCCCACAGACAGCGCCAACTGATGATGCCAAAAATCATCAATAAGCCGCACTATACTCACATGCTCGAAACAAGATCTGCAAGACAACAACAAAAAGAAAACCCTAGGAGAGTACCAGTGTGGTACGAGCTAAAGACCCTCCAAAGGTTAAGTCAGAGAACTTTTTCACAACTCTAGAGTGCCAGAGCTAGGGGAAATTATACGTACGTTTTTGCTAAAGATCTTTGGGTTTTTATAATAGTGTAGAATCAAACTCATTTGCTTGCAATACAAGTCTTTTCCTTAATGGAGAAGATCTCCATTAATGCGCGTATATTCCAAAATCCTCTTCATATTAGAATTCTATTCATATTGGGACTCTATGGACTAGGGTTAATCTTGAGACACAAGTCATTTCCATTTAGGGTTTCTTGGAGACCACATATTGGCCCGTTGAGTGCCACGTGGCCTTTTGATTCATCCACCCTGTGTCCATTCACATAGGATCTGTTCACTATTAGCCCATTGATCTCGCACTATCAGTCCCTCTAAGTGGATCTATCACCTCTAATTTTCTCCCTCTTCATGTCTGGTCTAGGAGCTTTTAGGGGGGGCCATCTGTTTGATTGCTTCTTTTACTTCCCATTCCATAAAATCTGATGATAACTGGGCATTCATATCTGCTGTGATTATCCTGTGAATGGTGCTAACTGCTGCATCCGTAGATTGTGGAGCTACTGACGTGAAAAGGTTTTGGTAATATGAAACCAAGGTATCAGTTATATCCTCCTGTTTTGAGGTCCATTCACCATTACTCATTCGGATCCTTTGAATCAAATTCTTTCTTTTCCTCTGGGTGGCTTTGCTATGAAAGTAAATGGAATTTCTATCACCGTGAGTCGCCCAATAAGTCTTTGACCTTTGCAACCACATCCGAGTCTCTTTCTCAAGAAGTTCGGTTATCTCCTTTTTAATATCCTGAACCCGAAAATTCACTCCTGTTCGAATAGCTTCCCTTTCAGCGGTTTTGAGTTCTGCCTGTAGCTTCTCTAACTCTCTCCTCACGTTGCCAAAATGGTGTTTGCTCCAGCTCTTCAATTCCGACTAGACATGGCAAAACGGGTCAGAATTTTCTGACCCGACCCGACCCGACCCGAAAAATACCCGACCCGAACCCGATTTTTTTGACCCGAAGCAAAAACGGGTTGACCCGTGACCCGACCCGTGTTTTTTGCGGGTCAACCCGACCCGACCCGCGACCCGACCCGAACCCGAACCATTTTTTTAAAACTTTTTTTTTTGGTAAAAAAAATAGTAAAACTAATACAATATTGGTTTAATTGTTTATTGTGAACTTTAAGGAAACAATTGATACATTTACATAACTACATGCAAATTAATTGAAAGATAAATAGTTGAACATTCTGTAATGAGTAAATATTTTTAAATATCAAATAGCAAAGTACATGCCAAGATAATCTAGTTACAGTAGAGTTAAAAACATAGATTTAAAATTGTAGACATGTGAGAAACATTCACAAGTGTGAAAATAGTGAAGCTAAAGTATCAAATTAGCATAAATTATGAATACTTAGACCTATTTTTTAATAATTTATGTCAAAAATAAACGGCTTTTCAAAATAAATTATGATATTTCCTAGAGTGTGTGTTGCTTAACAATAATATGATATTCATAAAAGAGACCATGTATAAATAAGTAAGCAATCAAATTTTAAAATATATCTCAAATTGAAATACAGTGTCAACTACAACTGATAATAGATTATAAAATTAATTTTTAAGATTGTAAATTTCTTATATGTTTTTATTTTTTATCAAATGAGTTATCTAATAAGTCATTTGTAATTTTGTTTTATATTTTGAAATGTTGATAATGTGTAGAAATAAAACTTGTGTATTTGTTTTACTTATCTTTGTGTTATTTTGTTTTAAATAGTAATGTTATAATTTGTATAATTTTAAAATTATTGAATAAGTATTAATAAGTTTAATTGAATTCATGCTTGATATAAGTGGTGAATTCAAAATAATGTATTTTACATCAAGTAATTTGTTGCATAACTTTCCAAATGATAGATACATGTTGTTTTCTTTATAAAAATAAAAAATAAAAAATTTCATGTGAAAAATACGGGTCAACCCGACCCAACCCGACCCGACCCGCAACCCGATTGACCCGAACCCGATTTTGATCCGCTTAAAATGACCCGTTTTTGACCCGTGACCCGTTTGACCCGCAACCCGATTGACCCGACCCGAACTCGACCCGACCCGCCCGTTTTGCCATGTCTAATTCCGACCCACACTTATCAATCTTCTTGATCACACGGGTTGATGGACCATCATTAATATCTGAAGCCCAAACGGATTCAATGGTGTTTGTACATCCACTATCTGAATTCCACATTTCTTCAAAGCGGAAAGGTTTGGAGAGCCGAGGAAGATCTATTAAATAATTTAATGGTTAAGTGAAGCTATAATAGTAAATAACTATATAGTATAAAGGACGTCCTATTATAAATTAGTGGCTCATGAATTGTATAAGGAAAAGAAATTTTAAGTCATGTTTTATTGTATGTATATGAAAAAAAAAAAAAAAAAATCAAGTAACTTTATTAAGATAAAGTTGAACATGTTAAACAAAAAAAAAAAAAAATGAATCAAATATAAACATGTAAATATTATTTGATGATAAGCTTAAACTCGACTTATGTTTTAAATAAAATTAAATGAATAAACCTGAAAAAATATACTTGGTTCAACTTATTTACTAACTTTATTTAAAAGTTAAGGGTAGTGTTACCAGAATTTTGACTTTAAGATTTAGCCTGTTATCCGTTAGCATCCTAACTTTAGGGTTTAAAATGAAATTTTCCCTTACATTTTATTTTTACTAATCAACAGTAAATTCTATATCACGAATGAAAAGGTTTTAGTTTGTTAGTTTTAAACAATTCAATGGTGTATCTTTTCAAGGGTGAGAATTCACTGGTTAATGTACATTCCAGTCCACATATAGAATTTGACAAAAATTTGAACTAAGTTGGATCTTGAGAAACGTTGTAATCGAAAAGTATTTTGATATTCGAAAATGAATTAACACAGATTTTTTTTTTTTTTTTTTTTTTTTGGATAGAATCAATTTTGGTTGGTGAGATATGAATTTACAATTAGAGAGATTAAACCATTGTATAGATAAAACTTGGAACAATTATTGGCTTGGCATACACGCACGCTAATAGGAAAATTCCCTTATGTATTTATGCAACAAAAATTGAAGATAGGAATAGGATACAAGTAGTAGTTGTTATTCATCATCCAACCAAAAGATGGTAAAACAAAAACAGTATTTAAGAGTGAGTATCATATTCCACAACCATTGAAACTTAAAGTTAAAACATGTCAGAGAGGGTAGGTAGCTTGACCTCTCCCTTGGAAGAAAGGGGTATGGTAAAGTTTCCAATGATGGGAAGGTCAATAGTGAGACCCAAATCCAATTCATAGTCCATGTCCCAGTCTGCACAAACATCCTTTGCCAGGGTCACCAATATACTGTGTGCCACCTTCACTGGAACCTCTAGCAATGTTGTGTCACTCGCCTTCAGGGACCCTGGGTCTGGTACTGTCCCTGATGCAATCACCCTGACCCACACATACATACAATTACCACAAATTATTGCAAATTTAATTTTGATTTTATCAATCCATATCTTTTACATTTAAAACAAAAAATTAAGTTATCATAATTTACAACGAGATCAAAAAGAAAAGGAATTTTAAATTTGATCACTGTGTCTATATTATAAATATGCAGTTACAAATAATCAAGTCAAAGGAATAGGAATTAGACCTAAGACAATTTCAAATAGAAAAACTTCAATCATTTCAATTTCAATTTCAACTTGTTTGGGAGAGAAAAAGGAGTGTTTATCACAAATAGTCTAAATAGCTTTGAACGAGTTTTAAATTTGTTTTAATTCTTAGTATTAAGAATTAATATGATTGAATATCCTTAATCCATATATATTCACACTAACATGACTAGCATATCTAGTAAGGATACGAGCAACACATTTCCCTTTATCTCTTAATATGTGAACAACTATAAACATGAAAGGAACCTATGAGACTTTTTGCCTCCTTAATCAAATAACCGAAGAGGCCAAGGAAACATCATATGGTTTCTCAAAGAATTGATCATTGTAGCTTTTAACCCTTGGAAACCATAATAACTTTGATAAAGTATGTATAGTTGTATACCAAAGAAAAAAATTGTCGATCAAATATCGTCCAGGCAGAACTTCATCTTTTGAGCATATGCCCGCGGTAGATTCTTCAAAGGAATTTTTAGATGTTTAATAAAGCAAAAGGAATGTGGTATTGTGGAAGCTCTAAATTCCCTTCAAGCATATGCTTAAATTGATTTTTTCTTTTTCTTTTTCTTTTTTTCCTCTTTAAAAATGCTTTAAGAAGCCACAAGCAAAAAGAGATCACACTTTTTGAAACTGCTCTAAATTCTTCGGTACCACGTACCGAAGAATTGTCGCTAGATTAAAATGAACAAAGTTGGAGTAATGTCCATGTTCCATGGTGCAAATGAAAAACATATAATGGTAAAATTAATTCACCCTAATTTAATTTGGAAATTTTGTCTGCAAAAGTAAAGTATGAGCCACAATGGATAAATGTCATTGAATTCGGTATTATCCTATTATTATTATTATTATTATTATTATTATTATAAATAAAGATAGAGTTATCACATGAACTGGAATCCTCTTTTTTCCCACATATATGGGATCTAATATATATATATATATATATACACTAGTCGCTAACCCATACGATGCACAAAATTATTTTAAATTAAATCAAATGTTAACATGTTCAGGTTTAGACATTTCTCAAATTTCAATTATTGAAAGCTAAATTGACTCTAATATAAGATGAAACATGTTGCTAACCCGTACGATACACGAAATTATTTTAAATTAAATCAAAGGTTAACATGTTAAAGTTTAGACATTTCTCAAATTTCAATTATTGAAAGCTAAATTGACTCTAATATAAAATGAAACATGTAATATTATGAAATAATATTAAAAATAAAATAAATATAAATATTATGAAGTAATATATTACTATAATCATAACAGGCTCTTACATTTAGTTTAATAAATATTACAAAAAATTCAGTAAATAGAATAAATATACAATTATGCTTACATCTTTAAGGTTTATCCAATACTTTTTAAAAATATATTTCTTCCATTTCTTAGGCTCTCTTCTCTTTTCCCAACTTCTTCAAGTTATTTAATTTTTTGCCAAAATTTAAAAAAAATAATAATTTACTAATATATCCCCTAAAAGCATATTTAGTAAACCCCGTAATACCTCAAACAATATTTTTGTTACGCATATCTCATCTCAAGTACCTAACATATGACAACAATTTTTTTTTTCATATTTTATAATTAACGTTTTTTCACCTACACTCATTCTATGTTGCTTTTAAGTTTTATTTATTTTTTTAATCTTCATATTATCTCCTCCACATGTTCTCTCCCAATATGTACTTATATTTCAAAATTTACAAAATAAAAGTCTTGGCAGTTGGCTCTTTTTACCTTTCGTCGTTCATAACTTGATAACCCAAAGCAAAACTCAAAAACCAATAGAGAGAAGCGGTAACCAACAGAGAAAGATCTGATAGAAAAAACGAAGAAGACCGAGAGTAGAGGAACACGCAGAGACCACGATGAAAAAATTGTATTGCAAAGCTCACAAGAAACAACGGAGAAGAAGAGAAGAGACCAAGATACAAAAAGAGAAGCATCAGATTGGCAGATTTGGGATAATTCTAAGGAAGTATTTCTGGCTTTTGAAGTTGTCGAAGAGTTAAGAAGTTATCAAAGAGCATAATCACATAAAATGAGGAAAGAAAAAAATCAAAAGCAAAGCTAAGATATAGTATTATATAGCAACGAGATTAAAAAAGAAAAAGAAGCTACCTGCCAGCACTCTTAAGAGTGTAAGAGATCTCGCAAATGGGTATGGTATGTCCATAAGGGTTGGTCACAGAGACCTTAGCGAGGTACTCCACAGAATCACCGCTCACACGCTTGAAATCAACATCATTGATACTACCCTCTGGCTTCTTTATGTTGGCCACATTCTCTGCCACGAAGTTCTTAGCTTTGTCCAACAACTGCGACATTTTGGTTGAAGAGATCGAGAGCTTTACAGAAATAGTTAGACCCAGTTTCTGTCTCTAATCTTTCTTGAGGATTAATATATATATATATATATATATATAGACTAGTGTAGGAGACATCGGGTGGTGACAACTTTTAGGTTTTTCACACGGATGACTCAAATCAGGTGGCGGTGACACCTCATACTCATATTAGAGTATGATCTTACGCGTGACACGTTTTTTCCGCGTTATAAAGATCTACGATCTGTCGGTCAAAAAAATATCTACGATCGGATTTTTTTTTTTTTTTTTTCTTTAATTAACAGGATTTGAGCAAGGATTATGACTTAAGACCAAAAAAAAAAATTTTTTTGATGAGTCACTATCCGGAATTTCTACCTTTGGAATGAAACTGTATATACGTTCACTCTAACGCGAAACTCATTCGCACCAAAAAAAAAAAAAAAAAAAAAAAAAAAAGAAAAAGAAAAAGAAAAAGAAAAAAGAAAAAAGAAAAAAAGAAGGAGAACTTTTACATAGTCTTTTGGCTAAATATTGCTAAATTTGAAACTTATTTGTGTTATAGACACTGTTACAACTTATTTGCTAAATATATTTTTTCACTCTAAATTTTATCTTGATGAGGCAGTGCATTCAAAATAGATGCACGATTAATCCCTTATAGTTTTAACTTTGCAACACTTAATTTTTTGTCGATTATTATGAGGTTAAGTCTAATAAAATTTAGTATTAAAAGACCAATTCACCCCTCTCCAAAACAAACATTGGTTTTGTTAACATATATAGTGTTGTGGAATTTATGCCCAACTAGATTACTTGTATAGTACACATTCTTATATTAAACTTTTGCTTGTACTGCACACATATGCCTCATATATAAAGGCACTCATGTATATTCTATAATTTGGAGAAATACAATATACTTATTCAGTATTTCTAACATGGTATCAGAGTCACTGCTCTAATTTTCTTGTATCTTGCAGTCTTGTCTTTGTCGGTATTTTTCGCTGCCTCAACTTCTGCGGTCAGTAAGCCTTTTCAGTGCCCTCTCTCGACTGCTCTACTGCTGTCCAAGGTCCTTAGGGTTGAATCTCCACTGTTAGAAGCTCCTTCTCTGCCGCCAATGTAACATCCCAATCAGCCAGACCCAAAAAAAAAAAAAAAAAATTGAAAGTCAGATTTTTTAGTGGACCACACTTGCCCCACCTAACAGCTTTCCCCACCACACAATTCACTCCATCTTATCTCCTCTTTAGCCAGCTCACTCTCTGCCTTTCTTTCTTTTCATTTTTTGTTTTCTCTCACACATTCCTCTCTACTCGTATATCCTCTCACTGGTACTTCCACACTACCACCACCACCACCACCACCATTTCCACTATCATTTTCCGGCAAGATCACCGGAAAATTCTTGGGAACCCATAAACACCTTCACATCCTTTTATTTGAGGTAAAAATTTCTAATCTTTTTGGTGGGTTTCACACTTTTGTTTGAGGTTATTTTTAGCTAAGCTTTAATAATTATACCCATGTAATTTATGAGCATTGGAAGTGATATTTATATGTTTATATGTATGGGTTTTGTATTGGTGGAATTATTTGATGAGTGGGTTCATGGTTTGTGTTAATGATGACTATCTAAGGTTTATGTACGGTGGAAAAATTTAGGGGTTTTGAGTTATAACATGTGATGATTGGTAAATCTAATTTTCCATTGCCATTGAGTTTATTTGGAATTAGTTGAAGTCCTAAATTTCTTGTCTTGGATGATATTTTGATTTTACTTTCATGGGTCTCTTAATGATGTAGTGTAAATTTTATAGAAGCTAGTCATAATGTTGGAGATGATATTAAATGTGTTAACTTTATAAATTGTAGTTTATGCCTTGTGAATCAATTTGTTGAGAAACTTTGGAAGTGGAATATACTATTATTGATGATGTTAAATACTAGGCTTGCCTAATTAAGTGCTTATTTGGCAATTCCTAAATTGTAGCTAGATATAATTTTAAGCTTTATGCTTATTGTGTTAGGTTTGCTTGATATTGTTAAGGTGCTAGCTTAATCTCCTTTGGAGCTTGGAGAATTAGGTTTTTTGCAGGTTGCAAGGTAAGTAGCTTTTTAATGGGATTTTTGAAAAATAAACATGTTGCATAAATGTTTTTTTTGGGTTAGACACGCTTTTGGAAACTACCTATGAAAATTATATTTTCCTTAAAACTATCGTGTCGTAACCTTAATATATGTATGATTATATATGAAAATGCATCATATTTGGATAGCATTTGGGGAAATGCATGAATTTGTTGATATGAAAAAAATGAGCATCTTTTATTTAATCTTTGATAAGGAAATCTTGGATTTTATGGTATATTAGAAAATTTAAAGATGCTAATTTTGTCTTATTACTTGGGAAATTGATAGAAATTTTTTTTGACAAGAATGAAGTTGAAAACCTTACAAACTATGTGGAAGTTAGATTATTTAAAGTTTTTTTTTAAACTACTTGAATATGAACTATGTGTTTCAAAGTAATGTAACCTATGAGCTTATGTGGTTTTTAACACCATGCCATGTGTGATTTCCTGGTGATCACTCGATTTGGTTTTCGTAATCTTTGTGACAATGGAATCAAGTCTAGGTCAGTGCCCTTTCACTTTGGATGATGCGTTCTTCCCTGCTGCCCATGGGGAGAAGAGGTTCCTTGATTGTGTGTGGGTGAGGCTGCTGCCCATGGGGCTAAAGGACCACATGCAAGAGAGGTCATATTTGACGCGCTCTCTCTGCTGCCCATGGGGGGAGAGAAAAACCTTGAGGGTATGGGTGAGGTTGCTGTCCATAGGGCCAAGAATCTACATACCAAAGAGGACAATATCATGCTAGTTGTAAATGGGTGGATCCCCTGACCAGTCTATGTGGTAGTATGGTATATTTGTGATAAATTACCGTATGTTAGATTTTATGGCTTTGGAATTATATTATTAGTGCTTATAGATTATTGTATATAGTTTCATGGTATTATTTTGAGAAACTTTGTGTTTTATCATTTAATCATTCTTGTCACATTATTATTGAAAATGATCTTGCAGGATTCAATTAGAAATTTCCCAAATTAAAACATGTTTTGTAAACTGTTCATTATCATGAGACTTGCATCTCCCCCACTCCCATTAATTATGCTACTTACTACGCATTAGCTCATCCCACCCTCTAACGGTTTTTCATATTTATTAGCTATACCTTGGGTATGGAGCTTACTTCTTTGGTGATGATTAGAGTGCTATGTTAAATTTGGAAACTTTTGCTGTAAATGGTTGGTGACTCGATCTTACTATGTTCAACGAGACCTTAATTAATTCTATTGAAGGTGGGTCGCTTGAGGTTTGTTAGCCTTTGGCATGGTAGGCCTAGACTCAATGTTAAGGTCCTTAGTCTTGATCAGATTGTGACTTTGTGTAATTTAATCATAATTTTGTAATATATTCATGTATTATGTGGAGGCATATGATTTTTAGTTTTGATCGTAAATGTGTTATAGAGTTTTGACTTGTAATGTGAAGATTTTAGTATGGTTGTATATTCTTATCATTTGGAAAAGAAAGGAAAATGAAAAGCTCCTATAGTTTGATTTGCCAAAAAGGAAAAATCTACAAGTACCCTTAGGATGTATGTTTCATGCTTTGGACTTTTTTGGGTTTGGGGTGTGACAGCCAAGACTACTGCCATTATCGGATCTGTAACCTCTGACCTCCGATTACAACACAAGATATAGCATCATGTAGACCGTTAACCAATCTACTTAACTCCACTAGAAACTTCCACATCTAAGCCTCCACGAGCTCTCATGCACTACTCAAAGTTTCGGCGAGACGAACCACACGCCTCACATGCCGTTACTCTTCTTCACACGCCGCCATGCGCCTGATCTGGACCTGCTGACGTCATCTATGCCACATCAACCCTAGGTGATGTCATCATTGCCACGTTATCAGCTGACTTCACTGCCATATCGTAGCTTACGTCATCCTGAAGTCAGTCACTTACATCATCCTTAGGTTAGCTGCTTACGTCATCTTTGACCTATCGGCGTTGACCTTGACTAGCGATGACTTTACCTGTTGACTTTGACCTGCATTGACTATTGACTTTTTGCTGGAGTTGACTTTTGTAGTCCATGTGCTCGTTACCCAGTTTTTCGCGTAGATTTCATTTTTATAGTCCATTTTTGCATATTTTGCTTCTAAATGAAGAATAAGGACAGATATTCTTCTTGTTGCAATAATTGTCACCGACAATCCAACAAACGTTTTTGCAAACATTTTAGCCACAATATTGAGACTTGCTATCATTGCAACAAATTAGCTGTTTCAATTTCTACTGTTACTGTTGCTAACACTGAGAGTGTCCAACCAATGGCTCCCATCTTTGCACAATCTAAGTCTTTAAGACGCACTTTCACCATATCCACAGATGACCTTAAAAACATCATTGCTAATGTCATTCGTATGGTTGGTAATGCATCTTATTCCTCTTCTCTCTTAGCTCTATTTGGTATGTCTCCTTCCTCTTGGCTTATGGATTTCGCTTGTTGCAATCACATGACACCTCACTCGTCCTTATTTTCTAAACTTAAACTTGCACCACACCCTCTCAATATTCGCACAGCAAATGGTTCCACAATGTCTGGTCATAATTTAGGTTCTATTTCGACCTCCAACCTCTCGATTCCTGGGGTCTTTAATGTTCTTGACCTTTCTTACAATTTATTTTCTGTGGGACAATTAGCTGAGTTGGGTTATCGCATTATCTTTGATTATTTTTGGTGTATTGTGTAGGATGCAAGGACGAGATAGGAGCTTAAAACCGATCCCAGAGTTGGTCGTATGTTTCCCGTGGACAACCTTCGTCTTCCACTTATTGCTCCTGTTTCTATTGTTGCAGCTGCTACAGTTTCTTCAATTCCTTCCTTTGCACTTTGGCATGCTGGACTTGGTCACGCATCTTCCTTTCAGGTACAACAATTGGCTTCTAGAGGTTTGTAGGTTCAATGTCTACAGAAAATTTTGATTGTGTTTCATGTCAGTTAGAAAAACAACCAGCTTTGTCTTTCAATACTAGTGAATCAATATCCACTGATATCTTTGACCTTATTCATTCTGATGTTTAGGGACCTTTCTCTGTCTCTAGTATTAGTGGGTCTCGATATTTTGTTGTCTTTGTTGATGATTACTCTCGCTATAGCTGGATTTTTAATATGAAACATCGTTCTGAATTATTGCAAGTATATTCTAATTTTGCAAAAATGGTTGAAACTCAGTTTTCCAAATGCATCAAAATTTTTCAATCTAATAATGCTCTTGAATACACTCAATATGTTTTCCAAGCTATTTTGCATTCCTATGGCACTGTTCATTAACTAACTTGTCCAGGTACCTCTCAGCAAAATGGTAGAGTCGAACGAAAACTTCGTCATATTCTTGACACTATTCGTGCTCTACTTATCTCTGCCAAAGTTCCTACTCCTTTTTGGGGCGAACCTGCTCTTCATTCTGTTTATGCTATTAATCACATTCCAAGTCTTGTTATCCAAAATCAAACTCCATAAGAGTGCCTTTATGGGACACCTCTAGACTATCACCACCTTCGCTCCTTCGGTTCTACTTGTTTCGTTCTTCTTCAGCCACATGAGCATAACAAATTTGAGCCTCGGTTAAGGCTTTGTTGTTTTCTAGGCTATGGTGAAACTCAAAAGAGGTATCAGTGTTATGATCATGTCTCTCATCATCTTCGTATCTCCCACAATGTTGTCTTTTGGGAATATCGCTCCTTTGTCGAGCTCTTTTACTTCCGTGCCTCTCTATCTTCCTCCTCTGTCTTAGATTTTTTTCCAGATGAAGCACATATTCCTCCTGTAGCTGCTCTTGATTCTCTTGTAGACTCCTCTGTCCAGCCACCAGATATCCTTGATCCCTTTCTTAGTTCACCCTTTAATGAACAGGTGAAAGATGAATAGGTCGAATACAAGCTACCTAACCCTGAGCTTGGGTCCCCTGCTCCTGCTTCGCCTGAAGATCTTGCACAAGACATTCCACCTCGTCACTCAACTCGGGTAAAATCCATTCCTGCACGTTTACTTGACTATCATTGTTACACTACCCTTGCTACACTGCACGAGCCTCACATCTATCGTGAGGCTTCCACTGACCCTTTATGGTAGATTGCAATGAAAAAGGAACTTGATGCATTATATAAAAACCATACATGGGATTTGGTGACTCTCCGTAGGAGGAAATCTGTGGTTGGTTGTAAGTGGACCTATAAGATTAAGACTCGCTCTGATAGGTCCATTGAGCGCTACAAAGCTCATCTTGTTGCAAAAGATTTTACACAAGAGTATGGGATTGATTATGAAGAAACCTTTGCTTCGATTGCTCGTATCTTATCTGTTCATGCCCTTTTAGCTGTTGCTGCTGCTAGTAAATGGAACCTTTTTCAGATGGATGTCAAAAATGCATTCCTTAATGGGGATTTAAATGAAGAAGTTTATATGCAATCTCCTCCTGGTCTTTCTATTGAATCAAACAAGGTTTGTCACATTCAAAGTGCACTTTATGGCCTTAAACAAGCTCAACGAGCTTGGTTTGCCAAATTCAACTCTACCATCTCTCGCTAGGATTACATGGCCAGTCATTATGATTCTACCTTATTTCTTTGTCGCATTAACAAATGCACTATTTTATTTCTCCTGTATGTAGATGATATGATCATAACTAGTGATGACCTCAGTGGCATTCAAGAACTCAAGGATTTTCTTAGTCAGAAGTTTGAGATGAAAGATATTGGACATCTCAACTACTTCTTGGGTCTTGAAATCACTCATTCTACAGATGGACTTTATATTACTCAAGCTAAGTATGCCTCTGAACTCTTGTGTTGAGCTGGACTTACTGATAGCAAAACTGTTAACACTTCAATTGAGCTTAATGTGCATCTGACTCCCTCAGGAGGGAAACCATTGTCTAATCCCTCTCTTTACAGATGCTTGGTTGGCAGCCTAGTTTATCTCACTATCACTCGACTAGAAATTTCCTATGCTGTTCACCAAGTGAGCTAGTATCTGTCTGCTCCACAATCGACTCACTATGCTGCTGTTTTACGCATTCTTTGATACCTAAATGGCACTTTCTTCCATGGTCTTTTCTACTCTGCTCAGTCTCCTCTTATTCTCAGTGCATTTTCTGATGCTGATTGGGCAGGAGATCCTACTGATCGCAGGTCCACCACTAATTATTGCTTTCTGCTTGGTTCTTCTCTGATTTTTTGGCAAAGCAAGAAACAAACTCGTGTGGCCTGCTCCAGTACTGAAGCAGAATATCGTGCCCTTGCTGATACTACATCTGAGCCCCTTTGGCTACGATGGCTTCTCAAAGACTTAGGTGTGTTCACATTTTCTGCTACTTCTCTTTATTGTGACAACCAGAGTGCCATTCATATTGCTTACAATGATGTCTTCCATGAATGGACTAAATATATTGAGATTGATTGTCATTTTATCCGTTATCATCTTGTCTATAGTGCACTCAAGTTGATCTTAGTCTCTTCTAAAGATTAACTTGTAGATATCTTCACCAAGTCACATCCTAAGCGACGCCTTCGTGATTTGGTTGACAACCTCAAGCTGGTCTCACATCCACCTTGAGTTTAAGGGGGGCTGTTAACGTATTTAGTGTTGTGGGCTTTATGCCTAACTAGATTACTTGTATATCACACATTCTTGTACTACACTCTTACTTGTACTATACACATATGCCTCCTATATAAAAGCATTCATGTATATACTATTATTTCGAGAAATACAATACACTTATTCAGTATTTCTAACAGGTTTTTTAATGCTATATTCCGTTAAACTCAACTGAGAAAGTAATGGGAGGATCTAAAGTATTACATGAATTTTTAGTTTATGGGGTTAATTATATATTTTTGTAGTTCAGAAGATAAGTATAAAACGAAATATAGTTTAGGGTGAAAAAAAAATGTAATTTCTTAGGTGTAAAAGAATGGGTTCATATACCTTTTTTTCTTTTTTTCATTCAGATTTGACAATTTTTTTGAATATGTTGATTTGACAAATTTGGTTACATATATACCTGTTACATTCATATATTCTCCTACATTAAGGCAAGACAACCTAATTAAAGAGAATATTCTAATCCTTAAGATAACTTGCATAAAATATTCTTCTCTCTCTTTTTCTAAATGTGGGATAAAGTTGTAAGCCTGTAATAGTGATTTTAATCTTTTATCCTCCAAAAGAAAAATACGTGGAGGATATTATACTTTATCCTCTTAAACTATACTATTTGGACATATGTGAATCATGTTAAGAACATATGTCATTTAGAATTGGCTAATCTTTTGACAAAACGTACTTTACTTATAATTGGATAGATCTAGAATGTGTTTAATACTTCAAGAAACAAGAGTTCAAAGTCTAGTATTAAAGCCATGAAGATTAGAATAAAAAACAAGTGAAGAAAAACTATTCATTAAAGCTGAACAGATTCTCGGCAGTTGCCGACAGATAATATCTATCGAGGTTTAATGAAGTTCGACAGATAGTTCGACAAATGTATCTATCGAGGTCTCGACAGATAGCTCGATAGTTGTATCTATCAAGAATTACGAAATCAGAATTTCCAAATATAATTTTTAGCCCATGCTGACATGTATGTGTAGGGTTTCTTTTCTCACAACCCTAAACATATATAAAGCTTATTTTAGAGACCGTCACATAAGAGAATACAAGGAGAACACATGTAAAAGATAACCGATGCCTTATTCTCTCTAAAAGAAGTTACTGTGTCTATGCGCCGTAGGATTTTGTAATCAAGTGCTTCTTGATCTTCATTGTTGATGAAGTGAAAAACTTTGCAGCCAACAATATCTTTTTTAAGTTGGTGAATTAGTCACGTACTGGGAGCCATGCATCTTTGGTTAGTCACATACTGAGATCCTTGCAAAAGGATGACATTCATATATTGAAGAGTTTAGAGGTTCTGAAACGGTAGAAGGTTTCTGCTGTAAGTTCATCTACGGGGATTGTAGAGTCTAAGGATAAAGGTTTTTTACTAGATCTAAAACTTCTCTTTACTATAGTGGATTACTTTTTGGGAAGGTTTCCCCCAGGTTTTTTACTGTGAAACTAGTTTGTTTCATTGGTTTTCCTGTGTTATCATATCTTGTCTCATTTACTTTTCTGCTTTGCATGACATTGACACGATAGATGTTTGTATGTTTTAACAAGGTTTATTCATAATAAATCTAATTAACAACTTAATTTAAAATTTGTTAATTCTATCAACCAAGGTCTAAATTTCCCAACATATACATTTTATTTATTCTTATCCTCTAAACTATGTAAAACAGAGAAAGCACACTTACTCCAAATTTTTCAACAAAAAAACCTAATATATTTTAATATTGAACATAAGCTTTCATTAAGACTAATCGAAGAAGCATAATAAGAAATAAGGTTTCTAGCCTGGTCCCAGTGCCTTAACAAATAGTAATTCCCGTTAATTTCTGAAGATTAGCAAGCATTAGAAATTCAGAGAAAAATAATTGAAAGAGAGCTGAGGAAAACTGACCTCCATTGATAATAGATGTGTTTAAACCTTGTGTAGAAAAAAAGGAGAAAGAGACCTGAGAATCTGAAGAGGTACAGCCTTAGAGATGAGTATGACACATTTACGTCTTAGAAATCTATCTTTTACATAAAGAAAACTATTATTTATTGAGTATTATGCAACTTATATTGCTTATAAAGCTATCTAATGAGAGTAGAAAACTTTTTTGCACGTAATTGCTCTCCAAATGGCAATTACAATTTTCTCACAATAATACTAACCTTACTATTTTTTGTAACAATTTCAACAGCTTTTACCGTTTCCAACTTCTTCTACTTATCATATTTACTAATAGCCTAGTTTTTTTCTTTCTTTTTTGATGAATTATAGCCTAGTGTTTTGTGGCATCCAACCACTTGTCCAATACATTTGTCATTCTGTCTTCAAGTTTCAGCATTATAATCTAAGGACTATCTGGCCTTTTGCCCTTAATTTTTTAAAAAATTAGCAATATGCCCCTATTTCAAAACTATATAGGGATATGCCCCTGTTTCGATACTCGATTAACTTAAAATCGAGTTTCAATGAAATACTCGATTCATAGAAAATCGAGTTATGCTTGATCAAACTTTAAAAAATATTTAAACAAAAATTTAAAAAAAAAAAAAAAAAAAGCATGGAACTCGAGTTTATGGAAATCGAGTTCAAAACGCCACTATGGGGCTCCCTAAACCTGGTATGGGGTGATCACACTAATAAAAAAATAAAATAAAATAAAATAAAAATTGCAAGAAAATGCTGCTATAGGGCTTAAAAACGCCACTATAGGGCTCCTTGAACCTGGGATCACACTTATAAAAATATTTTGCATGGAACTCGATTTTTTGAAATTCGAGTTCCATGCATTTTTTTTTTTTTTTTTTAAGTTTGATCAGGCATAACTCGATTTTCTACAAATCGAGTATTTCATTGAAACTCAATTTTAAGGTAATCAAGTACCGAAACAAGGGCATATTCCTATATAGTTTCAAAATAGAGGCGTGTTGCTAATTTTTAAAAAAACTAAGGATAAAAGGCCAGATAGTCCTATAATCTAATAGTCAATTCCTATAAATAAAAATCTAATGGTCAATTAATTTAGTACATCGCTAGTCCTTTCAGGTCAAGAATAAGCTGGCATTTTTTTTTTTTAATAATGAATAGTACTTAGGAAATTTACTTAATTTGGAACAAATTAATAATTAGAAGAAATGAAAATATATGAAGAAATTCTTTGCGCACAACAAAATCTTACATGATTTGTTTCTCAAAAAAAAAATCTTGCATGATTTTCACAACAACCTTAATTTAAACTTTAGTATGATTTTTTCGATAAAATAAAAGGTGTGTGTAGACACCAAAATTTTGATCTTATTGGGTGACCCACTTGATCCCAATGTCTATTTTAGGAGTTTGTCTTGACAATGTGTGATGATTGTAAACATTGTATTTTGTCCGTTCTTGATTTGCATGCCGGACTCCGAAAATTCCAAAAACATTATCTTTTCTCCACGGGGCCATGGAAACATCTAGAATGATATGGTGCAACCCATTCAGGCATCGGAACACTTGAACTGCTATTTCAGGTCAAATTGACCAAAATGCCCCTAGTCAACCTTGGGTTGACCAAAAGTCAAAGTTGGTCAAATTCATCCCAAAATGACATTTTTCATGTTTCTACATTAAACTTGAGCTACTTGGTGATTTTCGTCAACTTTGACCAAGTTTGACTCGAGGTTGACTCTTGGGGCACCAAAAACTCTAAAATTGATCCGACCGTCAAAATGGGTTGGGATTAGCGCCATTATGAATATTATCAAATTTTCAATGACTATTCATAGGTCAAAATCGGAGTTAAAATGATTGATATATTTAGAAAACCATAAAAAGCGCGTTAGCACGCTTTTTGAGGCTATAACTTATGATCCGGCTGTTAGATTTTCAATTTCTTTAGTGTTTTGGAAACTAGACATCTGGAGCTTTTAGGAGTACAAAGATCAGCTCAATTCGAGTCCGAGAAGGCCTTAAAATATGCATCCAAATTTGAACTGGAAAAGGCCAGAGTTGTTGACATCAGCAAGGTGGCTGGCAGCCCTACAAGGTGCACCGGAAGCCAAAGTGGCATTTTTCCAGTATAAATGCACCCAAACCCCTCATTTTGCGGAAAAAAAAAATGATTTTCTAGGCAGTTTTGGGCAGATTCTCTCTCTTTCTCTCTAATTTCTCTCCCAAACACATCAAAACACCTTCAAACACCTTAGATTATCATCTTTTCTCTACAATCTTAAAGGCAACGTTCTTGCACTTAATCTTCCTCTCTTTGGTTCCATACCTTGGATTTAAGGTTTAGGGGGTGTGGATGTAGCTTTTTAGCTACAATCCACACCCCTTTCTCTTTATTGCTTTTCCCAGGACCTTTTTCCTCAATAAAATTCTTTTATTGCAAATGCTTTTATTTCTTTTCCTAGCATGTTCTTGCTTCCTAGCATGTCTTCATAGTTTTTCTAGCACGTTTCCTTGTTTTTGCCATGATTTACCGCTTTGATATTGTTGGCCTAGCCTTCTTGGGTTAGGATATGTCTAAGTTTCATGTTTGTGTTTAGATCCACATGTTTTTAGGCTCCTTGCCATGTTTATGCTTAGATCTACGTGCTTATGTGTTCTTTGCCATGTTTTTGCTTAAATCTACATGTTAGTGCTTAGATCTATGTTCCTATGCTTAGATCCATGTATTTATGTGCTCCATGCCATACTTGTGTGCTCAAATCTATGTTGGTTTGTGAGAGACCGCGCCCCCGGCCCCCTTTTCATGTGGTGTTAAGCCAAACCCACAAGAATGGGTGGCGTCATATTATTGCCTCTCAAAATGGAGGCTATGTTATAAGGTGGGAAAGTGTTAGGCACCCACCTTGTCAGGTGAAATCGGTCTTCCAGAATATGGTGACCAACATTCATATCACATCATCCAATATGTTATCCATCAATTTGCATGTTGAATTCATTGTGTGTGCATGTGATAAACCCTAATTCCATTTATTAAGCATTTCATTTGGATTGAAAAATAAATTCTAGTGAATGTATGTGGATGGTGATATCCTAGATTCAAGAATTTGAAAGAATTATTAAACAAACATGTTTTTGCATATTTTTTATATGGATTTAAGATTAAAATTAGTTTTATGTATGAACATGTGATGAACAACCAAGAACATGTGAAGAACATATAAGAACAATTAAGAACATTCAAACATATTCAAGGGAATTTAAATGATTACTATCATAGTTTAATCTTAAACTCTCATCATGGCAACACAAAAAAAAACAATTAGGGAAATGGATTATACCTTCATGCAAGATTCATATGGTAGAGAAGGAGACCCTTGAAGGAGGTCCTAAGGGTGGAGGAAAAAAAGAGTTAGGAGAGGAAGAGTGAGTCTCACTTAATACCTTGAGTCTCAAGAAGACCAATATATGACAAAACTACTCAACTTCCTAGAACTCAAGAGAGGATAAGAGATGGGGTTTTTGTGTGTTTTAGAATGAAGGAGAGGAGGGGTCTATATAGTAGTGGTGGAAGAAATATGAATGGAAGGCCATTTAATGAGGGTTGATAAAGAATCATGAACCTAGACCTCATTTTAGGGGAAATCTAGTGCACTAAATGTAGAGATTGGTGGGAGTGAAGAGCAAGCAAAATTCGGTTTTCCCGTAGCTGCTATAACAGCCTATAGAGCCAACTTTGAAAAATTATATCTGACTCAATTCTGACTGGAATTGTCTCGTTCTTGTTCTCAAATTGATGCCCCAGGTGTTTAGTTTTTGGAAAAATTATTCTCATTCACAGATGCAAAATATTCTGAGAGATGTCGACAAAATGGTGAGCAAATGTCATTTGTTAGAAAATGATTTCAACACAATTAACATTAATAGGTCCCAAATTAGCTCCCAAATAACATTAAATGGCTCCAATCACTCCCATTTTAGACTTAATTGGTTCCAAATTTACCCTACTTAAAAGATAATTGCGCAAATTACTCATTGAATAATTAATGTTTAACTATCTAATTAATTAGGTGTGTGAAATCTTACCATAAAATGTAATCCTAACCAATCAAATTATGACACATCATTAATCTCAAATTGATTATAATTATAACCAATTGGAGTCAATTGTTCATAATTGCATATAGTTGCACTCAATTTGTAATAGTACATCTCGGCCATTAAAACTTGATTTGATGATAACTTTCAATCTGATGGTCCGATTCGGGCTTATAACCAGTCGATTTAATTGTTACAACATCAAGATCATTTTAGTGAAGTGAGATTAAGGATCTAATGACCAAAATCAAGATGCATATTTCCAATGCAAAATTACCTTTTTACCCTCCATGTGAGGTTAAATGCGGGTTGTAAAATGGGGGTGTCAACATTGTTGCCATGCCATGTGCTACTTTAGCCCTTTTTGCCCCTTGATATTTCTCTTTCTTGTGTTTCGGCCCTTATTGGTGGGGTGTAAATCTAGATCCTATGGTCTAGCCTACATCCACAAGCGTAGGACTATATTAAAGGGTTTGGATCATTTCCTTTACGTGTCTATATTTGCTTGCTTGCTTCTATACTTTATCTCCATGTTAGCCTCTCTAGATCTAGGCTTTGCCATGCTTCGTGCCCTCCGTGGGTTTGTGCTTGTATGGTTACCTCCGTCCCTTCTAGGGTTTATTTGGATGTAACCACTTGTGAGATACACCTCCATGGTGTTGGTGTGCTTGATTTAAACCTTTCTCCGCTCTATGCGATGTAGTCATGCTTGCTTGCTTTGTGCCACCCGTTTGGCTTTCTTTGCTTCTTTGCATCTTTGTACGCTTGGCTATATGTTTATGCATGAGTCTGTGTATCGTCCATACTCCAATCCAATGGAACTATGGACACTCAATCCAAACCTACATTTGTCCTCCTAGGACACTCCCTTTTGTTTGATAACATGTTTGTTTGCCTCTTCATGTGCTGCACATGTTTGTTCACCCTTCTTTGGCATTTTTTCTAGATTGTCTTTAGCATGCTTTTCCTTCCATTTGTTTCCTTGCTTGTCTACTGGCTTGTTTCATTTGTCCTTGCATGTATACACATGGAGCATGGACACTTAGAGCAAGAGTGTGACCTCCTAGGCTCATGCAAAAAGGGCAAGGATGCAAGCAAGAGGATGCAAGCCCACAACACAAAACTCTGCTGAATTTTTGCTGTGAAAATGGGGCATCCCCAATTGCTGTATTCTCACGTCGAAAGCTTGGTGAGAATAGCATTTTGCATGCCATGACGGATCTGAGGCGAAGTGCGGTCGGATTTCCACCACAAAAATAAGGCAAAATGCTGCTAGATTTTCACTGTGGAAATTTGGCAATGACTTCAAACACACTTGGAAAGCACTGATCAGGACCACACCCATTCCTAAACCAAACCTCAAACCCCAACACATTTATAGCCTCGAAAGCTAATGCCAATAGCTTGTTCTCAATTGCCAATGTCTAAAAATTATGATTTTACCAAAATAAAGGACTGTCCACGGACAGGCATTATGGAGTGCCTAACACCTTCCTCACAGGTAACCAGACTTCTGAACTCAAGAATCAATATTTTTTTCCCATTCACATCAGATTAGGAAAAACGCCATTTTTCTTAACCTAGGATCGATTATAAAATCGAATAGAGTCAGGTGACTAATCACACCTTAAAAAAACCCAATGATTGGTGGTGACTTCACTTACCCTTGGTAATATCCTTAAAATCGACTCATATTCCAGTCACTCACCCTAGGTACGACACACCTGCTCCATATATGCACACGAGTGTCGCCGCGATGGGTGGCCAAGTAGCCGTAAGGCGTCGACAATGATGGTTGTGCACTATGACATTAGGGTAAGGTGTGTAGGCCTATACCCAAGGTCCCTAGCCTCGATGACAAGAAATAAAGTGGTTACCAAAATGATCAGCACCTTGCATGGATCCAATGAGCCAATTATTCCAAAAACGGCTCAACAAAACCAAACCAAACCTAAGTGTGACCCAAAAGCTAAGCCCAAAAGCCCAAGTTTGGCCAAATCTGCCTAAGGCTTTCAAAAGGTGTGTATGCCGGGTATTAGATGCATATGAGCCTAATTTGTGGCGTACGCAACTTTTGGACAAAAACCTCAAATCACTCCATTTCTATTTTAGTGAGATTCTAAGACAACCAACCTAATTAACCAGCTGCTCAAATGTCCCACCTAACCTTAGAACCCTATTCTCCTATAAATATCCTTGTTTTCACCATCCAAAGGGCCTATAGACTTTGCCTACTGAAACTCCGTTGAAATACCATAAAAAAATAAAAATAAAAACCCAAGTTCTTGAGTTGTAGGTTAGAAAGGCGTGAGTAGTGAATGTTAGATTGATATTCAATAATCATCTTGTTAGAAGGTATTCTCCCATTCACTTGAATTCCAACTTCTATTTTGTGCCAAAGTTGTAGTATAGCCATTTAGGGTTAATCCAAAACACCCTAGTTGAGTCATTTCAAGTTGTTGATCCACTCTCAAAGCTATGGTAAGCAATTTCAAACGAGGGACCGATCATCAACATCATTGTAAATGCTATAAGGTGGAGATATGGATCTTTTCCATGATCCATTTCTCCCTCTTGATTGCTGTCAATTTTTATGTTTATATGTGTGAGAGACGCGTCCCTCAAAAAAGAGATTTGGGTACCTTTTTAGGGTACCTCTCTTTTTGGGTAAATGGTATGGAGTCGCCACTTATTTTTCTTTATACAAAAAAATAAGAAAAAATACTAATTACAAAATACATGACTGAATAGTTCTCTTCATTGATTAGATAAAAGAAATTACAAGCTGAAAGAAAATTAAAAAGTTACATACCTTGGGTCCTAGTTACATTCTACCTAAAAGATACAAAGACAAGGCTAGATCTACTTAGCCAAAGACCTAAATCTAGAGGCTAGGTTACGGAATGGGAAGGTAGTAGGCACCCATTCCGCCTAGACAAAGTCTGGTCTTCTAGACTCTTGTCACCAATGTACCATTTATGCATGTCATGTATGATATGTTGAACATGTGACACAAAACTAAATCACATAAATTTATTTATGAATGAAGTCTCTTTTTTTGTTTAAAAAATATCTGATCTGGTTTTAGTTGGTAAAAAAAATGATTTTTATTTGTCAAAATATTAGATCTGTTTTGTAGTATTAAAAAAGATGGTTTTTTATGACAAAAATTCGGATTTGTTTTGTAGAATTAAAAAAGATGGTTTTTTATGACAAAAATTCAGATCTGTTTTGTTATATTTTTTACAAAGAATGAAAAAGATCTTTTAAGAAGAGAGTTTCACTCATAATCCAAATTTATGCAATCATGAATTAAAATAAACACAATCACAATAATACACAATCCCTTTCTTTATTTCAACAATTTGCATGTATTAAGAAAATTAGATTTGCATCTTAAGAAAGATGCAAATAAGTTTTTAATTGAGAAAAATTCAGATTTGCATCTAATGAAGATGTAGATCCATTTTTATTTTGAGAAAAAGTCAGATCTACATCTTATAAAGATGCAGATCTATTTTTGTTTTGAGAAAAAGTCAGATCTACATATTATAAAGATGTAGATCTGTTTTGGTTTTAGGAAAAATAATTGTTCACATGCAGATTATCGACATTCAAGAAAGAGATTAAAAAATTGCATATAAACAATCATGCTTTAAACAAAACAATGATTAATAGTTCATGCTACAGATAAAACAATCATTAACATAAAAAGAGGCATAAAGAAAAAAAGGGTGAAAGAAACAACCTCTTGCATGAGCACACTTTGTTCTTGAGAGGATGTTTTAGGGTTCAAAGAAACTTGTTCAGCTATCTTTGAAACCTAAAAACCCTAATTTAAGTACCAACACTCAGAGAGATCAAAAAATATGGGTGGTTTGAGAGTAAAAAATGTATGCCTCTTAGAGCGTAGAAAAAAGGTGTAGAATTATGAGGTTCAGTCTCTATTTATAGAGGCCAGAAGACTCTAAAAAATAGGTATGGACGATTAGGGTTTAAATCCGGACGCATCCTTTTGTGAAAATATCGAAAAGGGTGTCCCAAAGGCCGTTAGGCCAAAGCCCACATGATGGCAATTCAGCACTTTTAAAGTGCCGAATTGGCTTTTGGATTCCGAATGCACTTCCATGTTTGGGTGCCATTTGGACTCTCCTTCTAGGGTTTTTTGGCTAGTCCTTGTACCTAGACATATTTTCATCCTCTGTCTATGATTTTTTATCTCTTTTTTTGGATAACTTAGGCTTTTTAAAGAGCAATTATTTTGAATAATTATCTTGTGGATAAATCCCTTAAAATAAATCTTGATAAAGTTCAGATTATCCACAATTTTATTGTTATCCAATCATCCATTTTATTCCCATGCATGCATCCCTATTTTAAATGCTAATTATCAACCAATCACAAAATTATCTAATCAATTTTAATTGTTTAACCAATCAGAATTAATTTAAATTGATCATGTGTGGTCAATTCTACCTAGACACAATGCATGTTGACTGTGCAAACTTGATCATGTGATATCTTTTTATCTGATGGTCCGATTTGAAAACCGGAAACACCTTTGTGACCGTTAGAATCTCAAGATCATTTTTATGATATGCAATGAACAAATTGATGCATGTAATGCAATTATGATTTTTGGGGTACATGAATTGGTCATTCAAGTTATTCTCCTTGATTAAATCATGGGTACAAAATTGAGTGTCTACAGAATGCCCCTCATTGACAGAGCTTGAAAAGCGAATGTCAATGTAAAACAAAGACACATGATTTTAGCGACCATGATTTAATTGAAGTTGAATCTTTAAAGATTACCTAGCCCTCGAACCTTAAACCTTGGAACATAGAACTAGCCTTATCTTTTGACTAAAAAAACAATGAAAATACCGGACTTAGCTAGTAGTTGACGACTCTGGAAATGATTCTTAGCAATTGGGGTGACCAGGAAACTTTCCTATCCTGATCTTGAAAATGGAGTTGTCTAGGATGACGACCAAAGGGATCTCCTCCACTTTGATAATCTGGAACTGAAATAATGATCAAGGGGATCTCCTCAACCTCAATCTGGATTTGCTTTCTGCAAATAGTCAAACTTTAGAGTTAGACTTTAACTGATAGTTGCTTCGTGGTCCCACTGTTTCTGTAATGTGTGATTTTCATTTGCTCACTCTTGACTTGAACTTTATCAAGAAAAGTTTAATTGACAAAAGATTTTTCTTTTGAGAAACATTTGATTGATTTTTAGTGGTTCTTTGAAAAAGATTTGATCTTTGAAAACTTGAATCTTGGAATTGGAAACTGAAAATTTTGAATTTGAAACTTGAAACTTGAAAGAAAAACTAAAGTCAATCTTTTAAATATAGGAGACCTACTGTCGATCCTATAATGTATAGGAGAACTATTGTCGATTCTATGAGTTTTAGGAGAACTAAGGTTAATCTCTTAAAGGTAGGAAAGCTACTATTGATCCTATGATGTATAGGAGAACTACTGTCAATCCTATGAATTTTGGGAGAACTAAGGTCAATCCCTTAAAGGTAGGAGAGAGACTATCGATCCTAAGATGTATAGGAGAACTACTGTTGATCCTATGAATTTTGGGAGAACTAAGGTCGATCCCTTGGAGGTAGGAAAGCTATTGTCAGTCCTATGAATGTATAAGATAACTATTGTCGATCCTATGAGTTTTGGGAGAACTAAGGTCGATCTCTTAAAGGTAGGAGAGCTACTATCGATCCTACGATGTATAAGAGAACTACTGTCAATCCTATGAATTTTAGG
Organism: Quercus gilva; assembly: GCA_023621385.1. Lineage (NCBI taxonomy): Eukaryota > Viridiplantae > Streptophyta > Magnoliopsida > Fagales > Fagaceae > Quercus > Quercus gilva. The sequence continues at coordinate 60,342,118 of CM042476.1, read as the reverse complement.
AGAACTAAGGTTGATCCCTTAAAGGTAGGAAAGCTACTATCGATCCTACAATGTATAGGAGAACTACTGTCGATCCTATGAATTTTGGGAGAACTAAGGTCGATCCCTTGGAGGTAGGAGAGCTATTGTCAATCCTATGAATGTATAGGAGAACTATGGTCGATCCTATAAGTTTTGGGAGAACTAAGGTTGATCCCTAAAAAGTAGGAGAGCTACTCTCGATCCTACAATGTATAGGAGAACTATTGTCAATCCTATGAGTTTTAAGAGAACTAAGGTCGATCCCTTAAAGGTAGGAGAGCTACTATTGATCCTACGAGGTATAGGAGAACTATTGTCGATCTTATGATGTTTGGGAGAACTAAGGTCGATCCCTTGAAGGTAGGAAAGCTATTGTCGATCCTATAAGGTATAGGAGAACTACTGTCAATCCTATGAGTTTTGGCATGTATGAAATTATTTGAAAGAAAATTGTACTTGATTCAGAAAAGTTTAGAGTTTGGAATTTACAATTTGAAATTTGGGATTTGGGATTTGAAAATTTTGGAATTGGAAATTTGGGATGTGAAAATTTGTACATGGATTTGAGAGTTTGAGATTTGGAATTGAAAATTTGATGTTGAGACATTGTCATTGTGTTGTTGTGTGATCTTGTTGGAATTTGGGGCATTGTATGATTGATCATGTCGTATTGTTGGCTTTGGAGCATTTTTGAAGTGTTGAATCTTTTGGTCATGGTGTAATCTAGACAATGTTACCGCTTATGAAATTTTGGCCATGTTGGTAATTTGTGATGTTGTTAGATTAATTTTGGTTTAGATTTTGGAAGCATTGACATTATGAAATTTTGGCAATGTTGGTAATTTGTGATGTTGTTGAATGAACTTTGGCTCGAATTTTGGGGGGCATTGAAGTCATGAAAAATTTGTTATGTAGGCCTGGTTGAACAAAATCATGATGAATGTGGAAGATTTGTTGGCATGTGTAAGTCTTATTTCATGAGCATGGCAAAGTTTTGGGAGGATGAGTATGGAAAATTTTTATGGATATGGAAAAATTTTGTTGGATATATGATGTTTGAGGTCTGTTTGGATATAACTTATTTTTGTTGAAACTGAAAACTGAAAACTGAAAACACTGTAGCAAAATAATTTTTAAATGTGTGAATAGTGCCATGGGACCCATTTTTAATATTTTTTTTTTCTGAATAAAGTGGTCGTAGGTCCCATGAACAGTGCATGAACAGTATTGCTACAGTGCATGACAGTGCTGCTACAATGCATGAATAGTGATAATTGTCCCCTAAAGCAAAACGCATGAAAAAAAGAAAAGAAAAAAGAAGAAGCAGAAAATGCAAAACGCAAACGCAAGATAATCTGAATCCAAACACTCATTTGATCATGGAAAATTTTGTGGTTATGATTTAAAAAAATATGTTGGAATTTTTGCGATTGTACATGGACATGGTCATATGGGAATTTTTTCGATTGGCATGGTTATGGGAAAAATTTGGCAGTTGTGTATGGACATGTCAAAAATTTTGGTTATGTTACAATTTGGTGGGGCATTGATTATTTTGTTGTGGGACATTGACTTTTTTCGGCGCATGGGAATTTTTTGGACATATGATTTTGGTCATGGGAAATTTTTTTTTGTCGTGGGAGATTTTTGATCATGTGGTTTTGGTTATGGGAAATTTTGGACACGTGATTTTGGTTATGGAAAATTTTTTGGACACGTGATTTTTTATGAAAAGATGATGACGATGATTATTTCTTTTTTTTTTTTTGAAAATGAATGAGGCATGGCTGAATGCCCCTAGTTTGCAAATGGATGCATGACATTTTAAAAACTTTGATATTTGAGGAAAAGATGGTTTCTTTTTTAAAATGGATGAGGCATGGCCAAATGCTCCTAGTTCAGCAATCAATGTGAATTTTGAAAAATCTTATTGTGTAAGGACCTTCAATAACGAATAATTTGAGTAAAACAAGATCAAAATCACAAAATTGGGCAAAACAAGGATTGTTGGGATAATGGGCCAATGGGCTCTATTGGAGTGCTGATTGGCACATCTAAACTGAAGATTGACGGTGATTGTTGAGTAGATGAAAGATCCATGTCCACCTCCTACAAAAGATTCTTCTCATGAACTTGTTAGTACTCAGTTATTATAAAAATGTTTTGGGCCAATGCCCCTAGTTTAGACATGCTTGCACAGAAAATTGATGATATGCTTAATGTAAAACAGATGCTCCTAGCCTAAATTCACACCAAAAAAAAATAATAATAATAATAATTTGATTTTGATCCTTTGAAAAAAATGTTTTTTGTAAGTGATTGTGATCGGGCCCTTTGAAAAGGCTTCCTACGTATCTCTCTCATAGAGGATCAGGTCTAAACGTAATTCAGAACAAAGTTTAGAAAAATCTTTTTTGAAATGATTTTTTTTTTTTTTTTTTGGGTGATTGTGACCATGCCTTTGAAAAGGCTGCCTACGTACTTCTCTTATAGAGGATCAGGTCCAAACGTAGTTTGAAATAAAGTTTTGAAATTTTTTTTTTAAATGAAGTTTCTTTGTGGGTGATTGTGATCGGGCAATTGAAAAGGCTACCTACGTACCTCTTTCATTGAGGATCAGGTTCAAACATAGTTCAAAACAAGAACAAAAACAAAAAAAAAAAAAAACAAAAAAGTTTTGAAAATCTTTTTTTTTTTTTTTAAATGAAGTTTCTTTTTTTTTTCTTTTTTTTTTTTTTTTTTGAAAAACAACAATTTAATTAGAATGAGATTTTTTGCAATTTTAACATTTTCAAATGAACAGAAGGTGATCCTTTGAACAACCTCGTTTGCCAATCATAGTGCTCAATTGTTAACTCAATCTCATTGGCTAGAAAGGATTTGAAAGCACTAAAAGCATGTAATCAAATTTGCTTCTTCATTCTGAAAAAAAAAAATAAAAAAATAAAATAAAATAAAATAAATAAAATAAAATATTAAGTCTTCAAAGACAATCAAAGAAATGAAATGCTCAGGGATCACACATGTTGGGAATAAGCAAGGAAGGGGAAAATCCCAAGTTTAAAGGTTTGAAAATTTTTGAGAATTTGGAAATTTGTTCTCTTGAGAGTCATTTTCTATTGGAAGCAAACAAAGGAAGTGTTTAGGACTTAGAAAAAAATTTTGGTCACTTGAGAATTTTGTGAAAGATATCAACCATTGGGGCTTGATAATCTTGAGCAATTTCCTCCTTAATCCAAGAGAAAATATTATCAAAGCTTAATGCGTACTTTCAATCAAAAGGTCTTCAAGGAGGTTTTTATTTAAAGGTTGTAATGTAGGCTGAGTTCAAGTCATTGAAAAGAAGGATATAAAAGGCTCAAAAATCCTTATGATGTTTCCCCAAGTATGCAATACTTTAAATTCAAGCATTGGATGATTTTTCCACATGACTCTACTGCTAAAATCTTTGTCATGTTCATCATCTTCTCATCGGTCTTCATTGATTCCTTTCATTTGGTCTTGATCTTTTAAGCTTGATGACTTCCTCTTTTTGGTCTTCTTAGCATCCTATCTTGTGATTAGATCACTCACTCTCATTTTTTTTTTTTTTTTTTTTTTTTTGTGAAAGAATCTTTTTGATTTTTTTTTTTTTTTTTTGCCCTAATTTTGCCTAGATTGCCCTCTTTTTTTCTTTTCTTTCTTTTTTTGAAATTTTATTGGCTTTCACTCAACTGAATTTTTTCCAATTTGACAGACTTCCATCTTTCCTAGATGATTGTCCATGATTCCCTCTTATCCTTTCTAATGCAATTTCATTTTTCTTGACTTGACTGTACACACTTTTTTTACGAAATGTGTCTTATTTTTTATTTTCCTCATCTTCCTCAATTTGATTAAATTTCTTCTCTTGATGAATCTTCATTTTTGCTCATTCTTCTCAACTTGAATGATCTTTCATGGAATCTCATGTCTCTTGTGTCTTTTGATGAATTAGTATTCTCTCACAATTTGATGAAAATTCTTGCATTCACTTTTCTCTTTCTTTTTTTTCTTTTTTTTTTTGGCTAAAGTCTTTTCTAGCTTGATAGCCTTCTCTTTTTTCTCACAGTTTGATGCTTTCTCAAAATCTTATCTCTCCTTGATCGATTTCCTTTCTACCTAGCTTTGATGAACTCTTTTTTTTTTTTAACTTGATAAATCTGCCTCTTTTGAACTTGTCATATTTTCTTCATAAGGTCAACACTTCCTTATCTTGAGAGTTAAGCATGCATTAATTTCCCCACCCAATGTTTAAGTTTTTAATGGGTTCATTACAAAAAACTGTTAGGTTCTAAAGACTTAGGATTTTATGTATTTAGAACTCTAATGTGTAATGTTGGCAAACCATGATCAAAACAATATGTTTAGTCTTGTTTAGGCTTGCTCAAAGTTGATTAATTATTGTAAAGTTGGAATCGAGAGGCTGCAGAAGTCTTTGTGACTTTCGGCTTGGCTCGATCGATCGAAGGATAGTCACAAACCATGATCAAAACAATATGTTTAGTCTTGTTTAGGCTTGCTCAAAGTTGATTAATTATTGTAAAGTTGGAATCGAGAGGCTGCAGAAGTCTTTGTGACTTTCGGCTTGGCTCGATCGATCGAAGGATAGACTCGATCAATCAAAAGTCGGCCAGATCGTTTTTTCTGCAGAATTTCCAACTCAGCCCTACCTTATTAAATGTTTAGGGTTTTATGTTTTTGCCCTAGGTATATAAGGCAAAACCCTAGCCACGTTTTCTGAGTTGCTCCTATTGTATTGTTGCTCATACTTTTCTGTTTTATGTAAATCTCTTGTGAGATCTAGAGGAGCTTTCCTTTACACAAAGCTTAGGGTTTTCAAGGTAGAGATTACTTCAACATTTTGATGATCAACTCGGTTGCTGCCATTGGAGCTTAAAGAATAACAAGTGTGGGTGCTTGTAGCTGATTGGAGAATTTAAGAAAGAAGGAGTCCGTGGATTCGGAGCTTGCACGTAGTCGTGTCAGTAAATTCTACTGGTGGATAGCATTAAGAAGTCAAGCAGGGAGCTTATAAGTCCTTTTGTATGAACTTTGATTTTTTTCATAGTGGATTCAGGTTTACCTTAAGGATAGCTAAGTCAAATTCTCCCCAGGTTTTTACCGTGTGGTTTCCTGGGTTATCATATTTTGTGTTATTTATTTTTCCGTTGCTTTATATATTCTTGATATGATTGTGTGACTGTGATAACCTAGAATTGCATAATTTGACTAAGTTAATCACTTGGCTAATTCTCTAGGTTAATCTAATTGTGGTTTAAGGGGTCTAAAAACCGTCCAAGTGGTATCAGAGCGGGTAGCTTTTTTTGTTGAAGATCTTTTGATCTCTGAGCTGATCCTTGACCCCTGTTGTCATGGAACACAGACACTCTCTTGTTGTTCCTTCTCACTTTGATGGGAATAACTATGCTTATTGGAAAGTAAGGATGAAAGCATTCCTGAAATCCATTAATGAGAGGATTTGGAATTCCATTGAGTACGGATGGGAGAAGCCCACTACTCTTATGAGTGAGTGGCAGACTTCTCAAAAAGAAGTAGCTGCATTTAATAGCAAAGCTATAAATGCCATCTTTAATGCTGTTTCTATGGAGGAATTTAAGAGAATCTCAAATGTTGAGGTTGCTCATACTACTTGGAAAATCCTCCAAATTGTGCATGAAGGCACAAAGGCTGTCAAAATAAATAAGTTGCAGCAGTTAACTTCTAGGTTTGAAAGCATTAGGATGTCTAATGATGAATCCTTTGATGAATTTTATGCCAAACTGAATGATATTGTTAATTCTGCTTTTAATTTGGGTGAAGTCTATGATCAACCTAAAATTGTTAGGAAGATTCTTAGATCTTTAACTGAAGACTTTAGACCCAAAGTGACTGCCATTACTGAGAGCAAGGATATGGACTCCATCCCTGTGGATGAACTTGTAGGATCTCTTCAGTCATATGAGTTAGACCTACCCAAAGTTAACAAATCCAAATCAATGGCTCTTAAGTCTGTTGATGATGTTGATGCTGGTGGATTTGATAATGAGCTCTCTACTACAGAGATTGCTTACCTTGCCAAGAACTTTAGAAACTTTCTTAGGAATACTAATAGAAGGGCAAGGAATACAAACACTGCTGAACCTAGAAATTTTAGGAAGAATGATCCCATTAAGGTTAGCAACACTGAAAAACCTAGAGATAAAGTAGGTCAATCTTCAAATAATTCTTTGGGTTCTCAATGTTTTAGTTGTCAAGGGTATGGTCATGTTAAATCTGAATGTCCAACATTCTTGAGGTCTAAGGGCAAGGCTATGGCTGTAACCCTTAGTGATAATGAGGTTTCTGATGATGAGTATGGATGTGACGAGGATGGAAACTTCATTACTTTCACTGCTACTGCTGTAGTAAATGAAAGCATATCTGTTGAGGAGAACCCTTCTGATGGGGAACTCTCTGAGGATGCAGATCTTCGAGAGGCTTATAATAAACTTTGCAAAGTTGCTGCAAAGGATGCTATAAATGTTGAACTTGGCCTGAAGAAAATTGAATCTCTTGAGCTTGATAAGAAAAATTTGCTTGTTAAATTGTTCGATGCTAATGATCTTTTGAACAATGTGAAAGCTGAGAATATGCTGTTGATTGATAAAGCTAAGAAATTAGAACTTGATTTATCTGTTGCTAGATCTGCTAGTTCTAAACTTGATCAAATGTTGAGTGTTCAAAAGTATCCTTCTGATAAATTTGGTTTAGGTTTTGTTGAGAGCATCTCTGTGTCTGCACCCCATTCCACTATCTTTGTTCCTTCATCTTCTTCTGAACCTTCTGTGAGCGAGGGTGTGAGTGAAACTGTCATACCCCCTGTGAGAGAGGTTGTCAAATCTTTAGAAGTTTCACCACCTAAGAAGATTGGGGTTGATTTGAAAGAGTCTAAACCTAAGTAGCCTACCCAATCTAAGGACAAGATGCATGGTAAACTTGTTTGGGTTTGTTATTATTACGGAAAGTCTGGACACATTCGTCCTAACTGTTACAAGTTTCAAGCTGCTAAGAGAGCAAATAAACCAAAAGTGTCTGTGCCTCAAGCACAAGATCCTATGGCACTTATTGGTGAATTGGTAAAGGTGTTAAACCTTTATTTAAATCCTGGAGTTAGGAATCACTCAAACATAAATACGAACTCCAATGCTCGTGTTGCATCTAAAAGGTTTTTGATGCAAAAGACTCAATCTAATTGAGTTTTTCTGACATGGTCCTTGTGCTTCATTGCTCATTCCTCTGTGACCATTGTTCTTTGGTATTTGTGTTTTTGTTTTCTAGGACTTGCATTGCATTACATTCATGCATTTCATTCTAGGACTTATTTACACAAGACAAAGTGTTTGACATTATTTTTTCTTGGTTTTTGAAAACAAGGTTGGTCAATTTATTTACACAGAACATGTCTTGTGTACCTTGTTTAGCTTTGATGAACTTATTTATTGCACTTTACTAGTTGAAACTTTGTAGTGCATGTTGTGTGGGAAAGATGTTTATGGTGTTTATCACTTTGTCTTAATCTTGACGTCACATGTTATTTGACTGTCGAACTTGATCCTTTTGAGAAAGACATAAATAACCATCTCACCACTGTTCACTAACCAATCACGAACACCTTAGTGCATATCATAAGATTTTGTGTTCGAAAAAGTGTAGCACATGCACAAAAAGAACATAAGGTGTAGCCTCGGATTAATTGCTTAATGCTTAAAATTGGTGTGTACTATTAGGCATGATGCCAATTCACATAATTAAAATTGGTGTGTACTATTAGGCTTGATGCCAATTCACATAATTATGAGGCAAAATTCAAGAAACCTACATGATTGCAAGCTTATATTCTAGGAGATGTGGGAGTTATATGATGTAACTCTTTAGGTGATAGTCTCTTTTAAATTCTGTGTGATGAATTTTGTAGACTTTGTGATTGATCTCTATTCACATATCACCTCACATGTATCTGAAGTTTTTGCTAGTTGCACGCATTACACAAGTTACTCTTTGCTAAACACTGTACATGTTATTGTGTGTGTTTTTGCTCTGACCAACCAAGTTTGAAAATATCTTGAGAATTATGCACAACATATTTGTTGCTTGAGAATCTAAAGGGAGAATGGTTGAAAATTTGTTTTGAGAAATTGGGGTTAAAATTTGGGTTTTTGAAAAAGCATTCCATTTCATCTCATACTCATACATTTTGTTTCATTGTTTTTAATGCTTTGAGGAGTTATTTTCAAAATTTGGTTTGAGTTTTTCAAAACTGTAATTTTTCTCAAAATGCTGTGAGCCGCTGCCTGTTTCGATCGATCCAATCTATTTTTCGATCGATCAAAAATACTTAAAATTCTTTTAAAAATCTTGGATTGATTCGATCGATCGAATGTGATTTTCGATCAATCGAATGTCGCGAATCAATTTTTTTTAAAACACTATTCTTGACTGATTCAAAACACCTTTTCAAAAGTTTTTCAAACTTTTCTTCTCTCTCCGACTAGGCAAGGCTCTACAATCAATTTTTTGTCGTTTTCCTCCAAATTTTTTGCAAGGATTCTCTTTCCTCAAGCTGGTAAGACTATTTTGCCCCTTCTTTTGAGTTTATTTTCAAGTTTTCATGCATTATTCTCTCTAATTTTCGGACTATGCATCTTTTTGGGGTTTTTGATGTTTCAATCCCTATTTTGTGAATTTGATCAATGGGTTTTTATGGGGACATGATATAAACATAATATTGATGGTTCAATTTGATCAATTTTGGGATTTGTGAAAAATTAAAAATTCTAGGGCTTGTATTGCATCCGAATTGGGGATTTTGTTCAATTAGGTTGAATTTGATGAAATTGGCTTGTTGTTTTGATGTAACCAAGCATTATATTCTGTATGTTGTGTTATGTGATGCTCAATTCATCAATTTGTTTTAAAAATTTCAACAAGTGGTTTTTCAATTTTGGTGTTTTTGTTAGAAACCCTATGTTCAAGCCAATTTTGTTAATCTGACCTTTAATTGAACTTAATTTTTACTGCATTAGAACATGCATCATGACATTTTAATTGTTCATGCATCATATAGATTTTATTCTTTTTTTTTGTGCTAATTTGTAGTCAGCCATTGTTTTTTTTTTTTTTTTTTTTTTGTTCTACTTTGTGTCTCTGTCCTTTCCTTAGCATCATGCCTAGGAAGACTAAAGCCCATAGGTCAATTCCCTCTTCTTCTCCTCCCTCACCTTCCTTTGACTGTGAGAGATTTCCGAGTGAGAAAAAACAAGAGATTTTTGAGAAGCTGAACCTTAAGAGGAAAATTTGGGCTAAGCGTTCTGTTGTCTTAGATGAGTTAGATCCTGCCATTAGGGAAAATTTTGAGCATCGGGGCTGGTTACCTTTGTTGGATATTTTTGATCCTCCTCCTCTGGCTACCTTGATTAGAGAGTTCTTTTCAAACATCTCTATCCACGTCTATGATTCCAACACTCTTGTTAAGAGTTAGATACGAGGTGTAGCGTACACCATTACTCCTACGGTAGTGGCTGATGCTCTAGGGGTACCTTTGGTCCAGCACCTTGTTTACCCTTATGATGAGTCTCCTTTGTTGAGTGATGTCATGTCTTACATCACTGGGTCTTCTATCCAGTGGGGTTCTGATCCTTGGATCACCACTACTGAGCTATCTGAGTTACATTATCTTTTCTTTAGGATAGCTTGTCATTCATTTTGGCCCATTTCTCATCTTCACACCATTCCTTTCAAGCAGTGTGTATTTTTGTATGCTCTTGTCACTGATACTCTTATCAGTTTTCCTCACTTGTTTCTTTGTTCTTTGAACGAAGTTTATAGGAGTTCATCTACATCTCATGCTCTTGTCCATCCTATCTTTATTCATAGGATTTTGCTTTATCTTGGTCTAGATGATTTCCCTTCTTCTGAGCCCATACATGTTATTGGTCCCATAGATGCGTCTTTTTTTAGACAGATGGCTGCTCATCTTCGAGCTGGCTCTAAACACCCTAGGTATGAGCCTTCTGGTTCCACACCCCCTCCTTCTTCTTCTACAAGTCCTGCTAGTGAGGATGTTCATGATCCTGTTGGCGATGCTACTGCTGCTATTCCTCCACCTCCTTCGGATGACTTTGATGTACGTCGTACCTTGGAGACTGTCATGACTGTTCAGGTGGCTTATGGTCGGATTTTGGTGGACTTGCTTGATGAGATACGTGCTCTAAGAGCTGACTTGGTGCATCTTCGTTCACCCTCACCACCTCCTTTTGATGACATGTGATTGTCCTTTGGCATTCCATCACAAAAAAGGGGAGTAGTTTTGCGAGTAGTTTTGAGAGATTTGTAGAGGAGATTTTGTTATTAGGGGGAGTTTTTTCTTTTGTTTTTACGGAGCTAGTTGAGATATTAGATTGTATCTAGGTGCTTCCCCGTGTATACTTTCTTTTGATATCATTTTTGGGCTATTCATGTTAGGGGAGATACATTGCTTTTGATATATGATTCTTGATTCATGTGTTCACTACTTATTGATTTATATTGTGAGTTATTCATTGATATATGTCTTTATTATGTGTTGTGTGAACTTTCAAGAATGTTTTTATTTTTTGGTGTATCTAACTTAGGGGGAGAGTTAGTTTACATATTTGTTGATTTACTGTTTTTCTGTCACACATGTGTTTATGCGTTTGTTGAGTGTCTAAGGAATATATAGGTTGATTCAACTGAGCTACTGTCTACACTTGCAACTGATGGATAGTAGTTAGGATTAAATTTTATTTTATGAGCATTACTTTTTGTAAAGGGCTTTTTATTTGTATACTTTGAGCTTTTAGTTTGTGTTTTGTCACGGATTGCCAAAGGGGGAGTTTGTTAGGTTCTAAAGACTTAGGATTTTATGTATTTAGAACTCTAATGTGTAATGTTGGCAAACCATGATCAAAATAATATGTTTAGTCTTGGTTAGGCTTGCTCAAAGTTGATTAATTAATGTAAAGTTGGAATTGAGAGGCTGTAGAAGTCTTTGTGACTTTCGGCCTGGCTCAATCAATCAAAGGATAGACTTGATCGATCGAAAGTTGGCCAGATCGTTTTTTCTGCAGAATTTCCAACTCAGCCCTACCTCATTAAACATTTAGGGTTTTATGTTTTTGCCCTAGGTATATAAGGCAAAACCCTAGCCACGTTTTCTGAGTTGCTCCTATTGTATTGTTGCTCATACTTTTCTATTTTGTGTAAATCTCTTGTGAGATCTAGAGGAGCTTTCCTTTACATAAAGTTTAGGGTTTTCAAGGTAGAGATTACTTCAACATCTTGATGATCAACTCAGTTGCTGCCATTGGAGCTTGAAGAATAACAAGCGTGGGTGCTTGTAGCTGATTAAAGAATCCAAGAAAGAAGGAGTCCGTGGATTCAAAGCTTGCACGTGGTCGTATCAGTAAGTTCTACTGGTGGGTAGCATTAGGAAGTCAAGCGGGGAGCTTGTAGGTCCTTTTGTATGAATTTCGATTCTTTCATTGTGGATTCAGGTTCACCTTGAGGATAGCTAGGTCAAATCCTCCCCAGGTTTTTACTGTGTGGTTTCCTGGGTCATCATATCTTGTGTTTTTTATTTTTCCGCTTCTTTATATATTCTTGATATGATTGTGTGATTGTGATAACCTAGAATTGCATAATTTTACTAAGTTAATCACTTGGCTAATTCTCTAGGTTAATCTAATTGTGGTTTAAGGGGTCTAAAAACCGTTCAAAAACAAGCTAACTATTTAAAGGCTTAAGTTGGCTAGCAATGGATAATTATTGTAATAGGTGTCAAGGAATAATGTGGGTTATCGAAGTCGGCCTCCTATCCCTAGTGATGCTTTCTTGTAAGCACAGCAACCTAAACTCTTTTAGTAAATTATTCTTGGAATAAGGGCTCTAATGCTCCAATGATATGACAAAATTTTGAGAGATAGGGATTGAGTGTGTGTGGTTTGAGAAATTTGGATGAATGGATGCATTTTTTTTATTGCCTTTTAGGACCTTTTCTTATCATATTTTGAATGTTTAGCAAAAGTCTTTACATGAATTGAATGAAGTTAAATCCCTTTTTGGAATAATTGATTGGTAAAGCAGTTAATCATCATGATTTGGAAGAAGGTTTGTCAAATGGATCTTCTTGTATTCTCTTGAAAAGAAGGGTTTTTGAAAAATTTTGGAGTCTTTGAAGAACAAGAAAAAGGGTTTTTAGGAAAATGTTACTAAGAAGGCCCAATGCCCCTAGTGAATATATATATACATATATATATTGAAAATGATCTGAAAGGACTTGAGGGCCCAATGCTCCTAGTTGAAAAATCTTTTTTTTTTCTTTTTAATTTTTTTTGAATATTTTTTTTTTACTCTTTTATTTTTTTAATTTTTTTGATTAGATTTTTTTTTCTATATGAATAACATGATGAATCAAATGCATCAAACACAACATGGACTTTATTAAGCAAATAACCAACTAGAAAGCAAATCCTAAATAAACAATAAAACCAAAGAACCAAAATGAAATTCAAACAAAGTTAGGATGACTAGCTGATGATGGTGGAGCAATGACTTGTTTATCAATCAGATTTTGAATGGCATGTCGCAGATTGATACATTTGTCTGTCTGATAGTCGGGTTCTTGATGATATTTGCAGAACTCATGTGACTTGTAACCTTTAGGCAGTGAGCTTGGAAGAGGTCAAGGTTCAAGTGGACCAAGATGCCCTTCAAGTTTGAGCCTTTCAAATAGTTGGCTCTTAGGCATGTGGATTTCATTGAACTTTCTTCGAGGCCTAGAATTGACAATTAATGATTTGACTGCACCATTATTGATGTGGCAAGGCACTACCTTCTTGGGGATTGAGTCCATCGACATGTTCTTGTTGATTGGAAAGGATAGTTGGAAAGACAACTCATTGAAATCCCTAGCTATTTTCTTTAGAAATTGGAAGTGTGGGATCTCTTCGGGTTCTAGTGAATTATCCTTGCACAAGGTAGAGAGCATAGATTGGTTGGCTAAACTGACTTGTAATGCAGAGTTGGCAATCCGAGAGATTTGGGCTAGCTCTTCATTTGTCTTCTCTTCTCCTTCCCGGATGGAGTTGAGAAAATCTTCAATTCTTTCTTGGCTCATTAGGGTTGAACCTTCCTTAGGCTTGATGAGCTTGAACTTATGATTCAAAAGGTTGAAATCTCAGTGGACTTTAGCTCTGGGTTGTCTGTCTCCAAATGTGGGGGTTTGAAGTGTCTCCTCCCATTTGTAGGTATTAGGTTGCTTGATTGGGGTTTAAAGTGTCTCCCCACATTTGTTGGTATTAGGTTGCTTGATTGGGGCTCGAAATATCTCCCCCCATATGTTGGTGCTTGGTAATTTGATTGGGGTTTGAAGTATCTTGTAAGTTGGACATGGGATTGTAAGGTTGCAGCAGCAGAGTGTCCTCTATGCTCACAGGCTTCAGTACCGTGATGGGAGTGATGGGCTTGGAACTGGAGCCACTAGCTTGAGTGTCGGCCTTAGGTTCTTTTCGTAGCCTTCCTTCGAATCTTGGCCAAATTCTTCCTTCTCTCTCTCTCTAGAACAAGCTCTCTCTTGGGTCAATTAAAGCCAGGTCACCATCTGCATCAAACAACCAAGCAAAACAAACACACACAACATGCAATGCAATTTTAACCGAGACCGACCTAAGGGTAGGTTCTAAGTCATTACGTTGTAGGGTGGGTTTGTTGCTTCATCGTTTCCCATAGCTAGGACGTTACACCTCCTAACTTGTAATGTAATGAACATTACGTTGGTCCGAATGGCATGGTTTGTCAATTATAGTCAACAGGAAATGATCCAATGACTTTAGGCTATGTGTTGGTGTATTCGCCACAGGGTACCCGAATCGAAATGATCCAGGAAGACCGGTAATCCATGGTTACTACCACCACAAAATTGTTGAAAAGGGGTGCATACATTGTTGTTTGGATGGCACACACAATGACAGTTAGAAAAAGATTTTAATAAACAATACAAACAACAAAATATCATACAACAAAAATATCAACATCTCATCAAACATAAATAAACAAACAAACAACTATATCATGCAAGACCATGCAAAACAATGGTACATATTTGGTCACTTAAGTCTAATATGAAGCTTAGCCCTTGACATCCCTAGTGGAGTCGCCACTGTGAGAGATGTGTCCCTCAAAAAAGAGATTCGGGTACCTTTTTAGGGCACCTCTCTTTTTGGGTAAGTATTATGAAGTCACCACTTATTTTTCTTTATACAAAAAAATAAGAAAAAATACTAATTACAAAATACATAACTGAATAGTTCTCTTCATTGATTGAACAAAAGAAATTTCATATTTGAAAGAAAATTAATAAGTTACATACCTTGGGTTCTAGTTACATTCTACCCAAAAAATACAAAGACAATGCTAGATCTACTTAGCCAAAGACCTAAATCTAGAGGCTAGGTTACGAAATGGGAAGGTGTTAGGCACCCATTCCACCTAGACAAAGTCTGGTCTTCTAGACTCTTGTCACCAATGTACCATTTATGCATGTCATGTATGATATGTTGAACATGTGACACAAAACTAAATCACATAAATTTATTTATGAATGAAGTCTCTTCTTTTGTTTAAAAAAAATCTTATTTGGTTTTAGTTGGTAAAAAAAATGATTTTTATTTGTCAAAGTATCAGATATGTTTTGTAGTGTTTAAAAAGAGGTTTTTTTTTATGACAAAAATTCAGATATGTTTTGTAGTACTAAAAAAGAGGGTTTTTTATGACAAAAATTCAGATCGGTTTTGTAAATATTAAAAGAGAGGGTTTTTTTATAACAAAAATTCAGATTTTTATAACAAAGAATGAAAAAGATCTTTTAAGAAAATAGTTTCACTCATAATCCAAATTTATGCAATCATGAATTAAAATAAACACAAACACAATAATACACAATCGCTTTCTTTATTTCAACAATTTGCATGTATTAAGAAAATCAAATTTGCATCTTAAGAAAGATGCAAATAAGTTTTTAATTGAGAAAAATTCATATCTGCATCTAATGAAGATGCAAATCCATTTTTATTTTGAGAAAAAGTCAGATCTACATCTTATAAAGATGTAAATTTTTTTTTGTTTTGAGAAAAAGTTAGATCTATGTCTTATAAAGATGCAAATCTGTTTTTAGTTTGAGAAAAAGTCAGATCTACATCTTATAAAGATGCAGATTCTTTTTTATTTTGAGAAAAAGTCAGATCTGCATCTTATAAAGATGCAGATCTATTTTTGTTTTGAGAAAAAGTCAGATCTACATCTTATAAAGACGCAGATCTGTTTTGGTTTTAAGAAAAATAATTGTTCACATGTAGATTATTGACATTCAAGAAAGAGATTAAGAAATTGCATATAAACAATCATGCTTTAAACAAAACAATGATTAATAGTTCATGCTGCAGATAAAATAATCATCAACATAAAAAGAAGCATAAAGAAAAAAAGGGTGAAAGAAATAACCTCTTGCATGAGCACACTTTGTTCTTGAGAGAATGTTTTAGGGTTCAAAGAAACTTGTTCAGCTATCTTTGAAACCTAAAAACCATAATTTAAGCAGTAACACTCAGAGAGGAGATAAGAAAATATGGGTGGTTTGAGAGTAAAAAACGTATGCCTCTCACAGTGTAGAAAAAATGTGTTGAATTATGAGGTTCAGTCTCTATTTTAGAGGCCAGAAGACTCTAAAAAATAGGTACGGATGATTAGGGTTTTAATCCGGACGCATCCTTTTGCGAAAATATCAAAAAGGGTATGCCTTATCGTCACCCGAAGGCCATTGGGCCAAAGCCCACATGATGGCAATTCAACACTTTTAAAGTGTCGTTCGGCACTCCAAAAGTGTCGTTTGACACTCAAAAGTGCCGAATTGGCTCTTGGATGCCGAATGCACTTCTGTGTTCAAGTGCCATTTGGACTCTCCTTTTAGGGTTTTTTGGCCGGTCCTTGTACCTAGTCATGTTTTCATCCTTCGTCTATGATTTTTTATCTCTTTTTTGGATAATTCAGGCTTTTTAAAAAGCAATTATCTTGGATAATTATCTTGTGGATAAATCCCTTAAAATAAATCTTGATAAAGTTCAAATTATTCACAATTTTATTGTTATCCAATCATCCATTTTATTCTCATGCATGCATCCTTATTTTAAACACTAATTATCAACCAATCATAAAATTATCTAATCAATTTTTATTGTTTAACAAATTAGAATTAATTTAAATTGATCATGTGTGGTCAATTTTACCTAGAGACAATGCATGTTGACCGTGCATACTTGATCATGCGATATCTTTTGATCTGATGGTTCGATTTGAAAACCAGAAACACCGTTGCGACCATTAGAATCTCAAGATCATTTTTATGATATGCAATGAAAAAATTGATGCATGTAATGCAATTATGATTTTGGGGTACATGAATTGGTCATTCAAGTCATTCTCCCTGATTAAATTATGGGTGCAAAATTGAGTGTCTAAAATATGTTATTTCAATTCACTAATATGATGTTTTGAGTGCAATAACATGATGCAAAACCTATGTTTAATCTTTTTTTTGTAATTCTGCCTAAGGATAGTGTATACTTAGATTAAGCCTTTTTTTTTTTTTTTTTGGTCATGTATACTTAGAACACTAACTAGAGAGTTAGTATGTAAGTAGCTCTAGACACATGATAATTTTCACAAGGTGAATAAAAACTAGGGTTGAGAAATAAACCGACAAACCGAATGAACCGACTGAAACTCCCGAATAGAATCCAATTTTTCTTTTTTTCTTTTTTCTTGGTCTAGTTCAATTCAGTTTTAGTTTGAATTTATGAAAAACCAAATTTTTTGGTTCAGTCTCAAATTCATAAAATAAAAATCCGACACAAACCAAAACCGACCGATATGTATCAAATATTTCTATGTACAAAATATTTCAAGATAGTACCACTAGCTTAGTCTTAAGATGTGCATTTGACAATATATATTTTCCCAAATTCAAACCATACGAAAAACATTTTAATTTTTTCTCTCCTTATAACACAAAACTACGTCATTTTATAGATTTAATTAAAACAAAAATCCCTACTCTCTACACTTCTCACTTCGACCGCCACTCATTCTTTTCTTTTCTTCTCTGAGTTCCATGCCTCTATCTTCTCTCTTCTTCTCTCTATCATGCTACTTCTCACCACCGCTCCATGCCTCCCTTGTCCTTGCTTTTGAATCTCTACTTCTTCTTTTTTTTTTAAGTTCTTCATCAACTCTCTCATGGGTTTGTTCTTTTGTGTTAAAGTTTGATTTGTTTGTTTGATTTGGTTTGATTTTTGTGTTGTTTGTTTGCTAAAAAAGTGAAAATAAATTATTTGGGGTTTTTCTTTTTCTTTGATTTGTTTGGCTGATAAGAAAATAGAAGAAACCGAAATGTAGTCTGTTTGGTTTAGTGTTCCTTCCCTAAGGTTTGATGTTTCTTCCCTATGGTTCGGTATCAATGCCAAATATGGCAAAACCAAAAATTTCAATTCAACTGAAAAATTGCCATTCACACCGACCAAAACCGACCGATTGAACCCCTAATAAAAAATCAATCATACAACTATATATTAAACAAGGACTAAATCACACATTCGTCTATCACATTCAGTATCAAGCAAATATATATCCACATATTAACTAACAACATACCCATGAATCTATCAATTCATAGTTTTGTATATCAAGGCATATACAACATAACTTCACATATACATATTGATTTAAGGGTAGAGAAATTAATTAAGTTTTTATACAAGCAAAGATGACTCTAGGTAGAACCACCGTTATTCAAGTATTAAGCCACCTGATACTCATCATTATATAAGCACACCAACATACATTCCAAGCTAAATCAACTAGCACACATGCATACTCTAATGAGAAAGAGACTAGTTACATACTTAAACCAACTTGTTTGTCCTTAAAATCATCTAATAAGTCATATAAAGAAACATGGAGGTACATTTCTAGAGAATAACAAATGGGTATGCATAGGTTTGCAGGTATAGCCATATATAGAAGCATGTAATTAAGCATATATGAAAAAAAATGGCATGTAATTAACACATCAATCTAAGAGTTAAATTATGAAAATATCATGTTAATCACATACTTATTGTCAATGCCTCACGGCTTTCAACCACCTTAAACAGCGATGCGTGCTCTCCACACGTATGGATAGGGGGAAAGGGAAGCAAGCATGTGCGCCCCCCCCCCCCCCCCCTTCTCTTCCCTTTTTAAGAATGATGCATGATTTTGATGTGAACTACGACTATGAGTCATTTTTAATTAAGGTTTAGGAATCACCACCAATCATTAGGTTTTTCTAGGTCTGATTGTTCACCTAGTTCTATTTTGATCTTATTACCAATCCTAGGTTAAGAAAAAATTGATTTTTTCCTAATATAAATGGATGATTAAAAATCTTGATTCTTGGATTTGGAAGTTTGTTACTTGTGGGAAAGGCGTTAGGTACCCCACAACCCCTGTCGTAAGATAATCCTTTATTTTGATTAGCTCTTAATTTTTGGTCATTGGTAGATAAAATCAAGCTATTTGCTGTATGTGGGCACAAGCGCCCACAACGGGGTGTCATCCCCCTTTCACGAGAAGTATGCCTTGGCCTAGGGTGGATCATGGCAGATGGTGTAAATAGAGTCGCCAACTAGTTTAGGTATATGAACCATAAATATAGTGGCCTTCAAGGAAGGACTGATCTTTACCAGAGCACGTGTCCAAGTTTAGGTATGGAGATGGGAAGTTGCCAGTCATCCAACCCCACCTGACTTGTAGGTTGGCTTCCACTCATTGTATTCCAAGTCTTAATCTCATTAAAGGCGAATTTAACATGTTATTCTAACTCACACACACTAGCATGAATCTAAAGCAAGCAAACATGGCATAATTATCCCCAAGCCTAATATTCATCTATCATGGCATTTAAGCATATATTACTAAGAGTAGAAACATCACAAGGCAGATTCAAACAAACATGTCAAGATACCTAAACATCAAAACAAAGGGATTCCACCAAGCATATCATGTTCATTAATCAAAACAAATTCATGTTCATATGATTATGCATGACTTACCTCACTACATCACAACACCTATGCATCAATGCATGGTCATGGCATATGCATGTTCATGGTATTCAAACAAGAAAAACCCTAATGATCATCAAAGGGATAAAACAAAATAGAGAGGCAGAGGCTTAAAGATACATAAACTAGGTATGAGCGAATTAGGGTTTTTGGGAAAGAGTATACGTGCACATACATAGGATATTGCATCTGCATCCCAACTATATATGTATGCATACTACAAGTATGCATACACATGCATGAAGCATGTGAACACATACAAACTCGAAACCCTAACCCAGAAACACATAACATAAAAGAAATAGAAAACATGAAATCTAGCAACCTAACATGCTTTAAACATAAACATTACGTAAACCTAAAGTAAACAAACATGTTATAAACACTTAAAGCATATATACAAACACAAAAACAAAAGAAAAGCAAAGAGAAAATAAGGAGCCAAAGTTAGAAAATTTACCTTAACACTAGAACTCTTTCGAGCTTGATTTTGACCATTCCCTTTAGTCAATCTATTCACAATCAAATCAAAGATGGGTTAGTAAATTTAGAATTCAAAGATCAAGACCAAAAAAATGTCCCAATCAAACTAAATTTGACTTGAGGATGTTTTGTGAAAAATTTCCTCTCTGATTCACTATTTTCTAGTGAATTTTGTGTGTTTTACCACTATTTTCGTCATCTCTTGAAAAAGTGTCTTTATGGCTTTATATAGTTGAAAAATAAAGGTTTTGGGTGGCTTCTAGACGATGTGGGATTCGTTCCAAACCAATTTTAGTGCATAAAAATATTTCCTTTCATATTTTCTGGAACCCTAGCTGTGTACGCATGCCCATGCATGCATGTGCATGCAATAAGCATGCGTACGCATGGTTTGAGTGTGCGTACGTATACGCGTGAATGCGTGCCCTATGGCCTATGGCCTTTCTTTTCCAAAAATAGTTTTATTTTTCCAAAAATAAAGCTATATTTTTCGTAAACACTTTTCTCAAGTTAATTTTCATCTGATTGGGCCCTCAACCAACCTTGGGCTTTAGGGTACTGCCATCATTGGGGAACGAGGGCCTAAGTCATAAAAGGGTACAATTCTCAAACTCTCTTATCTTCTCCAATGGCATCCAAGACCTAGAAGACCTCTTACTTGATTTCCATAGAAGTGTTCAACCTCATCCGCTGGGTTGGAGCCACAAGGATAACTAAGTCCCTTCCACTGATCTATAGGCCACAAAATCATCTTTCAGACAATGCACGGACTGGATTGGTAAGTTTTTCAAACTTTTCTATTTTTTAAGTTTTGCTCTAATCTTCCATTTTAATATATTTTTAGACTTGTAAATGTTCGGGTTTTGCTGTGGGATAGGTTTAGATGAAAACTTGATGATGAGTTTTGATCAATGGTAGGCCAAAAATGTTGAGGAACCCATTCTATCTGCATTCATGCGTCATGCATGCTTGCGTGGCTAGGCTGTATGCGTGTTTATTCAAGCTTCATGCATATGCGTTGATGTTCATAAGTTCATAAGAAAGCATGCCTCAACATGTGTATCCATACACAAGCCATGTGTACGCATACACAGGCTTGATGCTCAAGAACTCTTTTTTTTTTTTTTTGGTCCAGTTTGATTTTTTTTCACTTATTTTTTTATCCAACATAACTCTTATGCTCCTATTTTTGTCTTCTACATGGTTTACCGCCTTTCACGAGTAGGGGTAGTGCCAGGTTTACATGGTGCCAGAATTTGATAGCTGAGATAAAGGCCTTGGTAAACATGGTCAGCTTCGGGCCAATCATGCGTTTACTTCCAAAAGGTGCTGCCAGCGACATTCTGGTGCAGGCACTTGCTGAGAGGTGGTGGGACACTACCTACACCTTTCACATTACTGGGAGGGAGATGACTATGACTCCTCATGACTTCCACTAAATGACTAGCTTGATGTCTAACAAGCCCATCAAATGCATCCATTACTTTGATTTGGAGAGGGACTACAAGCCACTTTTCATGTGACTCTAGATGATCATGCTCGGATGGTCAATGCATTTTGTTGTATCTGCTAGGGGCATATGTCTTTGCCAATGGAGGTCAAACGGTATCCTTGAGGTGGCTAGCTCTCCTCTGAGATTTCGAGCAAGCTCAGGATGTGAACTAGGGCCATGCTTGCCTCACCTACCTCTACTCAGTCATGGATATTGTAAGGTTGAATTTAATCAACCATCTAGTTGGCTTTATTCCGTGCCAAATTTGCTTGTATTTTAGCAATTAGTAACCCTGTATTTAGGTGGGATTATTGTAAGGGTAGTGAGTGAGAAGATATGAAGAAAAGCTCAACTTTGTGCAAGGATGCAAAGTTTCACGGCTAGGACTCGCGGCTAACTCGCAACTGGCAATTGTAGCATACATGAGAAGCATGCGGGGAGGTGAAGGGTCACGCCAGCTATCGTACTATAGGACAAAAGTCCCAGTTTGGCCAGGCCATTAACTCGCGGCTTGAACTCGCGACTCAGACCAGTCGCGAGGCCAAGTCGCCAAACCACCCTATTTGGGAAAAACTATCTCTTCGTATTCCAAACACTCACCACTATATATAGACCCTTATACCCACCAATTGTAGAGAGCTTCCAAAGAGAATTTTGTGAGAGAAACCCTAGAGAAAAAAAAGATCGATTCATCGACAATCTTTACCTTAGAGACTCTTCAAATTTCTCTACTCTCTTCCTCTCCATTATTATACCCTTGAGACGTTTTTTGACCAAATCCTTTTCTCACCATACTCATATCAGTGAGAAGGTTTATTTAGTGCTTTGGAAAGCAGTTAGGAAGGAACCAATTCACATTGGTTAATGCTATGGTATAATAGTGGAATCCGATAAGCTAGAGAAGAAAAAGATTCAGCGCAACCTCGTTAGATCAAGAAGCTTGAAGGGCTTAGGTACTAGGGTAGATTAGGCTTGGAGGGTCTATTGCTGTTCATGTATCCCAGCTACATTTTTTAGTGGATTATTTACCACTTGGAGGGCGGTGGAGAGGTTTTACGCCGAGAGCTTCGGTTTCCTTTTCGATAACACATCGTGTGTTGTCTGTGTGTTTGCATCTTCCTTCCCTTTATCTTTGCCTTATATTTACTACTGTGGATGTGTTTATATTTGGCTTAGATTGTTTGTCAAATATGTGTTTAGCTTATGTTCATGTTCCGCACGTTAACTGTTTGATAATAAGCTTAAATTGATAATTTGTAATTTGGAGTCTAAACATTCAAGAGTGTTTATTACCCATTATGAACATTCAATTGGTATCAGAGCGGGTGCACTCTTAGTGGTTTCATTACCTAAGTGCGATCCCTAACCCCTTGTTGAGATGGATAGGTCTCAATCTCTTAATGTACCACCATTTTTTTATGGTAATAACTCTACTTTTTGGAAGGTCAGAATGAGGGCGTTTCTTTGCTCTATCGATGATGCAGTATGGGATGCAGTTGAAGTGGGCTGGACATGGCTGGAGGCTGAAGTCCACTTGGGATAAGGCTGCTCTTGCGGTGGCCAATGCAAATAGCAAAGCATTGAATGCAATCTTCTGTGGTGTCTCTCCAGAAGAGTTTCACTGAATTTCACATATTACCATTGCTAAGGAAGCATGGGAAATTCTGGAGACAACCTATGAAGGGACTAAGAAAGTGAAGGACACCAAACTTCAGATGTTGACCACTCACTTTGAGGAGTTAAAGATGAGTGAGGATGAATCTTTTGATTCGTTTTATAGTAAGTTGAACGAAGTGGTTGTTGGTAAATTCAATTTGCCTTATATTTACTGCTGTGGATGTGTTTATATTTGGCTTAGATTGTTTATCAAATATGTGTTTAGCTTATGTTCATGTTCCGCACGTTAACTGTTTGATAATAAGCTCGAATTGATAATTTGTAATTTAGGGTCCAAACATTCAAGGGTGTTTATTACCCATTTTGAACATTCAATTGGTATCAGAGCGGGTGCACTCTTAGTGGTTTCATTACCTAAGTGCGATCCCTAACTCCTTGTTGAGATGGATAGGTCTCAATCTCTTAATGTACCACCATAATTTTATGGTAATAACTCTACTTTTTGGAATGTCAGAATGAGGGCGTTTTTTTGCTCTATCGATGATGCAGTATGGGATGCAGTTGAAGTGGGCTGGACATGGCTGGAGGCTGCTAAGCCCACTTGGGATAAGGCCGCTCTTGCGGTGGCCAATGCAAATAGCAAAGCATTGAATGCAATCTTTTGTGGTGTCTCTCCAGAAGAGTTTCACTGAATTTCACATATTACCATTGCTAAGGAAGCATGGGAAATTCTGGAGACAACCTATGAAGGGACTAAAAAAGTGAAGGACACCAAACTTCAGATGTTGACCACTCACTTTGAGGAGTTAAAGATGAGTGAGGATGAATCTTTTGATTCGTTTTATAGTAAGTTGAACGAAGTGGTTGTTGGTAAATTCAATTTGGGGGAAAAGACGGAGGATTCGAGAATTGTAAGAAAGATTCTTCGGTCACTGCCAGAAAGTTTCCGTGCCAAAGTTACAGCCATTGAAGATAGTAAAGATCTTAACGACATTAAAGTACAAGAGCTGGTTGGTTCTCTGCAGACATATGAGTTGTCCCTGCCCATACAGAAGAAAAGTAAATCGCTTAATCTTAAAACAATTGATGAGAGAGTGGTATCTCATGACTCTATGAATGAGGATGCAGCAGATAAAGACGTGGCAAATCTTGTGAAGAATTTCTGAAAATTCCTTAAATTGAAGAACGGTGGGAAATCCGATGACAAAGGAAAATTTCAGATTTTCCGAAAGGAGAAGAAAGATTTCAGAAGAAAAGAGGATAGAGATTCTCAATCTTCACAAGGAATTACATGCTTCGAATGTAATAGACATGGGCACTTTAAAAAGGAATGTCCCAATTATTTGAAATCGAAAGGAAAGGTCTATGCCACTACTTTAAGTGACTCGAACTCATCAAATTCTGACTCTGAGGATAGCTGTGATGGAGAAGGAAACTACTTCGCATTTATGACCATTGAGCATGTTGAGTCCATAGATGACCCGAATCAACTTGTTCAAGAACTTAGGGAGCACAGCGATGATGAATCCTTAGGAATTGTTGAGGAATCAGATGCTGAAGAGGAGAAAAATACAGCTAACCTTCAAGAGAAATACACCTTACTTCTTGAGAAATCGGGAGAGTATATAAGGGTGGCGAAGGCGGCTATGAAGAAGATAAAGAGAGCTGAAGAGGATTACAAAAGTCTCCTAGTCAGATATGAAGAGGCAAAATGTGAGATTGAAACACTAAATGGTGAGCTATCTGAAGCTCATACCAAAGTAAGATTTCTTTAACAAGAGGTAATGCAAGCACATGCTAAGATAGAAAGGGTCTCCTCGAAGAAGCTAGAAGATGTTATCTCATCCCAAAAACATTTCTCAGATAAGTCGAGTTTGGGTTATACCGGAGGGAGTAGCTCATTTGCCAATGTCACCAAAGAAGTGAAATTTGTAAAGGCCACAGAGACGGTTGTGGAAGAACCTATTCCTGAGAAAGTTAAGGTTGAGAAGAAGAAGAAAATGGCTGAACAACGGGTGTTCAATAAGTCTCGTAATCAATCAGAAGCCAGATTTGAAGCTAGAGGAAGATCTCTCCCAAGATCACAATGGGGTCCTGGAGCGAATTATGTTTGTCACTACTGCAGATTGCAAGGACATACCAGACCCAACTACTAGAAGCTAAGAGCATTGAACAATGTAAGTGCTCCTCAGTCACAAGGAAGAAGGAATGACAGGAGGTCTTGGGGTGGTGAGCAACCGAAAAGTCAGAATGGTGATCCCAGAATGATGGACGTAATGAAGATGATCGATGCATCCACAAATTGCCTGGAAAGCTTCACATGAAGGTTTGAAAGTCCTAACTCTCTACCTAATCCATCAAGGATATCACCCCAAACGCACGTGACGTGTGAGTGACGAAAGGTACTCATGCATAAGCATTATAACATGTCCATGCATTAGCATTATAACATATCCATGCATTAATACTTCCCATATTCTGTATATGCTTGGTTGTTTGCTTTTTGTATGTTTGAGTTGAAAATTCTGTTTGTTAAGTTTTTGTTTTTAAAATGTTTTTACATTGTTATTCTGTTTTTTATTAATCTTTATTGCTTTTGTGTCAAAAACCCAAAAACACATAAAAAGTAAAAAATTCAAAAAGTTTGTTCAACTTTGTTGAGTTTTGTCTTAAAGCATATTTTGCCTTGTACCTTTGTACTAATGGCTTTGTGCATCTACGAGCTTAGCTTGTTTCCTATGCACTCATATCTTTGTGGGAGAAATTTTGAAATCTATGTGACTGTTGTAAATAGATCTTCAACCTTGTCATGAATGATTAGTGAATGGTTTTGTTGATCTTGAGACATGCATAGACTCATGCCTATATATCTTCCCACTATTTATTTTGTTTTTGCTTAAAAGAGCTCTCAAATGTGAATCTCCAAATGAAAAGAGATATAGAGCTGCAAAAGCCTGTTGCACATACTAGTATTCGACTAGGAAAAAGGGAAAGCGACCAAAAATAAATGTATGATGCCCAAAAAGCCAAAGGCTAACTCATCAATTGAAATATCAAAAATTTTAGGCATCAATCTCACAAAGAGATTTTTATTCAAAAAGTACAAATGATATGATGTATGTTGGAGCCAAATGAAAAGCTTCAAAGAATGTAATCAAGTTTATGTGGGAGGTCATTTATGCATGTTTCTATAATTGAGATAGGTCACATTATCTAATGCTAGTTGTGTATGCCTTGATTGAATTGATCATTGAAGCTTCACATTGGACTAAGGACTATCTCATTTTTGATATCCACACACAACACACAAGTCTATGTTCAATGAATGCCATATTCATTTGTGTGATTGTACTTGATTAAATGTGTTTTCACATGCTCAATCTTTGTTTGATCAAACACAAAAAGATTTTTTAGTGTTTTAGTTTTTTTTGGAAAGTATTTTGTTTTTACAAAAATGTCAAAATTTCAAAAACAGTTTTGCCCTGTTTTGGCAACTTAGTCGCGGGTTGACCCAGTCGCATGTCCAAGTCGCGAGCCCACTCCGAGATTTTTCGCGGCTCACTGGCAAGTCAAGGCCTCAGTCACAAAAAATACTTAGAAAATTTTTCAAAATTTGAGTTTTTGCAAATTTCGTGGCTTAGTGTGGCGACTTGTTCACGGGTGGAAGGTCCAGTCGCAAGGGGTACACAGAGATTTTCGCGGTTAACCTTGCGACTCTCTTACGGGTAGACCTTCCAGTCGCGAAAAACACTTGGAAATTTTTTCAAGAATTCTTGTTCCACAGTGTTTCGCGGCTCACTTCATATTTCATGATTTTGTGCTATTTTCTTGAATCTGTAAGTTGTGCTGCTGGTTTGAGTTTTGAGGGGTACGAACATGGGTCTGCTTACAATATTGGGTTTGATTGAGTGGGTTTGTTTACTCTTATGGCTAAATATGTTTAGTATCATGTTTTAGTATCTTTATGCCTGACTTAGTCTGTGCTTTGATATTCGTCAGTTCTCATACCCTTTGAGTATATGGTTTTTAGGGTTTTCTGTATTTTACTCTGAATATGAGTTTGGGTATTTCAGTATGGTTGTATTTTTGAATTGGGTGGCTAGTATTTTTTTGATTCTAAGTCACCATATCATGTGTGTGCTGCTACCTTGGGGTTTATCTTGCACATCTCATATTCATTCTGACATGTCTCGTTGGCATAAGCTCTTTATGTCTAACTGTGGTTTTCAATGTCCTTATATTCTTGTTTAATACAGAATGAACTTGTTTGATTTTATGAAGTTTCTGATTTGATCTATTCATCCTTTGGTTATCAACTGTGCTTGATATGTGTCCTACCTTGACACTCTGTTACTCTCTTTGTAACTTGTTACTAATATGTGTGCATTTCCACATATTGTGTTTTGCTCTTGTTGTGGCCTCTTCTGCTTGTTTACAGATGCCTCCCACACCTTCAAAAAAGAAGACTCCTGCTAAAAAGGTTGACAAAAGGTTGAAAATGGACCACAACTTGTTTAGGTCAATTCAGCACTTTGAGAGATACAAAGATTCTTTCATAAAGGGAACAATTATCCAAGAAAGCTTTGTGGATTTAAATGACTTGAAGGGCACATTCATTCCAGAGTGTTTTGAGGGCAGAGGATGGGATAAGTTACTAAGTGATCTACCTGCAGTTTGTAAGTCCTTGATACGGGAATTCTATGCAAATGTTGTTATAAAGGAGGATGAGCTGAATTGCTGGATTAGAGGTCATAAGTTCACCATAGATGCTCATGACATTGATGAGGTTTTAGGACTTGAAGATCTAGAGGAGTATGAGTTCACTAACTACAAAGACAAGATGCTATCTTTGGAAACTGTCCAGATTCAGATTGGTGGGGTTAAAGAAGGGAAATGTCTCAACACTAATACCTTCCCAGTTGACATGAGGTGTCTAACCACAATCATGATGTTCAATTTATATCCTATAAGAAAGATGACTACTCTTACAAATGCCAGAGCTATCTTCCTCATGGAGCTCAAGGAGAAAACCTTCATTAACATAAATTCTCACATAAATGACACAATTGTGGATGAGACTAGAATCACCTCAAGGCCCAAGCTGATCTTTCCTAGTCTTCTCATGAGACTTTTCAGAGCAAAAAGGGTTGCAATCCCTCAAGATATCAGTCCCATGACTCCTCTATCAGCCATAAACAAATTCACTTTCACAAGGATACAAGTTCGTCTTCCCGGTGATGAAGAGGAGGGTGACCAAGGAGAAGGTGATCCTATGGAAACTGAGGCTGAGGCTGCAAGACAAACTTCCACACCCAGAAGCAGAGCCAAGAGGAGCAGGGCTTCTACTTCATCTTCTGTACCTCCTGATGCATTCCAGATCATCTTAGAGAGGCTTGATGGACTCAGAGAGGTTCAACATCAGCATACTGAAAGGATGACAGCAATGCAGGATCAACTTGATGTACTCTCAGCCAAGTTTGACAACATCTACACCGACAAGGAGCAGTGACCCTTTGGCCATTCCGGTCAAAAAGGGGGAGAACTTTTGGGCAGCACTTAAGGGGGAGCATTCATAATCTGTCATAATCATATGTGCTGTTTTGGTTATAATTTTGATACTATGTTTTGGCTAACTGTTATTATTATAGGTTTTAGTCTTGGTTTGGATTAAACTCATAACTCTTGGATGGTTTTGAAATTTTGGTGATATTTACTTATATATTATTGATGTTATTCAGTTAGCTGTTTTCAACATATGTTAGTTTGTACCCATGTTGCTTTTGTAAGCTTTAAAGGTTTGTTTACATGCATTTTGTAGGCTTTTATGATTTGTACCATGCGTATGCAAAACCTTAATTATGCAGCCTTTATGCTATGTGGCTTTAGTACTTGATGTTAAATGTCATGCATTTTTCTTCAGTACATCACTCTTGTGCCCTTGTAGGATTGTTCCTAGATGCATAAATGTTTTATGCATTGGTTAAGTGTTAGACATGCAAATGACACTTTGCAAATAAGCTTGTCAGCTTGCATGTCTGGATGTTCATTCCTTGTGTGAATGAGCATAGTGATCACTTTCGTATAGTGATTGCTTGGTTAGTCAAGCCATGGTATATTGCTTTATTCCATCTTGCTTGATCGCTTTATTCTTGCTCCATATGCATTTCAAGTTTTTGCATACAATGATATTGTTGTGTTGTTGTGTTTCAGGAGATACTTGTTCATATGTTTCAAGAGCTTATCAGAATCTAGAGTTAGGTGTGAGTGAGTTTTGTTCAACTGTTCCCAACTCACGGGTTAAGTCTAGAGTCTGTTGTAAGGTTTTGTCACAAAATAGCCAAAGGGGGAGATTGTAAGATTGAATTTAATCAACTATTTAGTTGGCTTTATTCCGTACCAAATTTTCTTGTATTTTAGCAATTAGTAACCCTGTATTTATGTGGGATTATTGTAAGGGTAGTGAGTGAGAAGATATGAAGAAAAGCTCAAGTTTGTGCAAGGATGCAGAGTTTCGCGGCTAGGACTCGCGGCTGACTCGCAACTGGCAACTGCAGCACACGTGAGAAGCATGCGGGGAAGTGAAGGGTCACACTAGCTGTCGTACTACAAGACAAAAGTCTCAGGCTGGCCAGGTCGTTAACTCGCAGCTTGAACTCGCGACATAGACCAGTCGCGAGACCAAGCCACCAAACCACCTTGTTTAGGAAAAACTGTCTCTTCGTATTCTAAACACTCAGCACTATATATAGACCCTTATACCCATCAATTGTAGAGAGCTTCCAAAGAGAATTTTGTGAGAGAAACCCTAGAGAAAAAAAAGATTGATTTATCCGCAATCTTTACCTTAAAGACTCTTCAAATTCCTCTACTCTCTTCCTCTCCATTGTTATACCATTGAGAGGTTTTTTGACCAAATCCTTTTCTCACCATACCTATATCCGTGAAAAGGTTTATTTGGTGCTTTGGGAAGCAGTTAGGAAGGAACCAATTCACATTGGTTGATGCTATGGTATAGTAGCGGAATCCAGTAAGCTAGAGAAGAAAAAGGTTCGGAGCAACCTTGTTGGAGCAAGAAGCTTTAAGGGCTTAGGTACATGGGTAGATTAGGCTTAAAGGGTCTATTGCTGTTCATGTATCCCAACTACATTCTTTAGTGGATTATTTACCGCTTGGAGGGCAGCGGAGAGGTTTTACGCCGAGGGCTTCGGTTTCCTTTTCGATAACACATCATGTGTTGTTCGTGTGTTTGCATCTTCCTTCCCTTTATCTTTGCCTTATATTTACTGCTATAGATGTGTTTATATTTGGCTTAGATTGTTTATCAATTCTGTGTTTAGCTTATGTTCATGTTCTGCACGTTAACTGTTTAATAATAAGCTCGAATTGATAATTTGTAATTTGGGGTCTAAACGTTCAAGGGTGTTTATTACCCATTTTGAACATTCAGATACACTAAGCCGAGTGACTTTGCATCAGTTGGCAGGGCCTTGAAAGCTCCTTGAGGTAAGACTTTTTCCCTTTTCTCGTATAGTTTCACAAATTGTACTTCGTATTCTTGCAAGCTATATTGGTTTCACATGTTATCTAGGTTTACAAACTGCAATTCATATTCATGCAAATTGTACCTTACTTTCTTACAAACCATATCTGCGTGCTCCATCTTACAAACTATCATCTTGCAAATTGTATCTTACTTCTTTGCAAACTGTTATCTTGCAAATTGTTCCCATGCTCTTTCTTGTAAACTATCATCTTGCAAGCTATCATCAAGCTCTTTTCTTGCAGACTATCATCTTGCAAACTATGTCTATGTTCTCTTCTTGCAACGTTGGGCCTTGTCTTATGTCCTCGTCTCTCATGGTGTGGATATGGACTTGAGTCCGGGCTTATCTCAACGGCCTTTTCTCCGACTTGATGAGTAAAACGAAATCCTCTTGTTTGGTCATCATTGCATGTTTAAAAGTCTCTTTCTAATCATAAGTGTCCTTGCAGATTGTGTTGGGGACCTTGGGTAAGTGTTCCTCCCATTGTTGCCCCAGATCTGGAGGCAGCTGCCATTATTTCTTCTGGGATTTCCTAACTCTTTGAGGGTTCTGGCTTAAGGGCCTTATACCTAGCCAAGCAAGCTTGCTACTAGCTAGTAGGTGAGGACACGCCTCAGGCTCTTATGGATCCTCCCAAGTTCATGCTTGCCCCACTCTCAATGACTAATGCTAAGTACCAGCTATGGAAGGATGGAATTGCCTATGCTGAGCAACTTTTAGGTGATCTCGACTACGATGACTTCAGTGAGGGTCACCTGATGTCTCATTTTCCCATCAGGGTATGTATCTTCTCTCTTCTTTCTTCTCTTTCTCCTTATCTTGCATATCCTATATATGGTGATATTTAAATGTGATAATCATTTTAGGGTGTAGCTAGTCCAGCTGCTGGTGGTCCTGTTGACCTACCTCGCTTGCCTTGGTTAGTTTACACCTATGGTCCTGACAAGTTTGCTCGGGAGCATCTTGTTGGGCGTAACCCAAATTTCATAGGTTATCCTTTTCCTTAGGACACACGAGCTATGAGTTCTCTTTATCCATATTCTTTGCACTTTCTTCTTTGCATTCCTTAGGCTTGTCATGACATTGTCTATTTTCAAATTCAGCCCATTGTAACGAAGCATAAGGAGTTGGTTTGGCTTGCTGGGAACCTCAAGTTGGAGGTGACTGAGTATTTCAGGCAAATCTATGGGCCTAGTGGGTATGCTCAATGATAGGCCACAAACGAATTGACCCCTTGTGATTAATTAACCAATTAATTTAACCAAGTTGATTTATTAAGTTAATTAACATGCAATTGCGTGGCAGCATAAACAAATCACCAATAAACTAAATATGTAGCGGAAAATAAATAATATGGTGATTTGTTTACGAATGGGGAAAACCCTAACGGCAAAAACCCCAACGAGTGATTTTCAGGTCATCACTCCCGAAACTCCACTATTATCACAACAAGCGGTTAGAAGTAAAGGAATCCAAAGTACCTTACCAACCTACAGTTGAACCCTTACCATAATACCCAATTGGACTTGTTCTGTAGTGACAATTCCCACTTTTTGATGCACGGCTCCCAAGTTTGTGACTAACCAGTTTGATGCACAGATCCCAATACGCGGCTTACTCCTTTGCACAAATCCCAGTACGTGACTAACTCCACAACAACCCCTTGATTGTTGTGGTTGATTTGCAGCAGCTTCACATAGAAACACCAATAAGATCTTCAATGTTGGTGTAAGAGACTTTGCTTGGTTACAAAACCCAAAGGCGTACAAGAAACGCAGCAAGAACTCTTTCTTCTGTAGGAGGAGAATAGGGTTTCAAAAAGAAAACCTTATGAAGCTCTCTAGGGTTAGGTTTTTCTTTTTCCACCTCCTTTTAAATAGGAGTTTAATGGGCTCTCCTATTCCAAATAGGTTTACACAAACCTTGGGTTTTCCTAGTCTAATACGGATTATACAAACCTATAAACAAATAGCCTTTTAGAATAAAACGTTGCAGGCTATAGACAAAATCCTGTAAGCTCGATCGATCAAGGAATCTGTCGACCTTTAATGAATCTCGACAGATTGAGCTTCTATTGAGGAGCTATCGAGACCTGCAGATTGCACTTTTCTTGAGCAGTTCTTGAGTAATCTTCATGTCTTCAATTTAACCACTTGTAATGATTATCTTAAACCTACTTAGATTTACCTAAATACAAGTAAAGTGTGTTTTGTCAAAGGATATGCCAATTACATAAAATATGTTCCTAACAATCTCCCCCTTTGGCAATCCGTGACAAAACCACAAGAGTACATTGAATGTCCTAGAATACATTCTACCCAAGATTACAGAATAAATAAGCCTAGTCTAAAAGATTTGAACCTTGGAAGTTGCTGCAAGAAGAAGGTTCGGAATCTTGACTTGGCTTTAACTTGTCTTTCCTGAAAGGCACTAAACAAAACACATCAAGGTACCATGTGGAAAATAATGACAAGTTAAATAAACAAGAAACATGTGTATAAAGAGAGAGAAAAAACAGCACATGTGAGATAAAGAGTGAAACACATACATCATCATCAAATATAGAAACAACACAAAAAAATATACACAACACAAGATACACAACACAAAAAAATATCAATATCAATGTGTATCAAACTAACTCTCCCCCTAAGTTAGTTAGATCAAAAACTTTCTTCCTTTTAACATGAAGTTCTCCCCCTAAGTTTATTGCTCCCCCTGAGGAATGACATTTAATTCTCAAATTTCTCCCCCTTTTTGACACAATTTTCAAAGGGCATAAGAAGCCAAAAGACATAACAAGAGATAGACAGAAAAATGACAAAGAGGGAACGAGGAGAACAAGGAACCATAGACCTACAAGAAAAGAAAAACAAGATGCTATGGACACAAAGGAAAAAAAAATGAAATGCATGCAAGGGGATCTCGATCGATCGAGGAGGTGTCGAGAAAAACAACGTCGACAGAGAAAGTTGTCGAGGATTTGTCGAGGGAAAAATCAAAGACACAAGAGCAGAAGCTCGATCGATCGACCCAGCTGTCGAGAAGCTATCAAGAAGACAAAAGAATTCTCGATCGATCCACCAGGTATCGACGAGTTGTCGAGATTGCGATAAGAAAAAGCTTGAGAAGCTTGACAGATAGCTAGGTATCGATGTGGTGTTGAGCCAGCTTTTAAAAACAGTTTTTCGAGAAGTGAAAAACATAGACATGAATGCAATCAAACATGCAACTCAACAATGATCCAATCAACACAATAGGCTCTCAAAATCATCTTTCAATGAAAAATTTTAAGCACATGGATCTCCAAAAACACACACACACACTAAACAAGTCTAACCGATTTTATATTTCAAAAACAAGTCATGACAGTTTAGTGAGCATACAAAAGCATATGTAAACCTAGTAATGGCCAAATCACATTGTACCTGCACATGTATCATGAGTAGCAAAGAATATTGCGTGTCGTGTGTGAAAAACATCGCAAGATTGCATAAGTGTATACATGTTATGATGATTTGAGATATGAGAAAATCACTTTAACTCACACACAATCATAACTGTTTGATGGCGACTATCACCTTTAAGGTACATCCTATAACTCTCACATCTCCTAGAATACACGCTTGCAACCATATTTAAAGCATTTTTTATCTTTTTGTTTTTTATTTTCTTTGTATATTTTCTTTTTAAGCATATCATGCATGGGCATAAAAGAGAGAGAAAAGAAATACCCATTGATATTTGACATTCCAATTTTACTATGCCGAAGTACACAAATGTCATTGACATCACATTTTTGTTATACCGAAGCATACAGATGTCATTAATGATTGGCAGGCAACAGTGGTGAGATGGTTATTTATGCCTTTCTCTTAGGATTTTTTAGTCCTACCCACCAAAAAGAGTGATATGAGTGTTAAGTCTAAAAAATAACTTAATCTTACTCATCACAAACAAGAGCCACAAAGCTCACTTGCTTAGTTGTGCATAGAGATACTTATCTAAGCTACAAAAGATACAAAGTTTAAAAAACTTTGTTTTATTGGCCATCCAAGGTACACAAGTACCAATGTACACAAAACACACACTGTTTTTGTATTTTTTTTTTATTTTTCAAATTTTTTTTATTTTTATTTGAAAAACAAAAATAAGCAAACTGAAAAAAAAACAAAAACATGTTAAACAAAGCAAAGCATAAAACAAGATGCATATGCAAGAAAGCATGATTTCAAAAACAGATAAGAAATCAAGCAAAGAGAGTCCTACTTTAGATAGAAAGAATTAAAGCAGAGGACAAACAGAAAAGACAATTAAGTCTTAGAATCCTTTATCACCCACACAGCACGAGTCCTTAGCCGTGAAGATGAAAAGGCACGTGTCCTAGTTTGACTACTAAAGGACATAGAGGAATTAGAATTCCCCTGAAATTGAGTTAAAAAGCTCAAAACTTTTAATAACTCACCAAGAATAGGTACAGAGCCTTTAGACAAAGGATGAGACCTATTTGACACTCACTTATAAGGAAACAATTTGAAACAATTAGGACGAGTGTGACCCGAACCACCACAATGGTGACAAAAATGAGTAGTTTTAGAGCTACTCGACTTCCTAGAAGGAGGTCTAACCTTAGAGGTTAACAGAGACCTTAAGTTAGCACAATTTGGCCTAATATGACCAATAATATGACAATGATGACAAGTGAGGACAAATTCAGAATTTTTATTCAACCTAGGAGGAGTTTTAGACATAGGTTTAGAAACTTCAGCGTTAACATCAGATTGTTTACCTTTGTCTATCCTAACAATATTAGCCTTCAACTCTTCATTATTCCTTTTAAATGGAGGAATATAAAAATCTTTTTCTTTTGAGTTAGGCTTAACAACAAGTTTGGCACTAGTTAATTTTTTAATTTCAGTTTTAAATTCAACTAGTTGCTCTTCCAAATTATTAATTTTGTCCACCTGAGATGAAATTTGATTTTTAAAATTTCCATTCAAATTATTGGCTTCATCCAATTTTGCAATCAAATCATCTTTTTCAAGCTTGACCTTTTTAAATTTAGCTTTTAATTTTGTAGAACATTCGAGAGATTTCATACAAAAATTATAAAGCTTGCAATAGGCATCTTGAATATCATCATCATCATTCAACATAGGATCATGCAAATCAAAACAATCAAGAGTTTCCATGACAACAGGGGTCAATGGATCACACAACAAAGATTAAAACCTAATCAAAGTGTGCCTGCTTTGATACCACTTGATAGGCCACAAACGAATTGACCCCTTGTGATTAATTAACTAATTAATTTAACTAAGTTGATTTATTAAGTTAATTAACATGCAATTGTGTGGCAGCACAAACAAATCACCAATAAACTAAATATGCAACGGAAAATAAATAACACAGTGATTTGTTTACGAATGGAGAGAACCCTAACGGCAAAAACCCCACCGGATGATTTTCAGGTCACCACTCCCGAAACTCCACTATTATCACAACAAGCGGTTACAAGTAAAGGAATCTCAAGTACCTTACCAACCTACAGTTGAACCCTTACCCCAATACCCAATTAGACTTGTTCTGTAGTGACAGTTCCCACTTTTTGATGCACGGCTCCCAAGTACGTGACTAACCAGTTTGATGTGTGGATCCCAGTACGTGGCTTACTCCTTTGCACGAATCCCAGTATGTGACTAACTCCACAGCAACCCCTTGATTGTTATAGTTGATTTGCAGCAGCTTCACATAGAAACACCAATAAGATCTTCAATGTTGGTGCAAGAGACTTTTGCTTGGTTACAAAACCCAAAGGCGTACAAGAAACGCAGCAAGAACTCTTTCTTCTGTAGGAGAAGGCTAGGGTTTCAAAAAGAAAACCATATGAAGCTCTCTAGGGTTAGGTTTTTCTTTTTCCACCTCCTTTTAAATAGGAGTTTAATGGGCTCTCCTATTCCAAATAGGTTTACACAAACCTTGGGTTTTCCTAGTCCAATACGGATTATACAAATCCATAAACAAATAGCCTTTTAGAATAAAAAGTTGCAGGCTATAGACAAAATCCCGTAAGCTCGATCGATTGAGGAATCTGTCGACCTTTAATGAATCCCGACAAATCGAGCTTCTATCAAGGAGCTATCGAGACCTGCAGATTGCACTTTTCTTGAGCAGTTCTTGAGTAATCTTCATGTCTTCAATTTAACCACTTGTAATGATTATCTTGAACCTACTTAGATTTACCCAAATACAAGTAAAGTGCATTTTGTCAAAAGGATATGCCAATTACATAAAATATGTCCCAACACTCAGCCTGTTGATGATGATGATGATCCAGAGGCAACCTTGAGTTCTTATCCAAGGAAAAGGCATTACCAGTGGTGGTCCCTACAGTAGACACACAAATAGACAAACATAGGCATATAGCTAGTTTCTTTTCTTTTTTCATTTTTCCTTTTTAGCATATCTTCTACACTTTTATTTGAGACATTGGGTTGTATTTAAGAATATCTTTATTTTTCTGCTATTATTTTAGAACATGTACTTGGTTACAACTTATGGGATGTGTACGCATTTTATATTCCTTTTGTCTTGCTTTTCTTCTTTTGATGGATGAAATTCTAAGTTCAAATCTGTCTTGAGTAATCCCTTAGGCCATAGGAATCATGAGAGAAGCCTTGGTGTAGAAATCACAATAAAGGGAATCTAAACCATAATGAGCATACGGACGCATACACGCGTATGTGTGTGTGGGCTTTGACCATGCATACATGTAGATACCGTATTTTTTCCGACCTTAAATTTGGTTGGGAACCCAAGTTTTAAATCAAGGGTCTCGGGGGCTTATTTTGACGTGACATTAAGCATATTGGAATTCTCTTCATTTTAATATCCAAAGGCAAAAATCAGGCTTGAGTCAATTAAATTGTTGTGGAAATGAGAAATTCACCAATTAATGGTTTGCCATTAAATATATGTTTTATGTAAAGTTGTGATTGACAACTATGTTTTATGTTGGATTTTATTCTGTGTCAAATTTGATTGTATTTTGTTCAATTATTTCCCTATATGTTTATGGGATTTGATGTAAGGGTTGAGTGTGAGAGTTTGGTGAAGAATTGTGAAGACAATGAAGTTCACAACTGGCTCACGAGTGGACAACCTGTGAAAGGCCACGTGAGAAGCACATGCAAAAATCTGAACAGTCTTTTGCTAAGCTATATTTCGCGAGTCACTTTGCGACTCAGGCTAAGTCACGAATGACCCATGAAACTCTCTGCCTAAAACTTTTTAAAGTGTGTTTTTCTCATTTCTTTACTAACACTATAAGCCCACATTACTCACGAAATTGTAAGGAGACATTTAGAGAGAAAACCCTAGCAATACAATTGAGAGTTAGAGATTGTAAACCCACAATCATCTACACAATTTCTCTTAATTTTCCTCTACTCCTACCTCTCTAATTTCGAATCCTTGAGAGGTTTTTAGCCCAAACACTTATCTCACCCAATCTGAGTGTTAAGTTACCTAATTAACTAAACTAATTTTTAAGGGTTTATTAATTAAGGTAAACCAAAAGTCTCGAACCAAATATCTTGAACTCAAAAGTTTGGTTACATGTGGGGAAAGTCTTAAGTAACAATGCCTATCCAAAGGATAGTACCTCATTTTAATTTATTTCTAACATTATCTTTTTAGTGAAAAAATAAGATACTTGGAATTTTAATTTTTTTTTTAAAAGCTTTGTGCAAACAATACACACACACACACACACACACACACACATATATATATACACATGTGACTATTTATTTATCTATAATATACCATGTGAATATTTAAGTCAAAGAATATTTACAATCAAGGGCAAATTATAACTTACCCACTTGTGATTTGGCTGAAATTTAAGTTACCCACCTGTGGTTTAAAGTTTGACACTTTACTCACCTGAGGTTTGACCAAAATTTAAGTTGCCTACTTATAATTTGAAATCCCATTATACAAGTTTTCTACTAGATTCTTTTTTGATCTTATTTGATCTTGTATTTGTATGTTTTTTGTGTTTTTGGAAAAGAGAGACATAAAAATTGAGCAAAATTACATATTTAGCCCTATTTTTAATATTGTGTTAAGGAAATCTAATTGAGCTAACCTCGGATGGGTAAATTATCAAATTTCAAATTACAAGTAGACAACTTAAATTTTGGCCAAACCACAGGTGGGTAAATTGTAATTTGCCCTACAATCAAAGAATGTGAGATATGTACATAAATAGCATGTGAAGGATATATACTACGTAACTAGCATGTAAATGGTAAATATTATACAAGAATAAATTGCAAAGTAAAAATAAAAGAAGATGGTTGGAAGGAAAGTACCTTGTTGTCATCCACCTTATTTCCTCATTTTAACCATGCAAAAAATATGACAATGGAAATATATTAGTGACAACAAAGAAAAAAGGAAATATGTAAGCTTGATTGGTGCCTATTGGCTCAATGGAATTGAACCATAGGCACAAATTCCTAAAGGTGTAATTCTAAGGAAAAGTTTTAAATAACAATGCATGGGGAAGTTTTAAAATGTTAACTTTATTTTATTTTTGAAAGAAAATTTTTGGAAAAAGCACTTTTTTGAAGAAGAAGAAGAATTTCATCATTTTCGAAAGAAAAAGAATTCCTTTGAACAAGCAAAGTTTGTAATAAGAAATAATTTTTCATTTTCTTTGAAAAGAAAATATTTTTAGAAAATGTCATATATATTTTATTTAGGGAACCTGAAAATTTAAAGGGGGGATTTGTAGTTTCAAAAAAAAATCACTTTAGCAAAAACATTAGTAAGAAAAAGTTTTGAATAAAAGATTCATGGGTCCATTTTTTTTTAGCGAAAGGGGTTTGGATTTTTAAAAAGTCCCATGATTTTATTTGAGAAAACCATTTGAAGAAAAGAGCTTCATTTTGAAAAACACTTTTTTTTTTTTTTTTATACAAAAAAGTAGAGAAGTCCTTAAAAGGAAGAAAAGCTTCTTCTTTTTTTTTTTTTTTGAAAAGTTTCATGGGTTTCTCTTTTGAAAAGGTTTGAACCAAAAAATAATCCCATGATTTTTGTAAAAGGCTTATGTTGAAAATATTTTTGGTAAGAAAAAGTATTTTGAAAGAAAAAGTTCATGGGTTTTATATTTTTTTTAAAGTTTGGGTTCCAAAAAGCTCATGATTTTTAAGAAAATAAATATTCCTTTTAGAAACTTTTCTCATTCAAAAGATTTCTTTTATCATTTTTTTTGAAAGAAATTCCAAAGTGGTAAAAGAAAAAAAAATTTTTGAACAAATTTTTTAGAAAAATACTACATTTTTTGGATTTCTTAAAAAAAGAGAAAAACAATATTTTTTTTCCTAAGAAAGAACATTTTGAAAGAAAAAGAAAGGATTTTTTGAAAAAGCACACATTTTTTAGGGTTAAAAGGGAGGGTTCATAAAGAAAAGGGTTTATTTTTTTAAAACAACTTTTGAAAAGGGGAATAAAACATTCTTCTTGAAAACCAATTACTTCAAAAAGCATACCTAAGGAATTTGTTTACCCAAGCAATCAATTTATGGAAACATTATTAATGAGAAAAGTAAAGAGCAGCAATAGTATATGAGTACTATGAATTTAAAGACAAGTAAATAAGTAAAAGAAATAAAGCAAGTAAATAAAATTGCTAGAAAACTAAATGACAAGGAAAAGTAAAGTGTTAAAATTTAAATGAAAAAATAAATAAAGGGCTTGAATTTAAATGACAATAAAAGTAAAGATTGATTAAAAATGTTTTTTTAGAGATCCCTCCTAAATAAGCTTTAATCTATTTCAATCGTTATAGGTGCTTTGTCAAAAAGAAATGGGAGTTCTAAGCCATCAACCATCCTTAAGACAACATTCTCATATTGTGCTTTACTTTAGGTTTAAAGCTCATTTAAAAGGGATAGATAGAAAATATTTTTCTTAAGTGAGCAGATAGTAATATATATATATATATATATAGAACAAGATAAATAAAAGTTCCATAAATAAAGGGGAGTGGGGATTAGCAAAAATTAAATGGGATGACAATAAAGTAAAGGGGATGGGGGAGTAGCATAAAAGGGATGACATTAAAGTAAAGGGGATGGGGCAATAGCATTAAAATAAAAGGGATGACATGGAATAACATTAAAATAAATGGGTGACAATATAGTAAAGAGGATTGGGGAATAGCATTAAAATAAATGGGTAACAAAATATGAGCAAGAATAAATAAAAATAAAAAAAAAGGGGGGGGGGGGGGGTTGTTCCTAGATGCCTAGAAGAAATGAGATTTCGTCCCCCCTAAGGGTACTTCCCATATTTAGTCTAGGAGATGGTTCAATACCTATCTAGGAACATAGCCACAATATCACAACCAACAACAAATAATATGAGCATAAAGGAAAAGAGAGATAGATACACAATCACAACAATAGTGCTAGGAAAGTAAAGAAACTAGTAAATAAATAGAACTTCATATATATATATATATATATATAAATGGATGATATTTACAAGAGATGAATTAGAGAGAAATGGGATGGGTAGTATAGTTATTAGGAAAACTATCCCATCCTTGCATCTTACCCACAAAGATTACAAAATAAAATGAGAGAGGCTGAATTATTGTGGTGGGTTTCCTAAAGAGAGGAGAGAGAGAAAATTTCAGAATTTTCTAGGGTTTTTTCATATTTTTTCTAGTATTTTTCTCTCTAATTTTCCTATCTTTTTCTCCCAATAACTTCATATTTTTTACAAAAAAAATGGGGGGTATTTATAAGGAAGCCAAAAAAGTGGGAGGCTATGTGATGGTGTACCAAAACACCATCACATAGCCACCCAACTCTGGTCCAACCTTCATGCAACTGTTTGGAGGCCTCAAGCTTTGGTTTCTTCAAACTTTATATTTTTGGAAAGCTTTGAATGTCTAGTTTCCATAGGTTTTTACTTTGTGAGATTTGGAGCTACAGTCATCAAGATATCGAGTTCGTAAGGGAGGTAACGCATTGTAGGAAATTATGTGACGTTTTTCCTTAAAAAGTTTATTCCTTCCAATCCGTGGTAGATATCATCCAACCCTTTTTGTGGGGGGTGGTCGAGGCCTCATACTTCAAGCTAGTTTAGCCAGATCACTCCAATTCTTGCCCAATCGATATAGTGTTTTGCGTTAAATTGATCCAAAAATAGCCTGTTTAAACTAAAAAAAGTGAAGTTTTTAATTAAGGTTTTGGTGTTTTGTTGATATCTAATCTGTTTTAACTTCGATTTTGGCCCATGAACTATCGTTTTGAATGGAAAAATATGACCTATAAGACAGTCCAAAATTCAACTCGACTGGACTGTCAGATAAAAAAGTCAATTTTTTGACCATACCCGATTTGGGTTTTAATTGCTATCAAAGGGGTTTTTGGAATGTTGCAACCCTTTGATCCACTATTTGATTATGTTGCATTTATTTGTTGCCCTTTTTTGGCTTTGAGACTTGTAATTTGCACCTTTTTTGACATCTGTCATCTTCATTAAGATCATATTCACATTTTTGTTAGTTGCCTCTACTGCACCATTCATCTAAGGACGTTAAGGAACTGAGTTTCAGTGCTCAATCTCGAATTGCTGGCAAATTTGGTTAATCATCTTCCCATTCAAATTCTTCGCATTATTGGTAACAAGTTCTCTTGGCAAGCCATAGTGGTAAATGATATTCTATTTCACATACCGAGCTACTATAGCCTAGGTAACGCTCTTGTAGGAAGTGGCTTCCACCCATTTGGTAAAGTAGTTGATAGCCACTAAGATGTATTCATACCCGTTCGAACCTTTCGAAACTATAGGGTCAATGACGTCCATACCCCATGCAGAGAAAGGCCAAGGTTCCACTAGAGAGTGCAGAGATTGTGGAGGAGCATTCTTCCTATCTTGATAAAAATTTTAATACACATTTAGTTATACTTATTTGTAAATGTATCTCAAGCATGTACATGGGGTTACAAATACGCATTTAGTTATTCTTATTTATAACTGTATCATGTGCATGGAGTTACAAGCTAATTTTTTATTAGGTTGGAGGACCACTGGACATTGCTAACATGGTTCTCTAGGCATTGACTAATTTCTCAAAGAGAAGAAAGAGAGGGAAATTAATTTTGATGGCGTAATAAATACAATAGTTTAACCATAGAATTAATGCAAAAATTCATTCTATAAAGCTACGATCACAACAAAAATTCAAAATAATTTTACAACGCCCAATTTATATATCATCTCACACATGAGCCAATAAAATAAATTAAATTGCAATTGTGGTGGGCATAGGAATGAGGTGATAGACAAATTAAGTAGTGTTATGAAATTATTATGAACTACCATGTAACCCATGCAAACGCATATATATATATATATATATATTTAAAATTAAACACAATTTTTATCATAAAAATATAAATAATTAGTCAAATTATTTTTAAAAAAAGTAAACGTAATTAGTCACATATTAAAATTCTTACGTAAATTTAATACTACGTATGATAATTTTTTTTTCTAATATTTAATGAGATGGAATGTGTGGTGGGCACTGTTATGTGGTGATTTTTATTGAGTATATGTGATTGGGTTTTTTTATTTTATTTTTTCATTTTTTTTATTTTTTTATTTTATTTTATAGTTCATTAATATT
The DNA here is from genome assembly GCA_023621385.1 of Quercus gilva. NCBI lineage: Eukaryota > Viridiplantae > Streptophyta > Magnoliopsida > Fagales > Fagaceae > Quercus > Quercus gilva. Next base: position 60,299,011 of record CM042476.1, on the reverse strand, counting down.
AGATTATTAGTATGTTGCTCTCATTAACTCACTTGGCACAAAGATTAAAAAATTTAAGTAGATAATTATGGTATGGTCTCCACATAAATTTAGACACATGATACAACATTGGATTATAATTTCAAATTCTAATTGAAATTTCTCTAAGCTTTACCTATTAATATTGTAATGACCAGATTTGAGTCCCTAGCCTAATAGGTAAATGGACTTAGGCCTAAAAAGCTCAAAACAATGAATTTGTAGAGAGTGGGTTGGAAAACTGGGCTAGAATGAGTTGGACAACAAATTAGGTGGATTCGAATGATAAGAAAAAGAAAATGGACAAGTTTTAACTACGGAAAATCGTTCTCGGCAAGGTCCAAGAAGATCAGTTCTTATATATTGCTCTTAAGTTTGATTACAAGTTTGATTCTTAAACACTACAGTGTTTCTTTCTTGATTTCTCAATCCCCCTCTTCCTCAGGCATTCCTTACATTATATACATTCCCTTGATTGATCTTCACCCTCCATTTGTTGATCATCTAGATTATTACTTGAGTACTTGTCTCATCGGACACCCTCTCTGGTCCTCTATGAGTTGGGGTAGCTAAGGCAGCATTGGTCAGAGGTCTTTTCCACATAAATGCGACCAGAAAGTTAGCTGCAAAGTATTCAATATGGTGGTAGCAGCTTTTCCTTAGATATTTCTGAGCTTCCATCTCTCTTGTACGCTCATAATACACATCTCTATCAGTTGAATTTCCTGGAAGGTCACTTTGAAAGATAGAATATACATTTGATTTGTTCCTTGTTTGTCCGAGGAGATACTCCTCCTCGGACCACCTTCCCCAGCCTTTCCTGTTCGTAACGTACTAATAGGATTCTGAGTTTAATACTCTCACTACTATTTACTCGTTCTCGGACCAATCAAAGTCCTTGGCCAAGACCCAAGGCCCAATATATAATTTTGGGCCTTTCTCCCTACAAATATATATATATATATATATATTTGTAATGATCTAACTTTAGTTACTTTTAATATTTAAAATTTGAACTACATAGGGATTTGGTATTTTGTGTCAAATTTGCAATTACTTAGATTGTTCAACCACATAATTAATTTTAAATTGAACTCAAGTTTTCTCATTGGATTTGGAAATTGTTAGGCACCAAAATCTGGCTCTTTAAATACTGAATCCCAACATGACAAAGCTAGTAGCTCACTAGGCAATTTGAGTGCCACGTAGAATTGAGCACTCGAAAGAGATTCTCTTTCTTTGATATACTTATTATGTTAACCATTTAGATAATTCGGTATATGGCGAAGTAATTTTTTTTTTTTTTTTGGGGGGGGGGAGAAATGAAGTAGTAATTATGTTACTACCATTAATTTGTCATTATTTATTCATATAACGAGTCGTAAATGACAGAATTATAAAACCATTATTATTACGTTGCCACTAATAGCTCGTCATATGAATAAGTTGAGACTTTAATTTTGGTATTAGCATTTTTTTTTTTTTTTGATAGGGTATTAGCATTTTTGTTAGCGAGTACCACTTATTTCTTACCTCTTCTCTTTTTATATAAAAATAAAAATAATAATAATACAGTTAAGTTTTTTTTTTAGAAACAATCACACAAAAAAAAGAAATGAGTTTTAATACAAAGACACGCGAAGAGAGTTTAATTACCGAGTTAAACATCAGGCACTTTTAAGCCAAGAAATAGCGCGTTCTCTTTGATTAATGATGGGCGCTTTTCAAACACTTGCCAAAAGTCAATTTCACCCCTACGCTCTTCCTGTATTTACTGAACCTCACATTCCCTGAGTCCCGTAATTAAACCCGGAAAGTAAACCATTTTTGTTAATCTCAAAGCCCCGTACTGTAGTACCGTACCGAACAACGGCGTTCCGTATTCCTAAATCCTAAGTACAACTCAACAACATAAAAACCTTAAGCTCCAAGAAACATAGATAGATAAGACACACACTTCAGACTCAGAAAATGACGAGTGGTCCACAAAGTGAGCCTCGTTTAACGTCGTCGTTTTTGGTAGATAAGGTAGCTGACGCACTTCATTCTGGTCACCTCCCTGACCCATCTGAACTCTCCGATCTTTGCTTCTCTCTGGCCAGGTTTCTTCGCCACCTTTTGTTTTTTTCACATTCAAATCCCATAAATAAATTCTGGGTCTTGCCTATTTTTCCTGTTTGAATATCATTCCTAGCTAAGCTAAGCTCATTTTATAGGTGATTAAGATTTTCTCTTTTTCTCTTTTTGGCCCAAACTAAATATATCAATAATTTATAATATCTTTATTCTTTAACCTATTTATTATAATATATATATATATATATATAAATAATTGAATAATGTTAAAGATTAAAACTATTTTATAAAAAATTTTATAAGCTGCTTGAGTAATTATTGAGAAATAAAAAAGTAATATTAACGGTGAGCCTACATAAAAACTAATAAAATGTTAGTCGTATCAACGTTTTATAAAAATGTTATAAAATAGTTTGTGAATGTAATATTACTTTATAAAATTTTAAAACAAATATTTTCTTTGAATAAGTCATGTATAATTATCCTTTAAATTATATTAATTATTGTTATTATTCTTTAAACATGTTTTTTTAGATACAATAGGATTCCAAATGTAAATTGTGCTCTTCATGATAAGAGAAATATAATAATAACAATATTAAATTAAAGACTTTTTTTTAATGAATGACAAAGTAGTACGTGTCCCAAACTTTTAGTCTTAAAAATTATAGTATTTTTTCATAGAAATGAGTTATACCTGTAATATTTTCACAACAAATTATAAGTGATTAATTGTCATTGGTTTTAATTTGAATCTATTATTGAAATTACATTTTTTCCCCACCAATAACAACCCGAAATAAATTGTCACTTACGATTTGTTGTAAAAGTGTTATAAAAATATTGTGCACATTTTATTTCTCTTTCTTTTAAGGGAAAAATTATATCCATGCATTCATGTGTCTTTATATTTTTGGATATTATAATATTTGTCAATGATCATTCTCTAGAATCCTCCCCCGCCCCCACCAAAGGACAAAAATAATATATTTTTGGATATTATAATATTTGTTGATGATCATATTTTTGGATATGTTTTGCATATCTTTTGATCAAGAATTTTACAATTAAATTGATAGTTGTCAAGTTTCATGCTGAAGTTGTATGTTATTGCCTGTGTCTGTGACCAAAATAAAAACTAAAAAAAAAAAGATTGCCATGCTAGGAACCTTGGCATCTTGACTTGAAGCAGAGTCAAGGGAATTATCAACTTGTTTTTGTAGCACATGCATATGAACTCTGGTTTTATTTTAGTACACACTTTTTGGTTACATTAATATTATGGAAATGTCATATGACATTCTGGTTTTAGCTCTCTTATTCTAGTAACTGCTAATTGTCTCAATTTATGTTTATAAACATGGCTTTTGGTTAAGCTTTCTTGACTAATGATTGATTCCAAAAATACAGAGGCATTGATTGTGCAATTGCAAATAAGGAGGTTCTGCTAATAGCAAAGGATTTGCCTGTGTTGGTTAAACAGGTAACTTATTGCTTATGTTTCTGAGTTTGTGATGGCGACTCATTTCTATTCTTAATTGCATTTTATTCAATGAGATTATGAAACATTTTCTTGAAAATGAGCTTTTGAGACTTGTTTTTAAGAGCTGACACACATAATAACACCATATGATTCAGAAACATTCCCACAATCACATCAATGATGGTTTTAAATGTTTTCCTATGGTAAAGGGTTCACAACTCAATTCAAAATTGTAGCTCTATTAATTAATCGGATCAATCTGGCCCTAAATTATGGGTTTGTCTTAAATCACATGAACATTACTGGAAACTGAACACAGTACTTTGAACCATTAATTTTATTTATAGTTAAACTGATATTGGTTTCCTTTTTCCATTCTATCCCATCCCCTTATAATTTATTGCATGCAAATGCAGATCTTACAATTATTTGCACATCATGTCATAATAATATTAATTCTTTTCGTTGACTGGTTCATCGTGGTATATCAGATTCCTATATGTTAATGCACATAAATGCATATCTTTCCAATTTTCACACAGTTGCTTTCTTTTCTTTTTTTGTAATTTTTTCTTAATTCATCATGAGATATATTAAGTGAATATGAAAACTGTTTGCAAGTTTTGCTACTTAAATTATATTTTGGAAGGAGCTATATTCTTTAATTCGTCTTATGCCATGTAGGTATATAAGTGCATTAGTGATTGTTCACTTCAAGCAGCTGCAATGATGCTTATGATTTCGGTCAAGGTATACACAGTCACTTGTATTGTTTAACCGGATCTATTGTGGCTCATAGCAATTATCATCTTAAATTAATTGCTAAAGATTGACTGTTGATAGTAACATAATAATTTCTTTCTTAGTATTGTCAAGAAAGCTAAACAAGTGCATTGCCAAGTGAAGTTATGAAAAATATATGTGCTCCTTCAGAGAAATGTTGAGTACCCCTAGAAATTTGTTAAGTTTGGTACTTTGTGATGATTAATTAATCAAGCATGCAACTTTTGTTGCTCCCAAAAAAAAAACCTAACCATCAAAAGTGATAAGTACACTTACACAACTCACATCACAATAGTTGAACCCCCTTGTTTATCTTATATAGTATAAGAGGTCCAACTTTAGATTGTAGGGAATTGGCAGAACAGTGATTTTTTTCCCTGGTTCTTCTGAAATAGGGGGTTGTGTAAACAATCGCATAGTGCACTTTTATCAACTCACCATGCGTGTCAGGCTCCTTTGGCCTTGTTTTCAATATGAGCTTTCTACAAAGCCACATTTCACAAGAACAAGGGCCACCATCTTCCTGTTTCTGAACCAATATAATCAACAATCCTTATATACTTCTGTTACTTTACCATTCTATCCTGTTATGAGAGGATTTGAAACTATAGAGGGAACATGTGAGTTTTCATTGTTACCTGGTGGTTATAACAAAAATGATAGGTTATTCATAAAACATTGAGAAACCTCTTGTTGTATTCAAATACTCACTTGAGGTTCTGTCCAAAAAAAAAAAAAAAAAAGGTAATTTGTAGAAAGATTAATGCAAAAGCACAATTGTCTCAGTGTTGGGTGTCTGATTGGTTGCTAGTGCTTAGTCAAGAACCAAAGCGTGTAGTTAAGGACCTTGCCTTACCCACCTGTCAACTAGGATTATCTCTTTGTTTTGTGAAAGCCCTAAGCTACTGCACAAACATCTTTGAAGGACATGTTCTGAAACTGAGTTCAAGAATAGGTCAGAATGTTTGAGAGGAATCTGAATAATTTAACACTGCGGAGTTCTTATGATAATTTGGTTTTAAATTATCATCAATTATTCAAGGTAAAAAATTATATATTGAGTTAGAATATTTGCATTTAAGTCTATAATTCCTAGAAAATATTTTTCCATTTTGCAAAGAATTTCCAACTAATGTTTGATTTGATATATTGATGTCTGAGTTAGAATGCTTGTATGATTGGATGGTTTCAAATTGAAGATATAGTCGATCTTCTTACTTTGGCTGAGGAGGTTAGTAAAATTTATCTTTATTATTTTTTGGTCCTTTCTGGTTGGATTAGTTGTTTTCTCTTCCTTTTTTTTTTTTTTATCCTTCTTCTTTTTGGCTTTAATTTTTTGGACCTATCACTTACACATGTTTTTGTGCATATTTAGATAGGTAAAAATTTCAGTAATACTGAGGATGTTAACATTGAACCAAGCTATGCTCTCCCCAGTATTTCAAAAATCATTTCTAGGTATAAACTTCTCCATACTTTGCTCATCTGGCACAATCTTCAGTGTTAAATTAATTCAGTTCTATATGGGATCCAAAATGTTGATCTGCTTATAAGCTGCTATACATCTGTAGTTTTCAGGAAAGAAGTCAAATTCAATTCTACTCTAATTGTCTTCTTTATCTGAACTTGTTGACTTTTAGCCCACTTAAATGACTTCCTCAGTCTTGCAGATTCCAAGTAACATATTATTTGAATACTTATGGACCTGTTTAAAATAGAATTAGGTTGTAATGAGCTGAAGCCTGGTTCACCATTATTATCAGCCAACTTACACAAGCCATGGTTATTGTCTAACTTGAAATTAAAGATTATTTAAGAATGAGGGTTCTTCACCCCCTTCACCCCCCCCCCCCCCCCCCCCAACCAAAAGGACCTAGAAGTGCAAGGTTTACTTAAATAAAAACAACGAGACTTTTTTCCCCAGAATAGTTAGTGAGATATGTGGCACTAATGAATTTCTTCTGGGAACTGAGATTTTATTCTTTCAGATCTTAGTAGTTTATTGATATATTCTTCTTTCTTTGTGTATGTGTGTGCATATACAGATTCTATCCACATATAAAGATGGGCCACATACTTGATTCACTTGAGGTTAAGGTAGGTTCTATATATCAAGTAACACACATGCTCTTAACTCTAAAAACTTTCTTTTTAAATCTCTGACTTTCTACTTTTCCAAAATCATTTTGGTAGGCTGGTTACCGGACCATTTTCTCTGACTTCCATATCTTGAAGAGTATGTTGGTTCCTATGCAAAATCAGATAGTAAGCATGTCCTTAATTAATTGTATATAATATGTATGAAATTCAATGTACTTTACTTACTGCCATAGCTCACCAGAAAAACATGGGATATTGTAATTTGAATCAAAACCTGTGCTTTTGTATTTTCTTGATGTACCAGTTGTCTGAATTAACCGGAATTTTATTGTTCATTCATTATCGAGATTGCATCTTGACCTCTATTTTGTAGCCATTTTTCATATCCATTTCAACACACTGCTCATGCTCTGCTCATTATGAGCTTCTTACCTTCTTCTGTGGCTTCCAGTTATAATCCACTTTTACTTTAGCTTTAAATTTAATTGTGGCATTTTCTTTTGTGTCATAGTCTAGGTTCTTTATTACTTGCCATTGTATTTTCAGAATGGACAAATCTGAGTGACAATAGTTCCAGGTGGTTTGTACCAGGGTCAAATATAAATGCTTGCTTCATTTAGGAGAAAATGTATATTTATTTGGGAATATGCAATCAACCTATGTTAAACATTCTGATCACTTTTTCTCTGCTTTTTATTTTTAATTATATATCCATGGAAGGTTCAACTACTGTTCTTTCAAATAAATATATTTCTTTCTTTATTTTCTTTTAGGGTCTGTTTGTTGCTCAAATGGATAAGATGGACACGTCTTCTTGTATTATGACTCCACCTCAAGCAAAGTATGTGTGGTTTATCTTCTCCATTTTACTCCAAGGAATGAACTTGATTAGGATATTTCTTGTCTTCTGTAGCTTTCTGTTAAATGGTCAAGGAGTACAAGGAAGAATTAACATTTCCATGGTTTGTTTAGTTATACTTAAACTTGCAGTGATTTTTTGTTTTCTTTCAAATCTCATATTTAAAATGAAGATTGATACTGTAAATTTTATTAATGGTGTAATGTCTTCCATGCCTGGATCAGGATACTGGACCACAGCTGCCAACAAATATTACTGCAATGCTCAAATATGGAATTAATCTTTTTCAAGCTGTTGGGCAGTTTAATGGTATGTCTGAACAAAAGATTCCATGTCCAAGCATACCTATTTGTTTGAAAATCTTCTATTAACATAGTGAGAATTTGAAATTTTATAGGTAATTATCTCATTGTTATAGCCTTCATGCATGTGATGTCATCAACTTCTGACATGCCAGTACTACAAGATTATGCTCAGCCTGTTCTTGCTTCACTTGATTCTGGTAAGACAAATGAAAGGCAAAAGGACTATCCATATTGTTGGTTATCTTGTTTTGTGATGTTTGGAATTACTATATTTGTCTTTCTTTCTTGGATGTATGGACACAAACTAAGACGATAATTTACTTATATTGAAAAATATTAGATTCTGAGATAATCGAGGGGCCATCGCGTGTTTCATTAAATTGCCCAATAAGGTACAACGTTATACTATTCTTGCCTTTTGTTATTATTAATAATCACACACTCACTCAATGAGTATTGAACTCATGACCTTACCCTCCACTTTGCTAGCTTTACTTAAGCAATACACCGAGGGTTTCCTCAACGTCAATACTTGGGTAGAATTGCATGATTGCATCACACAAACCTCAATTGCATTTTGCTAAAAACTTCAATCAACTTGTTCTCCATTAAATTAATTATATGAGTTACATCTTAGTTATTAAAATATAAAATCTAATAATGTAATAATTGTAAAATTGAATCTCTTGGTTTTTTGAACCCTTCCTTTTCCACCTTGTAAGCTTTTGAAAGATCACATTTTTCCACTTTAGCATTATAATATATATTTCTGAAATTTATTTATTTTTTTAATTTCAGAGTTATAAAGAGTACTAAATTTTTTATATTAATTTATATCAATTAGAACCCACCATTCTATTGGACTAAAGCAACCCAACACTAACCAGTTCTGTTTAATTTGGTTTTTAATTTTCATAATTATAAAGTGTTAAATTGTTATATTAGTGGAAACTAATTAAATTCACTATTTTATTGAACTAAAGCAACCAAAGACTATACAAATCTGATTGCCTCAAGTTTGATTTCTTTAAACAACTTTTGATTGAAATTCATTTGGTCCTTTGTAAAAATTCTCTGATTTGACTTTTAGTTTCTTGATACTTATTATTTATATATGTATCATATATAAGTATTTCTCGTTGAATTTTTCAGTGCTTGACATGAGTTAATTAGTAGTATAATAGTAAAATGGAAGAGTGTGATTTTTCTTAGGACTTCCTCTTGTTCTCTCACATTATCTCCTATGCCCTAGCTGATTGCATCTAGCAGCTTGCTGTTCAATTTAAGGAGCCATCTGTTATTTGGATGACAATGTTGATAATCACTTAGATAAGACTACTGCTTTTTTGCTCTGGATAAACTGGAACATCCTTCTAATACTGCTATGTGAAATCAAGTCAAAGTTGCATTTTGTTGCATATGACATCCAGGAGATTGAGAAAGGGACTACTTGGTGGAGACACCATGTCCTGCTTGACATAAGGCACTCAATGTGCTGTTCCGTACTATTGATTGGGTCATAAATAAGTTTGTATCATCAACTGTTCCTTATTTCTGCTCTTCAGTGTCTGTGACAATGAGCCTCAAGTCATTGAATTAGGATCAAAACAAAAAATTTGACAATCATATAAATCATATCAATTTTCATGGATCAAGTAGAAAGTGGAGGCTTTTTAATACATGGTTTATTTTCTCATGACAAGATTATTTATCAAATATATTTTCTGAACCCTGAAACCTCTTTTATCCTTGGTAAACCTTAGAAAAATTAGCCTTAACATTGGCTTGTACAGACCCTGGCCTGATTGATTTCAGTTTTGTTTGGTTTGAACAGCCACAAGCGTATCAAGACTCCTGTGAAAGGACATCTCTGCAAGCATTATCAGGTGATGCTTCAATACATGAAATATTAGAAAAAAATCTTGTTCTTGTCAGGTGCACTGGGACACAACCAGAAATAGGTTAGGTTTAAAACTTCTGGCTTAATTTTAATTTAAGATCAGGTTGAAGATGATACAACCTGAACCTGAATCTTCTTTTTATAAAGTCAACTAGAATTTCTTTTTTCTATTTGCAGTGTGATAATCAAAATCTTCCTGAACCTGAATATTCTTTTTATAAAGTCAACTAGAACTGCTTTTTCTTTTTTGCAGTGTGATAATCAAAACATCACCAGCAATAAGTTAAATAATTAATGAAATGATAATCAGTGTTGGATTTGATTGATTAGGTGTAAATTCTAGCCCAAATTCAACCTGATCTGCTCAATGTGTTGACCAATAAAACTCCATGAGATTGCTTTGGCTGGAAAAAAGCCGGGAACCCCTTGGGGGGGGGGGGGGGGGTTAAGTGAGGAGCTAGAGAGAGAGAGCACAAGTTTGCTGGTCTGGTTCACAGTTTTGTAACTGAATCATCCTATACTTTTTTTTTTTTTTTTGTTTTTTTTTGAGAATCAGATAATCCTATATTAGCTGTTACTTCAGTTCTCAATGCTGGAATTGGCAGATTGCAGATTTTTGTTGCAATCCTAATATATAAAGTACAGGCTCTAGGCTCTCGTCCACACTGTCACCTCAAGACAATCATCCATGTCATACTAATAAAAGCAACAATTATCGCCATTTATTTTGAATGAGCTTTGGAGTTGTAATACCTAACATCAGCAAATTTCTCTTGTGCAACCCTAACATACCGTGCTCACCAATATAGCCAAGTCGCATACGTCATAATTTTGTGTCATCTGTGTTGAACTTTGCAGGAGTGGCAACTGCAATTCCACCTACAACTATGTTTTCAACCAATCTATATAGCTTGTTTAATTTCTATCCCTTCATTACCGCCAAAGAACCTTCAATAATCTTCATGATTCTACCCTTTGATGAATTGGCTTAACCTAAATAATCTAGTAATTCCAAAAAAACCTTAGCTCTTTTATTTATCCAAAAAAAACTAAGCTTTCTATTTTTTGATCAGTAAAAAAACAAAGCTCATTCTAAGATACAGAACATGTCTGGTAACTCCAAGAACTCTCACAACTCCTTCAAATATCTTGATCTTCATAGTACTAATCCCAATGATTAGGCTTGCCGCATCATTGCTCATAGGATCATACCTTCATTGCAAGGCCTATACATGTTAAACCATTCTTTTTTTTATCAGTAAAATATGGTAAGAGCATATAGAATCCAAAATCCATGATTCATATAGAACAACATTACCTTGTGAGACCAAAAGTAAATTTGCATCAACCTTATGGTTATTTAATCTTTCTTCAGTGATATTAGCTGATTCCGAGGAATTATTTTCATACTTCCTCTCCTCTAGGTGCAGTTTCAACTCTTTGCACTAATATTTTTAGTATAGTTTCCTATTGGAGTCCTTCCTCTTAACTTGCTTCTATTGCGATTGTTCGACTTTGACTTTACAACAAGTCCATACGCTTGAGAATCATCACCATCTTTTTTCACCTTTACATGTGACAGCAAAGCACCAACCACCTCATTGAGTTCTAAATTCCCCTTCCCCATAGATCAACATAGTTACCAAATGATCAAAAGATGTAAGCCTAATAGAAGTGTTAGTTTGTCTTCCTCTTCAAGATTTACCCTAAAATTTGGTTAGTTTAGTGTTCAACATGTTATACACGTTGAAATGCTCCAACAATTTTATATCTTCCTTCATCAAAAAACAATAAAATTGCTTCTTCATATACAACTTGTTTGTCTTTTTCTTTCTCATATGCAAACCTTATAATTTCTCTCACGTTTGTTCTTTTGTCTGTGTCTAGGATGTTGTGAATGACCTCATCACTTAGGTTAAGAGAAATTTCATTGTCTGTGTTCTCATCCACCCCTTCCAGTCTTTGTCAACTTTGTGTGTTTTTTTGCCTTACCAAGTAAGGCCCTATGAACTCCATGTTGGATTAGGAGATCCTTCAATCCACATTTGCTGAAGACAAAATTTTCCCTTGCCACAAAACTTCTGTATCTCAGATTTAGTGCTTGTCATCTTTACTCTAACCAAGAGATTGAATCCTAAAATTGCTCTAATACCACACGTTGTGCAATAGCACTCCCAAGATTCTAATCAATAATAGTAGAGACAAAATAAATAAATAAGCACACACAAAGCACAGGAGAATTCATGGGGTTTGACAATATGCCTATGTCATTGACAGGGAGAAGGTTCCAGTAAAAAAAAAAAAAAGAGATTACAATAGTGGCACAAGGATTCTCTCAAAAATCCAAATTCCAAATACGTCATAGGTTCTCTCACAAAGCACATGCAGCTAGAGAATTTTTTTTTTTTTTTTTTCTTCTATGCATCTACACACATCTATCAAGACTAAAGCCAAGCATGAATATAAGTGACAATGTCAGTTAGGGTAAAACATAAATCTAGAAAAAAAGGTTTGATGGGGATTCCTTATTCTACACAAATTTGGTCAATATGACCAACCTTTATGTTGTGGCCATTCAAACCACGCATCATGTTAGCAGGAGATCTAGAGGCCTCATGCATCTACGGAAATGTTGATATTCTTTTCTAGCTCTCTTGCTTCATACTTGCTTACTTTGTACCCTAGGTTTGAAAGCTCCAAAAGCTCCTTGTGTATTCATATGGTTAGTGTGGGGAGACTGGTGCAATTGGTCAAAATGTTCAACATTTGGAAAATGGCCTCCACTCTTTGTTTCCATTTAATTGATTCAAATGCCTTAGCCCCTAGATAAACTTGTAGTTAACTTTATTCCTTTTCTTTCTTTAAATTTGAGCCTTCTGGTTTTGCGCAAAATGCAGTGTTTCGATTATAATAATTTCATGGAGATGAACTCAAGAAGGCCATCATGGCGTTGCCCTCATTGTAACCAGTCTGTATGTCACCCAGACATACGCATATGCCAGGATATAGCTAAGGCAAGTTGTTTTTGTGTGTAATGTTTTCAATCAACAATATTATGACTTAAGTGAACCAATTTGCTTCTCATTCAGATATTGCAAGAGGTTGCAGAGAATGTTGTTGATGTAATAATCTCGGCAGATGGATCCTGGATGGCTGTCTTGGAAAACGAGGACCATACTGAACAAACGGATTATGAGACACAAAGTTGTCAGCAAGAAAGACCTCAGCAGAGTGATTCTGATGGAATCTCATATGTTCCAGCTGAAGTTGCTGGTCTTACCATGGAAGGGAACAATGCTGGCAATGCCATGCGTAAATCTGAAAGTATGAACAGGCAACATTTCGTGGATAATCCCCCATGCTCTGTTTCTGGAAATCTTGAGCACTCAGAAGTCAATGCTTCAGATAGAGTGAACCAAAATGGTTCTACTCAAATAGAGGAACATAGTTTTTGCTGCCCCATGTCCCACACTGTTCATGACAATTTGTCAAGAACAACAATCCCTGATTCACAATTATTGCCTTCTGGAAGCAATGGAGTTCTCACAGCTCCAAGTAATCAGCAAAATGATAGAAGGGGTATGATATTTAAAAAATATTTTCCTTTTAAAAAAAAAATTATTTCTTCTTATAATGCGTCACTCATAATTATTGTGTAACCTAGGCCAATCAAGAACAAGAGATGATGAACCATTTGAAAGGAGTATTCGACGTAGACAATATAACACTAATGATGAAAGTAGAAGTCCATTAGTGAATATCTTGGCGAAAACTACGGTCAATGAAGATGGTACTGTTACCACAAATATGACTGAGCAACACATGCCTCTACAAGAATGCGACCTTCCTTTGTCCAATTCTGCTGCCCCACATGTTTCAGTAGGTGGCACTTCTACCTGGGCTGGCCATGTAACTGATGGCAATCCTCAATTATCTTGCACTTTAGCAGTTTCACCTGTTGCAACAGATGTTGTATCTCCTCTTCTGAATCAACAACCTGTGCATGTACACAGTTTTCCTGTACCTCTCTCATCACCACAAAGCCAACTTTTAAGACCCAGTAACTTGCAGTCTTTGCAATTTGGCTTTGGAAGTCCAATTGTCAACAATGAATGTGGGAGGTTCCCATCTATTGCTATAAATGTAGGTGGAACTTCAACTTCAACTTCAACTTCAACTCCAACTCAGAGCCTCACAGCCCAGGGTCAGGTGCCCACTTCATTTGAACAAAGAGCTTTAAATTCATTAACTCCCAGTGGTACCATTTCTTTTAATTATCAGAGCACTCATTTTATGGTACCTAATATGAGTGGATATTATGCATTTTGTGGGGGCAATGATAGAGGTCAGCAACTACTCAGGCCACTTGTGAATTCTATACCAGTCTCAGACATGGCTTCGTCTTCCATGCAAAATCATTCATTCACACAGGTTTATTTGATCTTACTTTGTTTTGTAGCTATAGCCTTTCTTTTTCCTAGTAAGCTTGATGCATCCGCATATAAATAGATATAATCATCATATATTGCTTAACTTGATGCATAAGCTAGATTAGATATGTTGCTCTATGGTGTGTTCCTATTACATTGATTTTTGCAGATAAAAATATTTAATGTGATTTTATCTATTATTTCAATTATAAGGATCATTTTTTGGGCTAAGCTTTTCAATATGGGATTTAGATATTAAAGAAAAGAGGTTTTCATGTGCATAAATGAAACTGCTAAGGAGACCCTTTTCTTTCCCCTCATTCCATCTTGGAAATCAGTTGACCAAAGAGGAAGAGTGTATACGTCTATTTAATTATTTTTCTTCTGACATCATTTTTCGTCCTCTTCACAATTTTTTTTTTTTTTTTTAAATTACAGAACTGGAATGTTAATAGGAACCATTACATTTCTGGTCAAGCAGTCCAACAGGCTGGCAGCTTTCCTGCTCAAGGACTTGGTGCACATCACATTTCTTCCATATCCTCTGGGCATCAAAATCCACACCAATCTAGAGCTCCCTGCTTGAGGATGACTTCAGCTATGACCCAGCCTCAAAATACTGTCCATCCATCTATTCATGAACAAGCTGTTCAGTTTCAGCAAGGAGGTGTCAATAACACTCAAACTCAGCTGAGGGCTGCTGCTCCACCAATGGCCCAGATGTCAAGAACAGCACCATTCGTACCGGTTCAACTCCAGCCATCTAGAACAGGTTCATCATTGTCTCATTTAATGGCTTCTGGGCGGTTTAGGACAGCTAATGAGCAGAGAGGGAGAGTGGATGAGACAACACAGCCGGTCTTGTGTGGTGATGGCTCAACAACGGTGGCATCAGTAGATAACTGGCAGCCCTCAGGCAGAATGAGGGGAAGCCTCAGAGGTGATGCTTATGCTGCTGCTCTTAGACAATTCATGCTTAGTTCAACCCATTGTGCTCAAGTTTCCCAAACCTCATCTGGGTTGATGACTACCCCTCATGGTCCATTGCCAATGCAAGACCTCGTCCCAAGTAGCATCAATGCTCAAATTAATCCACCGGTACAAACTCACCTAAGGCCTGGAGGTGCAACTAGTAGGTCGAGCAGTTGATCTGCTTTATTTAAATCTCTAGGGATGCTAATCGTCATCATTTGAGTCGGGGTCACACTCTTCTCAAATTTTTGGGATATGCATGATAATTTGCTGAGGTGCATCCTGTAACCATCTTGTGCAGTTACATGCCATTGTTTTGAGATGTTACACAAGTATATTTAATCCATGTTAAAAATCTATGGAGAAAGCTCACCCTTGAAAATTGACTTGCAAAAGGAGGGTACTTAAGAGCTTATAAACACATAGTTAAGTTTATAATTAATCCGTTTGAAATACTAGGATCATAAGAGTGTGGTTCCATCCAATGATTTAAATGTGTATGGATCGAGGTGTATCCCATACACTACCTTGATAAAAATCAATTCGAATAGAGCTATAGCCCTTTTGAAAAGTCGGTACCTTTTATTACAAGCACTTGCCTAGTACCTCACTTGCACATGCCTAGTACCTCACTTATTGGGATTAGGATCAAGTGGGTGCAATTACTCCATTCCCCTCTCAAAATATTTTTACCCTTCACTTTTTAACTCTTTCTCAATTTTTTTATTTAATGGTTGAAATTAAAAGTTGTTTTTTTCTACTCTCAATCTCAATCATTGAGAGCTATTATATCAAGTTCAATATTCTCTCAAGCCTACTCATAATTACTGCTCTAGCAATGTTGTCTGGCGTAAAGTTTACAAAAGGGACGTCCTAAAAAATATGGTCCTCTTATGAAATTTAATGAACAAAATATTAATGGCTTTCCTAACTTACCACTAATTGTATCTGAAAAATTAGTACCCCTTTTTCATTAGAGTTTAAATAAAACTAGTATCATGCACGTGCGATGCACAGTTTAATTAAAATTATATATAAATAAATTGAAACTATACTAATAATTTGTGAGTCATTTTAAAATTTAAAAAAAAAATTTACTTAATGTAAATTAACTACCTTAATGTGCCACATGACCAAAAAAATAAATAAATAAATAAATAAGAGAAGATATTTTAGTTCCTTTCTTGAATAACTTCATTATCATCTCCACATATTTTTAATTGGTAAAAATAAATATTTTGAAATTTTGAAATTTTAGTAAAAATGATTAAATCCACATAATAATAATAATAATAATAATAGTTTAACCAAAATTATTTATATCACCCTATTCTTGTTTAATATTTTCTTTTTCTTTTTTGTTAAATTTGATTAAGATTTCTTACATGAGATACATCTTTAGTTGATGTACTCAAAATTTTATCCTTTATCATCATACTGTAGACACTCGATTTTGCACCCATAATTTAATAAAAAAAGATAACTAGAATGACCATTCATATACCTAGAAAAAAAAAAAAAAAATCATGGTTGCATTACATGAATTAATTCATTCATCGCATAACATAAAATTAATCTTGAGATTCTAACAGTCGCGATGGTATGCTCGATTTTCAAATCGAGCCGTCGGATTGAAAGATAACATGGGATCAAGTTTTCACAGTCTGCATGCATTTTGTTTGGGTGGAACCAATCATGCATGATTAATTTAAATTAATTCTGATTGGTTAAACGATTAAAATTAATTAAATAATCTTGTGATTGGTTCTTAGTTAGTGTCAAAGATAGACTTGCCTGCATGAGAATAAAGTGGATAATCATATAACAATGAAATTATGGATAATCAAGACTTTTCGGGATATTTATCTACACGATAATCATTAGTTTAAAGACTTGAACATCCAAAAAGGGGGTTTAATTTTTAGAATACGGATTAAAAATGCGTCTAAGTGCAATTCCCGGCTCAAAAATCCTCAAAAAAGGAGTCTAAAATGGACTAAAATTCAAATGCTGGTTCGGCACTCAAGAGGGCCAATCGGCACTTCCCAAGTGCCGATCAGTACTTCTTAAGTGCCGATTGGCACAAACTTGAGGCTTGGCCTAAGGACTCCTGGATTGAGATAAATCTTACATTTTCAATTTATTAGAGATAAGGACACGTCCCAATTCCTTTATGATCATTCAGCTAATTTTTCGAAGCATTCTCACCTCTATAAATAGAGGATGCCTCTCAAAATTCAGCACACTTTTTGAACCCCCTCTTTCTGGCTCTTCTCTTTTGATTTTTAATCCCTTTATGTTAAAGACTTTTTGGAGGCTTTTGCCTTAGGAATTTCTTTTTTGTAAGTGTGGTGGGCCTTTTGTGATTTTGGACTAGACTATCTCCTGCCGTATTATGGCCCAAGTGTTCTGGATGAGAGAGTTGTGACCGACCCAATCACAATTCACTTTGGTCTGACTTGTGCACAAACTATGCACCGTTTGCCGAAACTTTAGTCACATGCTAATGGCAGGCAGAGTTGCTACAGAGAAGTCATGGCAAATAAAGGCAATACAATACTCATGTCACTTTGGGCATTTCTTTTCATCACTTATGGGTTCTTTTGCCCCATTTCTTTCTCCTTGAGCATCCTTGGCCCATTTACTTTCCTTGGGCATCCTCAGCCCAATTTCTAATTCTGCATACCTATGAGCTTTCACTAATTTCTTTGGGCTTCCCTAGCCCAATTGCCTTATTCCTTATCCTTAGGGCTCATGGACTTTCCCATCAACCCCTTACTTTCTTACTTCATTTCTTCGGGCCTGCTATAGCCCATTCTTACTTTGCTACATCACATATGCCCATTGGTTTACTATCTCTTTCTTTGGGCTCTTTTAGGCCCGTCTACTCTCCTCAAGGCCCACTTGTGTACTTTATGGGCCTGTGAACCATTGTTTCTACCATCTGGGCTTAATGGTTTTTCTAGCCATCCACTAACTCTTCTCTGCCCATATTGTTGGGCTTCTTCTTGCTATTGGGCCTCAAAAAAATAAGCATCAACAATAAAGTAAAGTATTTTAGGCTTCAAAGAGTTAAATAAATTTCTTTTAATCCTAAAATATTCTTTCAACTAGAAGAGCGTGTTCATGCAAGAGGTATTCTATTTTCTTTTCCTTTCCATTAGTTTTGTTGATGATGAATGAATATGTTGAACATGTTTTATTATTTCTTGCTCTTAATGTATAATTACCATGTTCTGCTTGAATTTTTCTTTAACATGTTCTTAGATGATTAACTATTGTGGTTCTCTTTCTTAAATTTCAAAGTCTACTAATGTCTATCAAATATTTCTTTAACAAAACTAAAAACTGGTCTGATCTTTCATATATGATTTTTCTAAACCAAAAAAACTGATCTGATCTTTCAAATCTATTTTTTTTTTAAACCAAAAATTGATTTGTATTTTTCAGATCTAATTTTTTTTTAACACAAAGCTGATATATTTTTTCATTAAATACAGATCTGATTTTTTAGGAAAAGTTTTCTTTGACACAAAATTGCAAAATTTGAAATTTAATGAAGAGACTAAAAGTTAGGTTGTAGTTTTTTTAATATGTGATGTATGCGTAATAAATTCATCATATGAATGTGGATCCTCTTTCAAAAAGCTTTTTATTTTTTTATTTTTTTTATTCATAAAAACATATTTGATTTTTCTTGATAAAATCACTTCTTCTTCTTCTTCTTTTTTATTTTTTTTTATTTTTTTAACTTTACACAAAGACAGATCTGATCCTTTTAACAAAAATCTTATTCTTTTTTATTCATAAAAACATAAATGATTTTTCTTAATAAAATCACTTTTTTTTTTATTAACTTTACACAAAGACAAATCTGATCCTTTTAAAAAAAAATTATTCTTTTTTATTTATAAAAACAGATTTGATTTTTCTTTACAAATCAAATTTTCTTTTATACACAAAACATATATGAATTTTCTTTAAAAAGAGGACACATCCATAAGGTAAATTTATTTGATACACAAAACATATCTGAATTTCCTTTAAAAAAAGGACACATCCATAAGGTAAATTTATTTGAATTAATTTTAGTCAAGTGTCTATCATGTATGTTCAACATATCATTCACATCATGCAAAAGAGGGTATATTGATCATTAAAGTCTAGAAGACCAGACTTTATCTGGATAAAATGGGTGCCTAACACTTTCCCATTCCGTAACCTAACCCCCGAGCTTAGGGTTTTTGGATAGGTAGATTAGTGTTTTGTTTTTCTTTAATTTTGGTAGATTGTAACTAGGATCAAAAGTTTTGTATTCTTTTGCATAGATTGTAACTAGGACCCAAAGCATTGTAAGGTTTAATATACCAAAATTGTACGGTTCTTTATTCAATCAATGACAATGAAGCATTTTATCATGTAATTTGTATTTATTTTTTCTTATTTTTTTGCATAATAAATAAGTGGCGACTCCATACTACTTATCCAACAATGGAATAACATGTATTTTTTTAGAGATTTTGGGTATAACGATTGGAAGTCTAAAAGCATTGCCAAAGCAAAGATAGATATTGTAGGTGTAACTGTAATGGTGGGAATGATAAAAGGATAGTGGGAATGCTAATTAGAGTAGAGGAAATGCTGTATGGTACAATTAGATAATACACTGCTAAATGCTGGCCCTTTATTTAATAGATGTAAATATATAATAGGTAATAACTAAGCAATTGAATTGAAGGAAAGGCAAACGGGATACTTTTTTATTTTATTTATTTTTTATATTTTATATGAAGGATCTTTAGTATAATAAAAAAAAATGCAATATTTATGGGGGTTTCAAATGTAAGTGATTTTTATTAAAAAATAATTATTTCTATTTTATAATTACATTATTCATTATCAAATGGTAATATATATATATATATATATGTATATTAGTAAATAATATATACATGCACCATCACCTTTAAGAGCATTAAATACAAAAAAATTGTAACATACCATTAATTTAGGATTAAATATGCTGCCACATGTTAGATGTGATGTGTTATGGAAAAATTTTTAATTTTCATGTGGCATCATGTGTCCACATCATTCTAAATATATAAAAAATTGCGTCACTTGTCATTATTGTGTGCATCCATCAGTTATAGAATCCAACTTTTATATTATATTATAAATAGGATAATTTTAAAAATTTATACATTTTTATTTGGAAGACAAATGTATTAAATAATGTGCGCTTAAAAAGTTAGATTTTCTAAACATGGCGAAAATAGTAATTCAAACTGCACATCTTTAGTTTACATTTCCATCTTCGAAGAACATTTTTGCATTTAAAAAAACAAGTAATTTTAATGTGGTCATGATGTTTTGGCACAGTTAGAATTATCGAAAACGATAAAGATAAAGGTGATGATTATACAATACACAAAGTAACATACCAATGCGATCTTGACGATGGTATACAATGAGAATTCGTACGGTTCATTTACACAAATTAAGTCACAGATAAGATGCACTAGTATTTGGGGTTATGACCATGAAATAGCAAGAACGAAGAGTCTTGTGCTTGTTATGTTCTTGTACCATAGTACACAATGATCTTAGAACCTAGATAGAAATTGCATTTGCTTCAAAAGAGGAGTTAAGGTTTCCATCAGCTTCTCACAGGGATGATTGTGAATGCCCTCATATGTTGTCACCACAATGCTCGTGTCTTTGGATAGCCTTTGGACTTGTTTCTTCACATTGCATGTGTGATGCGTGCACCGATAGTAGCTCCTTTGTCCAAGTTTAATAAAGAAAGTCAAAATTCATAGTTTCTTTTTTCAAATCAATTCAGTAAAATCAATATTTCTGGATAACTATGACTTGATTACCACTATCACTAATCCATATGATTTCAGCAAATAAAACTATACATAATTATTAGGATATCCTACAATAATATTAATTTTACAAATCGTAATTATGAAAGTACTATGGTAGCTCAACAAATTTAAGTGAGAATTAATTAAGACCAAGGCTCTCTCTAATTCAGGAGTAATACTTAGGTATTCCTGGAGCATAGAGAATAATGCTCATTCCTTTCAGATTCATAGTAGGATCCACTTATTAAATTTATGATGGATCTCACCATGAATTTAATAGACCTCATTGTTTATCCATGTTTCGAGAGTACATAATAATTTTTCCTAATTAAGACAAAAAATAATAAATAATTGATGATATACAATTGATCTCCTAGTTTATACACTCATCTCCATAATTAAGAGTGAGCTAATATATTCAAGATTTCGTTTTCTTTGATGTCCACTTTATTGTGATTGCTCTTTATCACTAGGTGAATATACTAATTATTTTTTTAGTGTAGGTGGGTTTATTTGAATCCATGCCCCTTAATGATAAGAGACTTTAATCGTTAATCTAACTAAACTAAAATTCGTATACTCAATATTTCATTGGTATGATTTATTTAAAATTTAATAGTATTATCAATGTTGACATGGTATGCTAAATATTAAACTTGATCACAATAATAACTCTAACGTAATTTCTTTAATGATTACATATGTATTTAGAAGTGAAGTCAGGATTTTAATTTAGGAAAATAAATAAGATTGAAATAAAAGGTTGAACACAAAGTTAATTTAATTAAATATATAATGTATAATATAATGCAAATAAAATGTTAATTAAACATTGATTGACATTGAAAATTGGTTTAGCCAAAAAAAAAAAAAAAAAAAGATTGACAAAACTTAATGTAAATGTTACTTACAATTTATTTTTTCATGCTTAGTGTTAGAGTTAAGAGTTAAGAGCTAAAATACTCATTGTTATTTTTAAGATAGGTGACTATAATTACATATTTCAAAAAAAATAAAATATTTAAATAAAAAGAATCAATATATTATTATAAATTAATTAACTAAAAAAATTAATTTAAATATTAGTTATTCAAAACATTCATTTGATTAATTAAAAGTAAAATAAAAAAAATTAACTTAGAATTATTACAAGTACGATAATATACTCAATTTTTAAAAATGTTCTATGTGTACCTTGATTTTAAAGAGATTGTATGCATTTTCTTTATTAATTAAATTAAAATCATCAATGTTCAAAGAGATTGTATGACTTTAGTTTTTTTTTTTTTTTTTTGAGATCACAATGTTTATTCTTTCTATCTTAGCTTCCATGTCCAACTATCAACAGGTGGGTTTATTATTAAAAAAAATTCTTCAAAATTATGTATCGATATGGAAGAATTTAAAAACAACAAATAATAGTAATAAAAATTTTGGCACATTTATTAGGGGATGTAATGTCATTTTATAATATTAAGATCACATATAGACATATTTTCAATAAAGAATTTTTGGATCCACATTACTACTAAAAAAAAAAATGTCTAATGACACAACATTTTTCACAACCGTATGTTAAATAGATTGTGAAGGATATACAATAAAAATGATATCACTGGTAGTCCTAGTAAAAGTATCGTTACATAATCATAATTTGTTACATTAATAAGTTGTGAATTATATTGTCCCTAAAGTATTAAATTTTGGATTTTTATTTTTTATTTTATGTAAGGCCCCCTTCCTCCTTGATCCCTGGTTCCGCTTAAATATGTACATCAGAGAAAGAATGCGGAGACCTTGTGCCATTGATGCAATTGCTAAAACAACAAGGAGAGGAACGGGCCATCCTGAGTTTATTCAAGCATAAATCTATTAAATTCTAGTGCAAATTGATTTTGTTTTTACCTTAACATAGCAAGTAGGAATAAGAAACATGGTTTGTTCAAGACTTAATTAACTATGTTTGGAATAGAAAGAAATGAGGTGAAAGGTGGCCAAAATATATTAATCTTACTATATTTTGATTGCCCTTCCCTTCTCCTCTCATCTTTATCTACCCAAACGAATGATAAATGAATGGAGAAGAAGGAATGTGAACTATTATAAATAAATAACCGAAAAATAAAACAAATTACATTTTTTGTTAATATTCCTAATCCATTTGTTGGGCTCCAACCTTACTCCTAAAGCTATCATTGCCAGTCCACTTAATTTCTTGCACTTAAGAAAAAGAGTGGGATGAAATATGGGTACCCTTCTTCTATTTGGATGCCCTCGCAAGGCCCTTATCTCAATTTTCTCTCAAATTTGAAGATATTGAAAGGGAATCACACTAATTTAATGATTTTTTTTTTTTTTTGTACTTCCCTTTTTTATCTTGATCTATTATATTTACTAACATTCCAAGAAAACCCTAATCACTCATCACTCTATTACTTCATTTTTATTTTCTTCTTCTCCATTCTGCGGCCAAATTAATTAGGGAAGGGATACTTTATATATTCCCCCCATCCTCCTATCAAACATTCAAACATCCCAATAATAAATAAGGCATAACTATTTGCTCCTCATCTCTCTCTTCAAAAATCCAAACCTCGGAGGCCATTAAACTTAAAGGAGCAAAGTCATTGTGTAGTGAAAAATGGCAAGGATACAAATATATATATATATATATATATGTATCTTGCAACACCTTGCATTATTCTAACATTTGTTTTTTTGGTTCATTGTTCAGATTAATGACAGTATCTACCAATCTTGCTATATATATGTTAAATTTGTTCTCTAGATTTTCTAGACGGACTAAAGAGCAAATGGCTAGATTTGTGCTTCATTGAATGTGAAAATTGAAGTTTGAAGCTGGGATCAAGATTAACGACCTATAATTCTTAATTTGAGAAGATATATATGTTGGTTAAAAGTAGCTTAGCTAATAACAACCAAGAAACATGTAACAAAGCTTATATAGCACCATCATATATATATATATATATACACACACATATATATCTGTAAATAAAGCCATGCAACGTAATAGGTATGATAATTATATAATAAATAATGAGTAGCCAGCACACCTGGGATAAACGCTGTTCTTCACAGCTTTCTGCCCATACTTTCTCCATCGATACCCATCATCAAGTATATCTTCCGCACTCCGAGTCTGAAATGCAAACCTAGGCCGTGTTGCCTTTTTGATCCTACCACCACTTTTCCTCTTGTCCTTACTATTATTATTATTATTATTATTATTACCCTTTTCATGATCCAGTACAACCCCATTTGTGGAACCACTTAATTCCATGATAGGCTTAATATTATTCTCAGCTGATGGGAAGCCAGCTGGTTGAGCTGTAGAGAGAAGGCTGATCCAGTCAATTTCTGGGTCTAATGAGGGTGTGAAGAGGAAGGGAGGGTTAATGTTATTTGGTGGTAGTGGTGATGGGGTTGAGGAGTTTTGGCCTTCCATTGATGTGTAATGGGCTAGCTCCACTGAGAATATGTTGAGAGAGAAGATGAAAAGGTTGGAGAATCGAAGTATATAAAGAGAAAAATTTAAGATGGTGTGTGGAAGGTGAGAAGGGGTTGGACTGACACACAGAGAGAGATATAGATGCTTAATTATTAATTAGAAGCTTATTATAGGAGTTGAAATGAAAGGAGAGGTATATATGTCTTGCAACTAAGGTAAAGCCAACAACATTTCAACTACTTCTGTTCAACTGCCCCTGTAAGTAAAAGGAGACGTGCCCCAAGATCTATATCGTTATCATCTATGCATTATTATGCACATGTGTGTGTATATATATATATTTGCGTTAATGTCTTGTCTTATATATATTCTCTCTCTCTCTCTCTCTCTCACGTTTTATATTTACATATAATGTAATATATGTTATTGTGGAACTATAGAGGACACATGGATGTTCCAAATGTAACAAATTTTAGCTTGATTTGCTAGATTTCTGTTATCCAACAGACACCAGGCACCGTATAAAGAA
The DNA here is from genome assembly GCA_023621385.1 of Quercus gilva. Classification (NCBI taxonomy): domain Eukaryota; kingdom Viridiplantae; phylum Streptophyta; class Magnoliopsida; order Fagales; family Fagaceae; genus Quercus; species Quercus gilva. Next base: position 60,274,211 of record CM042476.1, on the reverse strand, counting down.
TATATAAACAGCCAGGTTATGACTCTATTTGATCATCTGCACGTACCACCTTTCTTTTTTTTTTCTTGCTTTTCTTTACAAACTTTCACATTTATAGAAAACATGCAAGAATCATATATATGCAAGGTGTTACATGTCATAGTAATTAATTTCACAGTTTTTTTTTTTTATTCATCCAAAAAAAAAAAAAAAAAAACTATGGATTCCAACTCATCAAATTTCGCATTTTTTAATATGAAAATTCTTAATTTGCATTTTACATGATATATTGTACATCTTTTGCAAAACATACATTTTGTGTACCTACGATTTAAGTTTACTTTATTAGTACAAAGTAGACCTATAAAAGTCCTTTCTAATAATAATTCCAACTCCAACGTTAATAGCGTATTATTTTGTCCATTCGATCTCAAATATCCGACTGATGAGGTGGTTGGGTTTTTTAGAGGAGAAATTTGAACCTTTGAATTAAGTCTAAACGTTAGAAATATCATAACATACCAGTTGACTATAATAGCCAATAGTATTCTATATTATGGACAATGTTTTCGCATATGCACAGCTTCCCATTGCTCTCTTCCCACCTCAACTCCAGTCTAGTTTCACCAAATTTTCATGGCCTAATGTTCATTTCTTAGGACAGTTTTATTCGGGCAGAAATAATTACTTTGCGTATCTCAAAAAAAAAATAAAAAAAAATAAAAAAGAAATAATTTCTTGGTGAGTGCATTGAGACTAATACAGATGTTTCATGTTTAAAATAAACTAGACATGGTGAACTCCTTAATACGGATGTTTAAACTAGAGACACACTTCGAGGGTGTTTGGTACATGTTTTCAAACAATAATTTTCAATTTTTAAATAACATTACATGTACTTCTACACACTTTTTCATACACACATATTTCCACATATATTTTCAAATAACAATTTTCAGTTTTTAAGTGCATATATCAAATACTCCTATGTTTAAAATATAATCATTACAGTTTATCAAAAATATATATATAAATCATTACACGGGTTGTAGTTGTAAATTTTTTTGTCATCTAATAAAATATCTGAAGTTCGATATTGTTGTGAAAATATTGTAAATATAACATTACTTAATAAAAAAAAAATAATTATCATAGAGCAAACGTTATTAGCTGAAATTTTGAGAGAAGTTAAAAAGGCTATACTAGTTTGAACAAAATAACCATCCGGTGATGAAAAGGAATGAATGATACAGGGATCAATTTTTCAATATCTTAAAATGCTGATTGCAATAATCAAACATTAAGTGACTTATTATTATTTGGTCAGATTGTAGGGAAGGCAAGCCTGTTTGGGCACCAGAATTGTATAATGAATGGCAGTAGAACATTTATAAATAAATAAATAAATAATATTTCAACCCAAGTTACTCTCAGCATATTTCAGCTATCAAAGGCTCCCTGCCACTAGTTTATTTGCTTGTGTGACTCTTAATTTGTGTTCTATCAAGAACTAAAAGATAAAGAATTCTAAAACGGTACTTCAGCAATAATTTAATATATATATATATATATAACAAAAAAACAAAAAACAAAATCCGAAACCTTTTTATCCTTCATCCGTCACAAAAAACTTTTGTGACGGGGAAGGGTCAGTCCTGATTAGTTCACCTACAAAGGACTTCCAGCTTACCCATCAAATTAGTTGACCCCAATATTCCACCCACAAGCTGATGAAAATCCCACACAACTTGAGTTTTATTAAAACTTAATTTACTGATTGATATGCACATTACATTAGCAGTAGTGAAGGCTAAATTCCAAAAGAGATGAAAATTAAGGTTGAGGTTCCCCGAACAATCATAACAATCATCACCTGCCGTGTGTAATAGATATCACCCTTTTAGTGAAAGATGAAAGGACATCTTAGGACCAATAGATCACGACAGACATTAATGTTTTATCTAAAGAGTTTGTTTTAGATAAAGAATTATTAAAACATGACTATTTAAAACCCGAAAACATTGATAGAAAAAACCAGTTTTTTGAAGATTATAATGAACAAGAAAGAAATAATTTAAAAAATAAATATTATGAAATGGTGACAGACTTACAAACACACTTCAATTTCTTTGACTTTTTAGATTATCATAATAAAAAGATAAGTGTAATAAAAAAAACTTTATTATGGACAAAGACGGAAAACCATGAAAAAGTGTACCAAACTTATCCACCCTTTGAATCAGTCATACTGAATCAAAGTGGAGCTCAAGTGTTGGCCACTCCTATTAAAAGACCTAGTCTAAGTGATGATCATAAGAATCTTGATAATATAATTCAATAGAACAATTACACTAATGTCTATTTAAGATCAATTGATCAAAAGCTACAAGATATAGAAGACAGAATAACACCCTCTACCATCTCCATAAAAAAAAGGAAAATGAATCTAATACCCCTTTATTCATTCCCCACAAAATACCCCCTCACCTTAGATCACCCTTAAAGAAACCCATGACAGATAAAACAAATAATTTACTTGATGAAATACCCAAAAAGCTAGGTTTAATAAAATTGGAATCACAAAAAGACATGGAATCACTAAAAAACAAAGAAATAAGATTAAATACAATAAAGAAAACTGAGTCTTCAAAGGATGAAGAATCAGAAGACGAAAATCAACCGACAAATTTGACAGATTCATTAGACATAGATAAATTAGAATCACAATTTACAGTTATGAGTTAATAAATTGACTTTAGGATCTTCATCGCAAGACCGTAAAAAGGAAAAATTGATGACATATACCCCAGAAAGAATTGGTATCCTAAACCTACTCCTCCTGATTTACAATTTGAAAAAAGACATACTTTTGTTAATGCATCTTATTCACTAGATTTAATATATGAATGGAATACAGACGGAATGTCAAAATATGAAATAATAAATCTTTTACATGAAATGACCTTGCTCACCAATGTCTATAAAAATAATGGAAAATTAGATCAACAAATAGCTCACTTAATTGTTACTGGTTTTACTGGCCAATTGAAAGGCTGGTGGGACCACTATGTAAGTAATGATGACAGACATAAAATACTAACAGCCATTAAAAGAGAAACAGATGAAAGTGTAATAATGACAAATAATCACCCCTCACAAGACGCAGTTAATACTTTAATTTTCACCATAACTAAACATTTTGTAGGAGACCCTAATCAATATAAAGAAAGAGCTTCAGATGTTCTAATTAATTTAAGATGTCCACAATGTATAAAGATGTCTTTATTTCAAAAGTTTTAAGTAGAAATGATTGTCAACAATCTTACTGAAAAGAAAAATTTATTGCCAGTTTACCTTACTTTTTTGCTTAAAAAGTTAGACTTGACAAGGCTAATAATGACTGAACTATAGACTATCCTAATTTGACTTATGGTGACATAATATTCTCAATCAATAAAATAGGTCTATAGCTATGCAATGATTTAAGATTAAAGAATCAAATAGAAAAAGAAAAAATATATGCTAAAGAAGAATTTAGGTCAAAGACATAGGTTGAGTTCTTAGACACAACCTTCTCCCCCTCCAAGATAGACTCTTGTAATCCCTCCTCTCCTCCTCAACCCAACCTTAGACCTTACAGACATAGACATAACCTTGTAACATTTTATTTTCAAAAGATAGATTTTATTTAGTAATCCTGTAACTCCAAGACAGGATTTTATTTTCAAGATATTATCAAAGACAAAAGTATTTATACAAGTAAGATATTACTAGTTTCTATTGGGTAATAAGCCATTTTTGTTGAGATTGGGGTTCTTCTAGTGTTTATTGGAGGAAGGTGTATGACTGAGGGAAGGGTTTGAGGAAGTAGAGGCCTAGAATCTGAAAAAGATGTTATGGAGGAGAATGAGCTTCGGGGGGTAAACATCATAGGGGTTTTTCTCTCTGAAGAACTACTAGATCTAATAAGTTTGTTGGTTTGTTTATCATTGTGGAAAGAAATAATAACTGTACCATCTATATTTTGGGCTATAAAATCGGGTTTTGTGTTTTCTATCTTCGGTGGGGAAGCAATGGCATCTAGTTGCCATCGTTCAGGAAGGTTTATGTCTATCCATGGTATCTGTCGGGGTACGCGAAGTCTACTGTTTGGGGTTGAGGCTTGAAGAAGGAAAGTATGTCCTTTAGGGGGAGGTTATCATGATTTGATGATCAAGAGTGATTTTCATTAATTTATAATAAATTCTATAAACAATAGCTAAAGGCTCTGAACCTTCTTTCATATAATACCCATATGTTTTTATATTTAAAGTTAAAGCATCCATTATATTTTTGTCTGATAAACTTAAAGCAAAATTAAGATAACAATGAAAGTATATCAGTCCATTATGTAAACTTGTTTCCATCATTCCTAAGAGTGAATCATCTCTTAAACAAAGAAGAATACTTGTATTTAAAGCTTCTCTTGTTTATGGTTTTACAGCCACTTGAACTAAGCCAATATGTAAAAAAGCATATTTTTCTTTATGTCGGTTGATTGAGTCTGTCAAAAATAATTGGATTGTTTCATATTCATTATATAAAGAGTAAGTTCTTTCAATAGTTTTTATAGTATAATTTGTCAAGAATGATATCTTAGAAAATAAAGTTTGTTGGTAGATTTTATCAAGTTTTTCTGTCGGTATATTCCATTTATTCCATTCTAACAAATTTCTGTCCATATCTTTCATGCTATATTCTTCAGAATTAACTATTCTTTCATTATACATGTTCTTTTTAGTGTGTGCCTGGCCTAAGTGAAAACTAGCAACAGATGATGAGCTACAAAACATATTCATTCTATTTCTAAACAATTAATAATTACTGGCGGAACTTATTACAAACCACTGGTATCCTTGCTATCGGGACCACCTCCTTGGGAAACTCCATTGCGGGACCACCCAAACAATGCCTATCCGTCCGCTAACAAAACGGGCTGACCAACGCGATTCTATGGTTTGCCAACGAGTATCTGAGGCTGACCAACACTACCAAGGAGCAAATAGTGGCTGTCTAGTAATAAATTGTTCCTAGCAACTTCTTAATTGCAAAGAAATAAAACTCATACATCTACCATCCATGGCTTTAATACCATCTACCACCCAGGAAAAAGCACAGCAGTAATATAGAAGCATAAACAATAATAAAATAGATAATAGAAAAGAAAACAGCAAAATAGATATATTCAAAATAAGTTTAAATGGAGTATGGAATATGAAAACAAAAACTAGTAAAATCTTACTTGAATAAATACTTCTGTCTGTGATAATATCTTGAAAATAAACTCCTGTCTTGGAGTTACAGGATTACTGACAAACTTCATTTTCTAAGATATCATTCTTGACATATTATACTAAAAAAACTGTTGAATGAACTTACTTTTTATATAATGAATATGAAACAATCCAATTATTTTCAACAGACTCAATCAACCGACATAAAGAAAAATATGCTTTCTTACATATTGTCTTAGTTAAAGTGGCTGTAAAACCATTAACAAGAGAAGCTTCAAATACAAGTATTCTACTTTGTTTAAGATATGACAGACATCTAAGATTTAATGATTCCTATTAAACTATTACCTTTCCTTTCTACTTTAGTGTATGTCACAAGTCTATCAATTGATTCTAAGGCTTTTAACTTATTATTAACTAATTCTAAAATGTGATTATTACTCTGTGTAAGGTTGAATTTAATCAACCATCTTTTTGGATTTATTCCGTGCTAAATTTGCTTGTATTTTAGCAATTAGTAACCCTGTATTTTAGGTGGGATTCTTGTAAGGGTAGTGTGTGAGAAGATGTGAAGAAATGCTTAAGATTGTGCAAAGATTCAAAGTTTCGCTCGCGACTGGGAGCCGCCAACTACAGGCACATGAGAAGCACACGGGGGAGGTGAAGGGTCACGCCAACTGTCTCACTATAGGACAAAAGTTCCTGGTTGGCCAGGCTGTTAACTCGCAACTAGAACTCGCGACTAAGACCAGTCGCGAGGCCAAGCTGCCAAACCACCCTGTTTGGGAAAAACTGACTCTTTGCATTCCTTTCTCACCCCACTATATATAGACCCTCATACCCACCAAATGTAAAAAGCTTCCAGAGAGAATTTTGTGAGAGAAACCCTAGAGAAAAACAAGATTGATTCATCCACAATCTTTACCTTAGAGACTCTTCAAATTCCTCTACTTTCTTCCTCTCCATTGTTAAATCCTTGAGAGGTCTTTAGCCAAATCCTTTTCTCACCATACCCATATACGTGAGAATGTTTATTTGGTGCTTTGGGAAACGGTTAGGAAGGAACCAATTCACATTGGTTGATGCTATGGTCTAGTAGCGAAATCCGGTAAGCTAGAGAAGAAAAAAGTTTGGCGCAATCTCGTTGGAGTAAGAAGCTTAGAGGGCTTAGGTACTTGGGTAGATTAGGCTTGGAGGGTCTATTGCTGTTCATGTATTCCAACTACATTCTTTAGTGGATTATTTACCGCTTGGAGGGCGGCAAAGAGGTTTTACGCCGAGGGCTTTAGTTTCCTCTTCGATAACACATCGTGTGTTGTCCATGTGTTTACATCTTCCTTCTCTTTATCTTTGCCTTATATTTACTACTGTAGTTGTTTTTATACTTGGCTTAGATTGTTTATCAATTCTGTGTTTGGCTTATGTTCATATTCCACACATTAATTGTTTGATACTAAGCTTGAATTGATAATTTGTAATTTGGTGTCTAAACGTTCAAGGGTGTTTCATACCCATTTTGAACATTCAATTGGTATCAAAGCGGGTACACTTGCTATGGTTTAAATACCTAAGTGTGATCCCTGACCCCCTTTGAGATGGATAGGTCTCAATCTCTTAATGTACCACCATTTTTTCATGATAATAACTATACTTTTTGGAAGGTCAAAATGAGGGCGTTTCTTTGCTCTATTGATGATGCAGTATGGGATGCAGTTGAAGTGGGTTGGACACGGTCGGAGGCTGCCAAGTCCACTTGGGATAAGGCTGCACTTGCAGCGGCTAATGCAAACAGCAAAGCATTGAATACTATCTTCTGTGGTGTCTCTCCAGAAGAATTTTACCGGATTTCACATATTACCATTGCTAAGGAAGCATGAGAAATTCTGAAGACAACCTATGAAGGGACTAAGAAAGTGAAGGACACAAAACTTCAAATGTTGACCACTCGCTTTGAGGAGCTAAAGATGAGTGAGAATGAGTCTTTTGATTCGTTTTACAGTAAATTGAACGAAATGGTTGTTGGAAAATTCAATTTTGGGGAAAAGACGGAGGATTCGAGAATTGTAAGGAAGATCCTTCGGTCACTATCAGAAAGTTTCTGAGCCAAAGTAACAGCCATTGAAAAGAGCAAAGATCTTGACGACATTAAAGTTCAAGAGTTGGTTGGTTCTCTACAGATATATGAGTTGTCCCTGCCCACACAAAAGAAAAGTAAATCACTTGCTCTAAAAACAATTGATGAGAGAGTAGTGTCTCATGACTCTACGGATGAGGATGCAGTAGACAAAGATGTGGCGTACCTTGTAAAGAATTTTTGGAAATTCTTAAAGCTCAAAAAGAGTGGGAAATTCGGTGACAAAGGAAAATTTCAGAATTCCGAATAGAAGAAGAAGAAGTCCAGAAGAAAAGATGGTAGAGATTCTCAACCTTCACAAGGAATTACATGCTTTGAATGTAATGGACATGGGCACTTCAAAAAGGAATGTCCCAATTATTTGAAGTCGAAGGGAAATGCCTATGCCACTACTTTAAGTGATTCAGACTCATCAAATTCAAACTCTAAGGACAGCTATGATGGAGACGAAAACTACTCTACATTTATGGCCATTAAGCACGTTGAGTCCACAGATGACCTGAATCAACTTGTTCAAGAACTTGGAGAGCACAGCGATGACGAATCCTTAGGGATTGTTAAGGAATCAAATGCTGAAGAGGAAAAAGATACAGCTAACCCCCAAAAGAATTACGCCTTACTTCTTGAGAAATAGGGAGAGTACAAAAGGGTGGTAAAGGCGGCTGTGAAGAAGAGGAAGAAAGCTGAGGAAGACTACAAAAGTCTCCTAGCCAGATATAAGGAGGCAAAGTGTGAAATTGAGACACTAAATGGTGAGCTATTGGAAGCTTATACCAAAGTAAGATTTCTTGAGTAAGAAGTGGTGCAAGCACAAGCCAAGATAGAAAGGGTCTCCTCCAAGAAGCTAAAAAATGTTATTTCATCTCAAAAACACTTCTCAGATAAGTCTGGTTTAAGATATACTAGAGGGAGTAGCTCATCGGCCAATGTTACCAAAGAAGTAAAATTTATAAAAGCCAAAGAGACGGTTGTAAAGGAGTCTATTTCTGAGAATGTTAAGGCTGAAAAGAAGAAGAGGGTGGATGATCAACGGGTGGTTAATAATTCCCATAATCAATCAGAAGCCAGATTTGAAGCTAGAGGAAGATCTCTCCCAAGATCAGAATGGGGTCATGGAATGAACTATGTTTGTCACTATTGCGGATTGCAAGGACATACCAGACCCAACTGCCAAAAGCTGAGAGCATTGAACAATGCAAGCGCACCTAGATCACGAGGAAGAAGAAATGACAAGAGGTCTTGGGGTGGTGAGCAACCGAGAAGTCAAACCAGTGATTCCAGAATGATGGACGTAATGAAGATGATCGGTGCCTTCACAAATTTCCTGGAAAGCTTCACACGAAGTTTTCAAAGTCCTAACTCTCGTACCCAATCCGTCAAGGATATCACCCCAAACGCACGTGACGTGTGGGTGACAAAGGGTACTCATGCATAAGCATTACAACATGTCCATGCATTAATACTTCCCATACTTTGTGTATATGCTTGGTTGTTTGCTTTTTGCAAGTTTGATTTGAAAAAGTTTGTTTGTGAGTTATGTTTAAAATGTCTTTTACATTGTTGTTTTTGTTTTGATCAACCTTTATTTTTTGTGTCAAAAATCCAAAAACACATAAAAAGTAGAAAATCCAAAAAGTTTAATCGACTTTGTTGAGTTTTGTCTCAAAGCATATTTTGCCTTGTACCTTTGTACTAATGGCTTTGTGCATCTACAAGCTTAGCTTATTTCCTATGCACTCATATCATTGTGGGAGAAATTTTGAAATCTATGTAACTGTTGTAAATAGATCTTCAACCTTGTCATGAATAATTAGTGAATGGTTTTGTTGATCTTGAGACATGCATAGACTCATGCTTATATATCTTCCCACTTTTTTTTTTTTTTTTGCTTAAAAGAGCTCTCTAAATGTAAATCTCCAAATGAAAAGAGATATAGAACTGCAAAAGCCTGTCGCACATACTAGTATTCGACTAGGAAAAAGGGAATGCGACTAAAATAAAATGTATGATGCCCAAAAAGTCATAGGCTAACTCATCAATTGAAATATCAAAAATTTAAGGCATTAATCTCACAATGAGATTTTTATTCAAAAAGTGCAAATGATATGATGTATATTGGAGCCAAATGAAAAGCTTCAAAGAATGTAATCAAGTTTATGTGAGAGGTCATATATGTATGTTTCTATAATTGAGATAGGTCACATTATCTAGTGCTAATTGTGTATGCCTTGATTGAATTGATCATTGAAGCTTTACATTGGACTAAGGACTATCTCATTTTTTATATCCACACACAATACACAAGTCTATGTTCAATGAATGTCATATTCATTTGTGTGATTGTACTTGTTTAAATGTGTTTTCACATGCTCAATCTTTGTTTGATCAAACACAAAAAGATTTTTGAGTGTTTTAGCTACTTTTGGAAAGTATTTTATATTTACAAAAATGTCAAAATTTCAAAAACATTTTTGCCCTGTTTTAGCGACTCAATCGCGGGTATTTTGAGTTGCGTGCCCCAATCGCATGATCGCGAGTCAGTCTTGACGACTTGTTCGCGAGTTGAAGGTCCAGTCGCAAAGGATACACAGAGATTTTCGCGACTCAGCTCGCGACTCCCTCGCGAGTGGACCTTACATTCGCGAAAAACACTTAGAAAATTTTTCAAAATTTTTGGTTTCAAAGTGATTCGCGGCTTACCCTAGCGGCTTACTGGCGACTTATTCCAGTCGCAAAAAACGCGTGTTTTGCGTTTTAAAGTTAGTTTTCAAAATTTTTTTTTTTTCAGTTTTTCCCTCGAAATTAAGTGACTGTTCATTATCTTCCCCATTTCACTCTCTGACACACTTTGTGTATTTCTTCAAAAATCCACCATTTCTGCATTTTTTTCTTCTCAAATCTTCAAAAAAAAGGTATGGGTTTTCCTTCTCTCACTTCAAACTTCATGATTTTAGTGTTATTTCCTTGAATCTGTGAGTGGTGTTGGTGCCATTATGTTTTTGTGAAAAAGCATGTCCGTACATGTTTTAGTTTCTTTCTGCTGAGTGCTATTTGTTTGAGAGTTGATGTTTTTGAGTAACTATTGATTATTTTAATGGAGTTTTGTGCTCTTTGACATGTTTTATAGCAATATGGATTTTTGCATATCATGCTCATGGTAGTTTGTCACAGTGTCAGTATGTGACTTTGTGATTTTTAGTGATCTCTTGACATTGAGTCGTATCTATCAATCACCATTCTTGTTCCATGTTCCACACAATACTTCTGTATTGTCTATGATTTATTAATTTTGAAATCTCTCAGAGTATTCTGTGATTAAGTGAAATCTCTTAGATTCACATTCTAACCTGAATCTAATCAAGTTATTGTTAGTACCTTGTGGTATTGCATTTGGTTCTTTACTGTGTGTCTGTTCTTTTGCAGATGACTCGTCGTTCATCTAAAGGCAAAGCCATTGCAACTGATTATCCATCAACCTTGGTTGCAAAAAGGACACGGCTCTTATCTCAGTCATCTAGGGACTTTACCATTGAGAAATTCAGGACACCTCTTGACTCAAAGACCTACACAGATGTCTTTATAAAGGCTCTTCTCAATGTGGAACAAGTTGTCAAGTTTGACACCCTGGGGACAACATTTATCCCTAAGATTTTTGAAGAAAGAGATTAGGCTGATCTTTTTGGTAATTTTGAAGGTCCAATTGAAGAATTGATCAAGGAATTCTACTCCAATGCCAGATACACAAGGGTAGAGTTAAAATGCTGGGTTCGAGGAACAGAATTTTTCATCAATGTAGACTATATTGCTAAGGTGCTTCGCATCACCAGACCTGAAAATGTGGATCGAACTCCATATGATGACAGAGTTCTTCAGGTGCAAGATATTCTTCAAGTTCTTGGGAGTGAACATGAAGTGGGAAGCACGGGATCATCTATAGGCACTGCACTTTTTCCGCCTGAACTAACAACCCTAAAACTGATCATGTTCTCAAACCTTTACCCGTTGTCAAACACTGCATTCATCAGTCTTGGGAGGGCTAAATTCTTGTGTGATCTCATTACTGGTGTTCCAATTGACATATGTGCCCACATATTTCAGATCATTGGGAAAACAACGACTCGATCAGCAGCGCGAATGACTCTTCCGTTCTGTAGTCTCTTCCCCCTGGATTTCAAATACCCAGGCAAAGTCACTTGATTGAAAATGTGGTTGAACGGCTCTCTGAACTACACCGGCTCATCTACACAACTAACAACCAAGTTCAAGTGCGTCTCACGGCCATTGAAACACAGTTGGATGCTATTTAGCAAAAGTTAGAGGACAGCCTTTAGCTATTCCTGACAAAAAGGGGGAGAGCGATAGTAAGGGGGAGAGCGACACAAGAAAGAGAAAATGTGCATACTGAAAGGGGGAGTTGTGTGTGCTCAGGGAGTTGATATACATTTTCATTTTACATACTTTTGAAAATAGCCTAACAAAACTTAACTTATGTTTTATGTTTATATGTGTTTTGTTTGTATCTATTTGTAAGGATACTGATTTGAAACTTTGAGGATATTCACTTATATATTGATGATGTTATTCAATTATTTGTTTTTGTTATGGTTAGTTCTGTACCCATGTTGCTTCTGTAAGTTTTTAGGGTTTGTTTCCTTGCATTTTGTGGGCTTCTATGGTTTGTACCATGCAGTGCAATAGTTTTGCTTTGTAGCCTTACTTTGTGGCTTATGTACTTGTTAATGTTATGCATTTTCTTAAGTACACACTCTTGTGCTCTTGTAGGATTGTTCCTAGATGCATATATGTTTGTATGCATTGGTTGAGTGATTGGACATGCAAATAATACTTTGCATATAAACTTATTAGCTTGCATGTCCGGATGTTCATTCCTTGTGTGAATGAGCATTGTGATCACTATTGTATAGTGATTGCCTGTTTTGGTCAAGCCATGGTCTATTACTTTATTCCATTTTTGCTTAATCATTTTATGCTTGCTTCATATACATTTCAAGTTTTCTGCATACAATGACATTATTGTGTTGTTGTGTTTCAGGAGATACTTGTTCATATGTTTCAAGAGCTTATCAGAATCTAGAGTTAGGTGTGAGTGAGTTTTGATCAACTATTCCTAACTTACGCTTTACGTCTAGAGTCTGTTGTAGGGTTTTGTCACAAAATAGCCAAAGGAAGAGATTATAAGGTTGAATTTATTCAACCATCTTGTTGGCTTTATTCCGTGCCAAATTTGCTTGTATTTTAGCAATTAGTAACCCTGTATTTAGGTGAGATTCTTGTAAGGGTAGTGTATGAGAAGATGTGAAGAAATGCTCAAGATTGTGCAAAGATGCAGAGTTTCGCGGCTAGGACTCGCGGGTGACTCGTGACTGGGAGCCGCCAACTGCAAGCACGTGAGAAGCACATGAGGGAGGTGAAGGGTCACGCCAGCTGTCTCACTATAGGACAAAAGTTTCAGGTTGGCCAGGCCGTTAACTCGCGGCTAGAACTCGCAACTAAGACCAGTCGCAAGGCCAAGCCACCAAACCACCCTATTTGGGAAAAACTGACTCTTCGCATTCCTTTCTCACCCCACTATATATAGACCCTTATACCCACCAAATGTAGAGAGCTTCCAAAGAGAATTTTATGAGAGAAACCCTAGAGAAAAACAAGATTGATTCATTTACAATCTTTACTTTAGAGACTCTTCAAATTCCTCTACTCTCTTCCTCTCCATTGTTAAATCTTTGAGAGGTCTTTAGCCAAATCTTTTTCTCACCATACCCATATCTGTGAGAAGGTTTATTTGGTGCTTTGAGAAGCAGTTAGGAAGGAACCAATTCACATTGGCTGATGCTATGGTCTAGTAGTGGAATCCGGTAAGTTAGAGAAGAAAAAGGTTCGGCGCAACCTCGTTGGAGCAAGAAGCTTGGAGAGCTTAGGTACTTAGGTAGATTAGGCTTGGAAGGTCTATTGTTGTTCATGTATCCCAACTACATTCTTTAGTGGATTATTTACCGCTTAAAGGGCGACAGAAAGGTTTTACGCCGAGGGTTTCGGTTTCCTCTTCGATAACACATCGTGTGTTGTCCGTGTATTTGCATCTTCCTTCCCTTTATCTTTACCTTATATTTACTGCTGTGGTTATGTTTATATTTGGCTTAGATTGTTTATCAATTTTGTATTTGGCTTATGTTCATATTCCACACATTAATTGTTTGATACTAAGCTTGAATTGATAATTTGTAATTTGGGGTCTAAACGTTCAAGGGTGTTTCATACCCATTTTGAACATTCAATCTGTCTGTCAGTATGTCGGTTGCTTTTATATTCTGTTAACGTACTCCAATTATTATGTTCTGTGTTCCTATCATCGTTATAATCTGTATTATTATTATAGTTATAATTATCTAGATCACTATCAGAATCATAATCTGTTTTATAACTATATATATTACCATTTAACCAATTTTGTCTATATCTCTTATGCTATATTCTTCATCATAATCATCTATATCATCATAGTCCATGTTTCTTATCAGTGTATGCCTAGCCTAAATGTGTCCTAACAACAAATAATGAGCTGCTAAATGTATTTATTCAATTTCTAAACAATTAATAATTACTAGCGGAACTTATTACTAACCACTGGTATTCTTGATATCAAGACTACCTCCTCAGTAAACTCTATTGGGGGACCACTCAAACAACGCCTATCCGTCGGCTAACAAAATAGGCTGACCAACGTGATTCTATGGTTTGCCAACGAGTATTGAGGCTGACCAATGCTACCAAGGAACAAGTAATGGCTGTCTAGTAATAAATTGTCTCTAGTAACTTCTTAATTGCAAAGAAATAAAACTCATACATCTACCATACATGGCTTTGATACTATCTACCATCCTTATTACATGATACAATGGTTTTCAATTTGATATCTTGAAGAGACAACCATGAAATTATACAAGCTTCATTTTCAAGAATGAAGATTCTTAGACTGGCTCAAAGACATTTTTTTTTTTTCCAACAATTAAAACATGTTAATTTAATTTACTGAGGGAAATAAGGTTTTAAGCAAATTTAACTAGCACAAAAATAATCCTGCAGGAGTGAGAATGAAGATTAGAACAAAGGCTTCTTCCCATTTAACATTCCCATCAAGTGCTCGAAAACCTTCCCTCCTCCATCACGTAGACCAGAATGCATATACTCATTAGTGATCCACAGCCTAATCCCTGCAATCTGAGAAGCTGTTTCCATAGCTATCTTGAAGTTGACAAACAAATCATCATAATAAACAGCTGCTGCAACAGGCACCTGTCAGCATGGAAAGAAATAATTTGATAAAGAATCAGCCAAAGCCCAACGAAATGCAAAAACCTGTTTCTCACTCATTAACAAAATATCTATTACTACTACTGGTATTACTAATAATAACAATATAATAATCAGATTTTGGGCTGTTGGAAAGTAGAGATCTCCATTGTAAAATCTTACAGCCAATTACAATTCACAAAGATTGACTAACTACAACATCAAAGGTAACAAACCTTGTTATTATTCAGCATATTAGTGTCATATAGTGGAGGCCAATCCTGCTTCTCAGCCAATATATGAGCAGCATCTTTGAATTTTGTCAGCGCATGAATCTCATCAAACATCCATGGAAATATCATCTGCACAAGTAACAAATCCAGAATATATGAATTCAGTTCATAGTCAAACGCTACAAGCAACACATGGTAAAGACCAAGTCCAAGTGAACTTCAGCAATTTGGCTTATACTCCTAGGCCATACTACTGACTCAAATCATTGAACACCTATACAATAGCGTGCCTCTTTGTAGCAACCATATTAAAAACCCACAATTTAGGTATTGAATGCAACAGAGTGTTAACATGATCAAAGTCTAAGTGCACTACAATGTCCATATTATGAATCAGGTAAAATTCCACAGATGCTCACAAGGTACACATGATTTAAATTTTAAAAAAATAAAAAATCCCATTGCCCTGTGGTTCATAATGTTAGAGGATGGGTCAAGCATCATACAAACAATTTATCTGTGTACCCTGTACTTGAAGCATATTCTTTTTTTGTAAAAGAATTTTATACTAAGTATTGAATGAAATAAAAAGGGTAAAAGGCAGAAAGAAAGACGTCCAATATATTTGGTCATGGCCAGAACTACTACTAAACTACTGTCAGTCCACCCATAAACCAGTTATAGTCTCTACAGTTGCAAAAATATTGCATGCCTCAGGGCAATCAAATCTTAAATTGAAAAAAGTTTCGAATCTAAAATATATTTTGCTGCTTCCAAGTTTAGGCTTGTTGGTTATTGTCAACATAGTTCTGCCCAACTCCATTAATAAAGTGCCATTGTCACATGAGCTGCATGTGACATAAAATAAACATAGTTTCAGTAAAAATTTCATAAACAATTAACAAATTTTGAGGAAAGAATAGATTTAAAGAAGAATAAGATGAAGAAATGTTAAATTTGAATTCAAATTGTCCAAATTAAAATTTGAAAAATACAAAAGATTGACAGATTCCATTATAGGTACAAAATACAATTAAGACAATTGCCTAATGCCACAAATTCAAATCATTTGCACTTTGGCAATCAAAAATTCATCAAAAATTTTAATTGGTTTTTATACCCAGACCCTAAAAAGCAACCCTTTGAGAAACAAATTGAGCATCCAATGTATTTGGCAGAAGCAAAACAAGAAACATTCAAAATCTACTAGCAATTTGGAGAGAAATTCAGTGCTATCACTTAAGAGGGTAACCCAATTCACTGGGGACTTACAGGGTTAGTCAAATCCCAAATCCCAACATGACCACTTTCAGATTCTCTATCAAGCTCAAAGGAACTAAATTCCACACTACAGAAGAACATTCTTCTAACTAATTTCTCCAACCAGCAAGTAAATCAATCACTTTGTTCAAGATCACCAATGAACTCCAAAAATACCAAAAGCATAGCTCCACAACCCATAAGCAAGATCACAATGAAGTAACAAATGGTCCACCATCTCCTCGCTACTCCTGTACAATCAGCACCAATTTACTAGTGCAAATCCTTTCTTTGAAGATTATTAGTAAAAATCTTCCCCACATTGTTGTCCACAAAAAGAAAGCAACCCACTTCAGGGCTTTGGCACGCCAAATTCCTATCCATGGAAAATAGATCCCTTGGAGCTCGCAACACAACATTGTAAGACCAAATATCAAACCACTATTTTTTTTAAAGATAAGGACCAAATGTCAAACCTCTCTAGTCCACCCACTATAATACCCTTCCAAAAGTTACAGCCATGAGTTACTCGCATTTGCTTTGTTGTCCAACCTCTCTAGTCCACCCCATTCTTTAATGATATAACCCGTCTCCACAAACAAGTTTCTTCCTTCCTGATATGCTACAGCCATTTCCCTAAGAGAGCTTAATTAAAGGTGTCTAATTTGTGCATCTCCAAACCCCTCACAGAGAATGGGAGAGATCGGAGAGCACACTGTATTTCAATACACCAAATGAAATTTAAACCCATCCCTGGGCCCACCCCAAAAGAAATTACTCTGCAACCTCTCCAATCTATTTGACACATGAGGTGAAATAAGTAAATAAAGAAAGGTAGCAAGTTGGAAGGTTTAACAGCACACTCTTAATAACATTAAGCTTCCCCCTTTCGACAAATATAACTTTTTCTAACCTGAAAATCTTCACTCCATTTTCTTTATAATGGGATCCCACACTGTTTATGCTTTGAAAGACAAATGCAAAGGCATGCCTGAATAGTTCATTGGAAAACTCCTAATTTTGCAACAGAGAATATCAACTAACTCCCAAAATCTCCTGCACTTTCCAGCTAATTCAGCTATTCCAACAAAATTCTGTTCTAATAGCTAAGTTGAAAAGGTCCCCAGAATGGAATGCAAAACATTGGTGCCAAAGCCCCAATGAAGTTTTGAACCCAAGATACTGCTCCAGTTTTGCCAAGAGCCTTGTAACTCAATGACACTCCTTTATAAGGAGAACCATGGTTCGAGTTCCCCACAACTGAATTATAATGCACAAAAGATCCCCTTTTTATTGGCATATTGAAACAAATAGGTGTGTAAATCCATTTATCAGATAACTTAATAAGCTTGTTCGTGGTTTCCTGATAAGCTGTTGAGTTCATATTTTCATAAATATCTTGCCTTAACTAGCTGATCTTTTCCATCCTACATCTAACATTTACCAATCAGTTATTTTTCTATCCAACAGACTCCAATAACTGGAAGGAAATTACGGTTGATTGTGAATTATAAAGGAAAATATTATTGCCATGCGCACCTCTCCCATGAAAAGTATGGGGCGACCTTCTTTGGCAGCTTTGATTGCATCAAATTTTCCCTCATCTTCACTCCTTATTCTGTAAGCAGACCAACTTGATGAAGCACCCTGAGAGAGAGAGAGAGATTAGACATTTTTTTTTAAAGTTACAATCAAATATGATTTGATTAGTAGAATTATAGACAATAAAAATTCTACCTGACAGTAGATTGACTCATGCAGAAGTGCATAGAGTGGGTTTGTATCAAAAGCTATTGACCTTTCAAACTGCATAAATGGAATGACTTGAGGTCAATTCTAAGAATGAGAACCACATAACATTGGGTTCAAGATCAATAAGAAATTAGTAATTCTCTTACAGCGTTCAAAAAGTAGTAACTGATTTGCTTTGGTGCTCCCGGAACTAGTACAGGATCCCAAACCCCCTCAAACCTACAGGCCATAGTAAAAATAAACTTGAATTAAAGAATAACAAATTTTAAATCATAATAACTATTTTGGTATTCATGGTGACTTACATATAGTGTAACCGCTCAAAACCAGCAGAAGTTCCTAAACAAGAAAGGCCAAGAGTTTGAAGTCCCCTGGGGGTTAAGATGCCCCCAGATGGAAGAAGCACCTATACCAAAATAGAAGAGAGAAGAGGGGGCAGGGGGGTTGGAAGGATTCAAAAGATTCAGCTTGAGCTTTCAGCATTAGGAATAATAACAAAATCATATGTGGCAGATCCTCACCCCACCTCCCTCAGACGCTGCTAAATAATTAACAACTTCTCTAACAATTTCAATGTCTTGAGGATACCTCTTGTAGTACTTTTCATTTTGGAGTATAATCTGTTCAGAGCATACTCTATACACAGTATCTGCAGTGCATCCATTTCCAATTGGAGGGGTTCCACCAGTTAGAAAGACTTGTCTCAGTCCTTGTGGTGCAAAACTCAAATAGGTTACTGCACAAAATCCACCATAACTCTACACAAGAAGGAGAACAAGCTGTCATTTAGATAAACAGCTGGCTTCAATGAACTAGAAGCAAAATTGTAACAATGACTAAATGCTAGGAATGGACAAATGGTGAGAAGGCACAAGATGAGAGTAATAGGAAGGCAACAAAAGGAGAGAAGCTAATGCATACATATATGCATATGTGAGTGAGTGCGTGCGTGCGCGAGTGTGGGTGTGGGTGAAATGGAATAAATTTTGACAGGGAGGCATCCCATGAAGATTTATTGGGCAGTGCATTTTTACAAGCTTTGATCGGATTTAGAATAATTTAAACTATTCAAAAGATGGAGGAGAACATATATGAGAGGAATTAAGCATTGACATTGTAATCTTAAAGCTTTTCTGCAGGAAAAAAAAAAAGTGCTTTCCATATATGAAATGTTATAGGTTGTTCAAATACATGCAATGGTTTTAATCATATGACTCTAATAATTTAAGCAAAGTGTTAAGAATTTCAATACAATTATTTATAAATTATGTAACAGTTTACATAAAAAAGAAAAACGATGAATACATGTAAAAATGGGTGATGCTCTAGCAATTTTGATGCTATGCTCCCTAGCAATTTTGATGTGATGCTCCCCTATCATACTTTGTGTGTGTGTGTGTGTGTAATATACAAATAATAAAAAATTCTTGCAACTTGCTTGCGGAAATTGTATTTTGCATGGTCTAACATTTGTAAGTAGATTGAAGCCTCAGCAGAGGGCAGGCCCATGACTATGTACTGAAAGATCACATGCACTAACAAATAACAAAAGAAATGGTAATCTTTATACCTGACCCAAAATTGTCCAAGGTCCAGCATCAGGAACAAGACGTACTCGCATAAACTCGGCATCATTTACTATATTGTCAGCTCGAAAATGTTTTAAGTAGTCAACCAAATCCTCTGCAGACTTAAATTGTGACATAGATGATGCCGTCAAAGGAGTCGATAACCCTGTTCCTCGCTGCAAGAAAATTTCAGCAGTAGGATAAAAGGAAATATATATAGATACGGATATCAAATATCAATAAAAGCTTTTTACTAAGAGCATCCAGAAACCATGCCTGATCCATCAATATGAGACGAAATTCTTCACAAGCTTTGTGTATCCATCCACTAGATTCTGTTGGTCTAGGGCACTCAAACCCAGGTCCACCTTGTAGGAATAGCAGGTATGGCAGCAGTTGATCTTCTTTCCCAACTGCAACACGGATATGTGATTAAAAAAGAATTTTAAAACTAGCGTCCGTGTAGAAATAACCTAATAATAATCCATATAAGCATTTTACAGAACAACAGTCTACATAAAACACAGTTTGCTTGTCAATCACCTATCTGTATCGACTGTTCAACAAGAAACGGATAAGATAATTAAAACAAAGACAATATTTCACTTTAGTTAATAAAATGGATACTTTTCATAGGTGTAATCTGTACGCGGTGACTGCTTGCACGCATATTAAGAATACATCAATTCATCTTGAAAGTCAGATGTAAGTAAGCTGTGTACATAATGATGCAACAACGTTGAACTTGCCCCTAACATACTTAGCATTGCGATTATCTACAATTCCACGCTTTCAACAGACAATAACCTGCTAATAACACAAATTATCACTTTTATGAAGAGTTACCGTAGTCAATATTCTTAGTGGAGATTGGTGGTTCTACACATTTTGAAGTTTGGTCCATGGTCGATCGGACAGAGAAATAAAGCGAGCACTTTGTGAAAAAAGCAATTCACCTTGCTTCGCATCAAGAACAAGTAAGAATTTGAAAAACGGGAGCAATGGACTTCCATTCCCATATATGTGGGGTCTACACGCATTTGATTGAAAACTTCACTAATTGACCTAAAATTTCATGCACATTTTATAGCTGAAACAAAACAAAGACATCAACAACAACAACAAAAATCCTATATCATACATGTACAATCTTTAGAAGCAACTAATTAAACCTTTTTAGTCAACTATTTATATAATTGAACTTTTTCTCTTTACGCAATTCTCTTTTGCATTTACATTAATCTATTTTCTGAGCAATCACACAAATTTTTCATCTCAATCTTATAATTCAAATTCAAACACAATGATCAAATAATAATAATACGAATTAGACTTTGATTTAGCGATTGACAACCTCACTACTAACCTCAAAATTCATGCATATTTGATTTGTCACCTAAATTTTTTTTTTTTTTTTTTTCTCTACACGCAATTCCTGTTTGCTTCTACATTCCACTATTTTCTCAGCAATTAAACAAGTAAGCCACATAAATTCAATTCAAACACATTGATCAAACAATAATGACAAAGATAACACGAATTAAGGCTTTGTTTTAACGAAATGAATAAAGTTTTCCAGTACCGGCGACGACTTCGCGAGCGAAAACGGAGATCTTAGGAGAAGAGCGAGGTTCGAGGGAGTAATCGAGAGGGACAACGAATCGATGGTTTCGGAGCCGGAGCTCCGGCACCGAGTGCCAGGTTCCGACGACGTGGTCCGGCGAGGAGTTCACTCCGGCCATTGAAGCCACTGTTCGGACGAAGAGAGATCTTGTGGCTGAAAATGGCGAAATGGCGCGAGAGAATAGAGAGTGAGAGCGAAAGAGTTGGAGTGGGTTTATGAGTGAGGGTGGCGCGTGCGTCGCCAACATTTTTGATAGCGAGTGTGAGAGAGGGACACGTGGAGTGAATATGAGGGTTTTGGGTTTGGATAAGATTTATGTGAACCGTTGGATATTGATTGAAGCCTTTTTTGACGGTCAAAATTGGTGGTGGGTTTCAGAATGAGTAATTTGCAGCTTTGCTGGTCAAATTTTGATTAGTGTTATTTTTAAAAGCAGGGAAAAGATAGCGAGTGCGTCATTGTATACACACGCAAAACTAGCGGCCATGTATAAATATGATTCATGATTGCATGGAAAAACACATATAATATATTTTTTTAATAATTTCTTTCAGAGTTCCATAAATCCTTGTCCTTCCAATAATGAGAAATGAGGATTCAAATAATAATTCTATAAATTTCTATTCGTAAAAAAAAAATTCTGTTATTAAATTATAAGATTCTTAACTCACAATCATTAACAAACATGAAAAATACACAATTTTATTCTAAATAATTTGATATTAATGGCCTAAGGAAAGGAAAATAAAGGAATAAAATGGGATTAAGTAATTTTGTTTAAATATTTTAAAATAAAAGAAATAAATGTAAGTTATCTTGTTGAGGAGTAACATTAAATGAAATAGAATGTAATCATTTATAACAACATAACTATTATGCCCCTATTTTAAAATAAATGGCTATATATATATATATATCTGAATATTTTGAGAGTTTTAGTGAAATTTTTTTAAACCAAATTCCATTCCCTCATACTCTTTCTAATTTTGGAGGGAATGAAACTTTGACGTTCTGAGGGAATTGTGAGAAACAAGTATTCCTTTTTATCAATTTTACTCCCTTCTGCTTAAAGTCGCAAATAATTGGATGCTCTTTTCATTCCCTATATTAAAACTCCTAAACAAGGGTTAATGATTTATTTTTTTTGGTATATATATATATATATATATATAAACATCTTAAGTGGGAGATGGGATTTAAACATTAGACACCTCTATTAGAAACACCAAGATTTTGGGAAGTGTCAATTGACATAAAGCTCATTAGCTTCTTATGGACACCAGTGAACAAGGATTTACTTATGGGAGAAGTAAACTATCTATATGAGATAAAATACAAACTAAGATCATCCACATTGATGGTGCTAAAATTGCTAAAAAGCTATTTTAGCGTTAAAGCTCATTAGCTTCTTATGGACACCAGTGAACAAGGATTTACTTATGGGAGAAGTAAACTATCTATATGAGATAAAATACAAACTAAGATCATCCACATTGATGGTGCTAAAATTGCTAAAAAGCTATTTTAGCGTTACCTGTAGCAGTTACTATAGCTAGCTGCCAAACTTGAAAAACTTTTTTTTTTTTTTTTAATAACCCCTAATGATGTTGAAAAATTAGTGGGTTGAATGGGTCAGGCTTCTACAGCAACTTCGTAACCTAAAAAGAAAATAACTTTTAAAGGGGACCAACCAAGGACCCTCAAATGACTAAGTTAGTTTTCTCTTCCAAGGAACGAATATGGAGAGTGTATAATTGGATGAACATACCTTAGTTTGTTGAGGGTGGATCCCTTTTATAAAGGACTTGGAGTGAGTCTACTTATTTGGTTCCACTAACATCATGGGGGATGCATGGATTTCATGGAGCATTGCATGAGAGACAAGTGAACTTAGTAGAATGTGGGAGAGATCTTTGAGGGGTTTATCCCACATTTAGGAAATTGAAATTTAGCTTCTCATATTGAGCAATCAGAATGCTTAATATTTTTCTAAGTGTTTATACTCATGTACACCTCAGGTTGGTATGGACAAGTATATTTGACCGTCAAGCCCCCTTTGTAATCTCTCTAGTTTCTCCTTTAGGGTTCATCTTGGATGTTGATAGGTTTGGATGATCTTTATGGACGAATTGGATTTTGTATTTTACCATCAGTTGCCCCCTTGTCCATAAGTCATCTTAACTATCGTCCACCATATTTTTATGTTGCTTTCTTATATGTTATTTTACACGTGGCTCCTAATGATATGTTGACAACTTGTAGACGTGGCATCATAGATGACGTTGGATTTTTCAGTGGAGATGATGACATGTGGTGGACTATTGTCAGTTGAGGAGTCGAGATGCTTTGTTCTTTGGGTAATCATGACATGTGGCAGAGTATCATTGGTTATGGGGTCGAGATGCTTCATTCTTTGGGTAATCATGACATGTGACATTTTTTTTATTAGCTCGTGTCGCTTCTGTTGGGGTTTATGCCCTAAAATCCAATTTATTGGCATGTCATAAATAATTAAATTATTTAATTATATGAGACTATCTATTTATGAACTAATGGGACATTATCTTAGTCTATGAAATGCAAAGTATGTGATTTATGTGAAAAGTCACAGAAAATATAAATCATAAGTTCTTTGTAAACTCAGAATTTTTAGTTCATAGTCGATAATGAAATTAGGCGTTTCATCTGCGAAAACTATAACATATCAACTACGATGATTTGTCTTGATCATGGAAGTGGAGACTTCTAGTTGGTATGTTGATATGTTTTAAGAGTTAAGACATATTGAACTGGACTGCTGTGAGATTTATTATTCTCCTAACGACTGTCAAATGAATAATAAATCTCACGACTTCTATTTACATCAACTCTAAATCCTGAGAGAATAATGGACCTGATCATGAGATGTAGGTTGCTTTGATATAGCAGGAGTGAGATCTAAAGCAACAGTCAAAACCTCAGTATGTTGGGCAGCCACATGTAATGTTGATGGAACATATATTTTCAAGATGAAATTCATTGTCTCTTAACGGAGATATAAAATATTCCTTTGAGATAAGTTTAATGGGTTTAGTTATTCAGAGTGTTGGGCCTAACCACTTTAGTAAGGAGTTACTAAAGTATATATATTTGTGAAATTGGATTTCATAAATATATATTAAATAACATAAAGGATTAATCCAATTTCATAAATATATATTAAATAACATAAAGGATTAAACCGGGTACTCAAGGATTAAGATGTAGTAATCTTTAAAGTAGTAGTTAACATTCATAACTTTGTATTACTACGAATATTTTAATGAAAGAGTTGCATGTACAATAAAGTCTTGGGATATAATTTATAGATAAGGCCCAGAGTGCAACTATATTTATATAGTGATATTGAATATAGTTAATGGTAACTTTGGACTTGTCAAGAGTTGACAGAAAAGCCCAAAGCCCATTGGAGCTAGTGTTTTATTGGTCCCTTTTGGTCCCACTCCAAGCCACATACTAGAGCCCAATTGAAATGGCCCAAAAGGCTAGCCCAATTAGATAATCAGTTGTATATAAGGAGAGAAACGTATAGAATTTCATTAAGCCTTTTTTATAAGGTTTTTCATATGAGTTTTTCATAAGAGTTCTCATAAGGAATGAAATGGTTTGGATGTGAGTGTTAGACACTCTTTATTTTCTCTCCTTGGAAATTAATTGAGAGACCACACATCTTGGGCATTAAGTGGAATTGGAGTGAAGATTAAAAGTCTTCCCAAGAACTTCTGATCTTTGGTTTTGAATTTCATTACACTAAGGTACGCTTTCTTGTTCTTTAATTCTAAAACTTACATAGTACATGTTATCAATTATGAATGAAGTAGACCCGTTACTTTTTCCGCTGCGTATGTTTTTTATGCGATACAAACATGTAATTTTCTTACAGCTTCAATGTCCCACTTGGTCGACTATAAATAGTTTAATACCTCTGATACCCTCTTCACTTCTTTAAATTTTCTTTTTTGACATTTTTGTCTGGACTCTTCCTTTGCACTTTGTCTATAAGCTCTCTCTCTCTCTCTCGTCCTTAGTCATCTCCATCTAGCTCCAAGTATCTCTTCCTCCTCATTTATAGGTTTTTCTTCTTTCCTTTAAAATGACTGAAATGGAAGTTTTTATCTTCTAGCAATAAGGATGATAAGGAAATAGATGAGTATTATCACGAAAGTGATAATAGTAGTGAAAGTGAGAATGGTAGTGAAGACGGGTCGTTAGATGAGTAATATCATTCTAGGGTTCTTGGGATTCCTTGGGAGGTATTCTAGGAAGAAATGAGACAAAGGACAATGGCCAGCTCATCTGCTAGCCCCTCTTCTATTCCTTTGTCTATTCCTCAATCCTCTCCTTCTCTTCGTCTTTCCATTAATATTATCTCTTCTTATGCTCTAAAAATCTCGTCTACACTAAATTCTGAAAAAATACACAAAATTAAAGGTAAATACCAAATTCTTAACGATGTACATATTTGTCTTGCTGCTAAAGTGGTGTTGTACCCCCAACTCCTCATGGGTTGGCTTTTATGAAGCCTATTTCCTAGGTGGCCTTAGGTTGCCTCTAAATGCTTTTACTAGGGAGCTTTTGTTTAGATTAGGTATTGCCTCCAACCAACTTAATCCCAATGGTTGAAGAATAATCGTGGCAATGCAAGTTTTGTGGAGAGAGGTGTTTGAAGGAAATCGTCCTCTTACTATAGACGAATTCCTTTATTGTTACAAACCCTCAGAAATTAATCAATCCATAGGTTTTTATCAATTTTCTACTAGACATAATGACTGTAGAATGATTAGATCCCTTTCCTCATTTGATAGAGAGTGGAAGAAAGAATTCTTTTTTGTTTCTAGTTTTTGGGCTGGTAACCCCATTGAGGTTGGTAGGGATTGGTTTCCCCCTACAATTGGTGCTTGGAGTCGTCTTTGTCCTGAGGGTGGGTAACATAATTATATTTTGATTTATATTTCTTTTCTTCATCTAATCCACTATTTTTTTTTCAGCTCTCATTCATCCAAGTTTAAGCAATCACCATTTAGACTGCGTTTGATGAGCTTGTGCTTTCCTTGATAGGAGCTTTCATTCATCGATCACTCTTGATCGTTTGGCTTGTTAGGGACTCAAACCATAACTGACAGAAGAAGCTCATTCTTACGAGATTAAAACTTATCAAAATGAGCCTTTTTCTTCCCTCCTCTTTCTTTTTACCTAGTATAAAATTTTTTACAGCTTGTTATTTTTATTTATTCGCCATTTCATCATCATTTTTTGTAGGGATGGCAACAATGAACAAAAATAAGGAAAAGGAAATTGTTAGTGGGGAGGACATTACTCGTCCAGAAGAGGTTACCCCTATTAAGACTCGTCTAGCTCGTGCAAGTCTTAAACCTTCAATTCCCAATTCTTTTGGAAAGAGAAAAGTTGCAACCAGGGCTGTAGACAAGTCAAATCTCCCCAATTGTCATAAAAAAAAAAAATAAAAAAAACAAACAAACAAACAAACAAACAAACAAAAAAAAACAAAAAAAAAAAAAACAAAAGATGGATCCGTCCAATACGATCAAGACTTTATTCGTTGAACTCGATCCTCCAAACCTTGAAGCTCCAACACCGTCGATACTCCTCTTGTTAACCAAGACCTTGGACCATCCGTTTCTCCTGCTGCTAAGCCTACCATAAACGAGTCTATGACTCTTCTAAGGAGTGAGACCTTAGCTTGGCACAGGTTCAAACAAACAGTGAAGACTGAGGACGTGTCTATTTGCTATGACATGTCAATGAGGAAATTTGAGCGTTCAATAATTCATGACCTTTTCAAGGTACATGAATATATATTCTTATTTTTATTGAATAAGTATATGCTAGTTCAAGCCCTAACTGTTTATGTTTCAAGTTATGTCCAAGTTTATGGCTGCATCCATACAAGCTAAATATTTGGACAAAGAAAAGAAAAGGTTTGACGTTTGAGTTCGTGAACTAGAAGGAGATCTTAGATGAAACTCCAAGGAAAACATGAAGCTTGAGCACACATCTAAGAAGCTATCAACGGAAGTAAAGGAGTTGAAAGAACTGGTGGAGGAATTGAAGATTGACATCGTCGAGAAGAAGACTTGTCTTAACCATCTTCATAGAATAAATGATGAGTTAACCAAAACCAAGGAAGAAATTATAGCTAAGTTCAAAGTGTCCAGCGCTTTTTCAAAGATTACAAATGGACACTATGCAGCTGGTTTTGAGGAATTTCACCAAGATGCTGAAAATCATTTTCCTGGGTTGATTTTAGCCCGATTAGGCTTCGCGTTGCTGGTGAAAACTCTATTCTCGTCAGTGGATCAGATGATGTAGATGTGAAAGACAACGCAGCCACCACTGACAATGTTGTTCCCCAGTCAAAAACTCCAGTTGTCAACAACGATGAAGCCCAATAGTTTTATTTTTCTTTTCTCTCCCTTTTTTTTATTTTTTTATTATTATTATATTCAATCTTTCTTGCAAACAATTTATGGGGTTTGGTTTTTTGTACCATGTTAACTCCATTTAAGTACATTTACTTCATCCAAGGTTTTTGGATGTAAGTTCTATAAATTGGGTTTAACTTATAAGGGTTTTTGAACGATGGTCATCTACCCTTTTTATTTATGAATAAATTAATCTCATTTATTATGTGCATGCTTGTTCTTCCATAATATGGACTCATTCCATCCCTTTGTTGTTGTTGTTGTTGATTTTTTTTATTTTTTTTTATTTTATTCATCCATTATTTGGACTTGAGTAATTTATGGATACTAGACTATTCTTGTTCATATCCATTGTCTAGTTATTGCATGCTTTTATTTGTCTTTAACCATATTAGTTTTGATGAGTATATGAGGGAGGTATTTGTTCCTTCCCTTTTTACCTTAAGGTTTTTGAATTTCACTTTGTGGTATCTTGCCTTTCTCTCATCTAAAGGCTGCTTATGATGAGACATCTCTGCATCCAAAGATTTTATTCATCTATGGCTTTTTGGCCTTTTGATTGTTGATTTTAATTTCACAAAAATTTATAAAACACTTAATAGAAATCCACACTATATATACAAGTCAATAACTTTGTACATCACGCTTTCTACAATAATGACACATATGAACAACTAGTGCCTTTTAGGAAATTAAAATTTTTAACACACAAACACATCCATAGCACATACTGACAACTAATGCTTTTTAGGGAATTCAAATACTTCTGAAATGAAATACTTGAAACAAACATAACTATTGAATACATATAGAAAAAAAAGTGAAATCATGATTCTCCTCGTCCAATGACTTTCTACTAGTAGTTCTTCCTCAAGTGCTCCACGTTCCATATATGCTCAAGCCTTCACCCATCTAGGGCTTCTAGATAGGTCCCTCGCCTCTTAAAGTTGATAACCCTGTATGGTCCTTCCCAACTAGGCCATAGCTTCCCATGAGCTGGATCCTTAGTGGTAAAAGAAACCTTTTTTAGGATAAGGTCCCTAATATTAAACTGCTTAGGCTTAACCATTGCATCGTGGTGCTTGGTCATTAGATTCTTGTATCTTGCTACCCTTTGCTCCACATCCATTCGTACCTCGTCGACAAGGTTAAGGTTTAAACAGAGCTACTTCTCATTCTCCTTGTCTTAATAATTAGCAACCCTGTAGCTTGTCAAACCTACTTCTGTAGGTATTACTATGTCACTTCTATATGCTAATTTAAAGGGTGTTTCTCCAATTGGAGTTCTCACTGTCATTCTATATGCCCAAAGGACACTAGGTAACTCGTTGGGCCATATCCCTTTTGCCCTCTCAAGTCAAGTCTTGATAATCTTTAGCAAGGAACAATTTGTAACTTCTGCCTGTCCATTTGCCTGTGGGTGAGATGGCAAGGAGTAATGAATTCTAATTGCCAATTGTTCACAAAATTCTTTGAAAGGAGTATTATCAAATTGTCATCCATTATCTAAAACAAGCACTCTAGGAATCCCAAAATGACAAA
This sequence comes from Quercus gilva, assembly GCA_023621385.1. NCBI lineage: Eukaryota > Viridiplantae > Streptophyta > Magnoliopsida > Fagales > Fagaceae > Quercus > Quercus gilva. Next base: position 60,245,053 of record CM042476.1, on the reverse strand, counting down.
TAATGTTCTTCCAGACGAAACCGCTTATGTTTTGTTCAATAACTCTGGCCAAAGGTTCAGCTTCCATCCATTTAGTGAAATAATCAATGCCCACCATTAGGAACTTCATTTGTCTAGTTTCTATTGGGAAAGGACCAAGGATATCCAATCCCCATTGAGCAAAGGCTCATGGAGCCACCATTGGAGTGAGATACTTCGATGGTCGTCTAGGCACATTACTAAAACGTTGGCATTTGTCACATGCTTGGACGTAGTACTTTGCATCAGCATGCATTGACGACCAATATTAGCCTACTCTAATAGTTTTATGGATGAGTGCTCTTGCTCTTGAATGATTGCCGCATGCTCCTTCGTGTATGTCTCTTATGATGTAGTTAGACTTGTCCAAAGTTAAGCACCTGAGGTAGGGTTGAGAGAAACCCCTTTTATACAATACTTCATCCACAAGAACGAACTTTGTGGCCCTAATTCTCAATTTTTGAGCTTCTTCTTTGTCTTTTGGGAGCAATCCATCTCTGAGATAAGACACAATTGTTGTCGTCCAATTAGCTTCTCCATCTACTTGCTGCACTTCAGGAATGTCTACACTCGGGATATATCGAACTTCAACCTTTTCGTCCATAATACTGTTTGCAGAGCAACTCTGGAAAGATTATCTGCTTCCATATTTTCTTTCCTTAGGAGAATGAATTCCACCTTTGTAAATGTGGATATATAATGTTTGACTTTGCTCAAATACTTCTTCATGTGTTCTTCTTTAGCTTCACATGTTTCGTTCACTTAGCCTATGACCAGTTGTGAATCACTCTAGATGGTTATCAAGTCAACTCCCAATGCCTTAGCCAAATTTAAGCCCGTGATGAGAGCTTCATATTCGGTCTCGTTATTAGTCACTTGGAATTGTAGACGAACTACGTACTCTAGATGATCCCTTTCTGGTGATCGTAAGATTATACCAATTCCTCCAGCTTGTTGCGTAACGACCCATCTACATGGACGATCCATTGTTGTGCCCCCTCATCGTTATCCCGCTAGTCATGGATTGGAGCGAACTCTACAATAAAATCTGCAAGTACTTGAGCTTTTATTTCCTCTCATGATTGATACTTCACGTCAAATTCACTAAGCTTAATGGCCCACTGAATCAGTTGCCCAGCTGCTTCTAGCTTATTCATAGCCTTCTTGAGTTGATGATCCGTCATGAAATTGATGACATGGGCTTGGAAATAAAGTCTGAGTTTTCTTGCTGTCGTTACCAAAGAGAAAGCCAACTTCTCTATTAATGGATATCATCCTTCTACTCCTTGTATCGCCTTGCTGGTATAATAAATAGGTCTTTATACTTTCCCTTCTTCTCTAACTAAAGTTGAACTCACTGCATAAGGAGAAACAACCAAGTAGAGATAAAATTCTTCCCCTGGTTTGGATGGACTCAATAAGGGAGTCGAAGTGAGATATAGCTTAAGATCTTCAAATGCCCATTGGCATTCTTTGGTCCATTCAAATGACTTTGTTAACACTTTAAAGAATGTCAAGCATTTGTCAATTGCTCTTAAGATAAACCTATTAAGTGCTGCTACTTGCCCAGTGAGACTTTGCACTTCTTTGACGTTCTTAGGCTGCTTCATGTTGAATATTGCTTGGATCTTGTTGGGGGTTTGCTTCAATTCCTCTCTGTGAGACCATGAATCCCAAAAACTTTCCCAACGAGACTCTAAAGGCACACTTGCTCAGATTCAACTTCATATTGTATCGTCGAAGTGTCTCAAAGGTTTCCTCAAGGTCGTCCAAATGCATTGCTTCCTTTTCACTTTTGACAAACATGTCATCCACATAAACTTTGACATTTTGTCCTATCTGTGGATGAAACATTTGATTGACCAATCTTTGATAAGTGGCTCCTGCATTTTTTAAGCCAAAAGGCATCACCTTATAACAAAACAAACCTTGGCTTGTAACAAAATATGTTTTCTCCTGATCCACCTCGTCCATCTTGGTCTGATTATATCATGAGAATGCGTCCATGAAGCTAAGTAGCTAATGGCCCGCTGTTGAATCTACTAACTAATAGCTATCCTTGGAGCATGCTTTATTTAAATCTATGAAATTTACACACATCCTCCATTTGCCATTAGATTTTTTGACCATAACCACATTGGCCAACCAATCTGGATAACAGACTTCTCGGATGAACTTAGCTACTTATTACTTCTAGAACTCCTCTTTTATTATGTTATCTCTTTTTGAAGCAAACACTATCTTCTTCTAACGAAGGGGTTTACAAAATGAGGACACATTTAGACGATGGGGGATTACATTTGGATCAATTCCTGGCATGTCTTCATGGCTCCAAGCAAACACATCCGTTTTCTTTCTGAGAAATCAAACAAGTTCTTGCTTCATCTTCTCCTCCATTCTAGTCCTGATTCTAGTGAACTTCTCTGGATTGGATTTTTCCAATAGAACATCTTCCAAAACTTCAGTTAGCTCCACAACTATTCTCTTTTCCTCAATATTCATCGCTGGTCTCTGCTTGTCCATATGTAACATAGCTAAGTAGCATTCCCTGGCTGCCAATTGTTCACCTTGTACTTCTCCTATTCCATACTCCGTAGGAAACTTAACAGATAAATGGTAAGTAAATGTTGTATCTCTCCAACTATTCAAGGATGGTCTTCTTATAATAGCATTGTACAAGAACAAGCAATCAATGACGAGGAAATTAACTTCCTTGGTGATCTGTTGAGGGTAGGTACCAACCACGACTGGTAAGCAAATGATGCTTACTGGTAGGACCTTTATTCTTCTTAAGCCGATTAGAGGAACATCAGCTGGATGAAGCAATTCTTTATCAATATTCATCCCCTGAAAAGCTAAGTAGTAAAGGATGTCTGCTGAGCTTCCATTATCTACTAGTACTCTCCTTGTCATGTAGTTCGCAATCGTCAAAGTGATAACAATTGCATCATCATGGGGATGGTGTAGTCTTCTTGCATCTTCGTCTGTGAAGGTAATCGATGGTTCGTCCATTCTAAGGGCTCTTGGTGGACGACTAGTAAGTTGGACATTCTACACCACCTGATGATAAGTCTTCCTAGACCTTGATGAACTAGCAATTGAAGTGCCCCCTACGATGACCCTTATTTCTTCTAAGGGTGGACAAGTTGGTTCTTCCATTTTACCCTTCATAGGCAATCTCTCATCCTTATGATCTTGTCCAACAAAATTTCTTAGCTTTCCTTACTTAATGAGAATCTCAATTTATTGCTTCAAATCATAACACTCGTCTGTATCATAACCATGCTCTCGGTGAAAACGACAGTATTTGCTTGTATTCCTCTTGCTAGGATCTCCCTTCATCTTATCTAGTCACTTTAAGGATAGGTCATCCTTGATTTGCATCAACACTTGATCGAGCGAAGTGTCTAAAGGCATATAATTTGAATATCGCCCTGAGGACGAACCTACCTTTATTCCATCTCAGTCTCTTTTATCTCCTGTCTTGGCCTTCTTTGGACGAGGGCCTTGTTCTAGGTGATGTACATACCCAGTTTCTACTCGTTCAGTCTTTTTCTTCTTTTTTGTAATGATCGCATCCTCTGTAAACTTTCATTATCTCCTTGCTCTATGTTCAATAGGCTAGATAATGATCATATATACTGCTGACCTTCAATGAAATTGTTGTGAACAACTTGGTCAACTACTTAAATGAAGTTATAGTGTTTGGTGGCAATTTGGCAAACCAAACTCTGGCTAATCCCTTCAAAGTGGTAGGGAAGGTCCTACACATGATCTCGTCTGGAACACCTTAAAGGTGCATGGTTGTCTTGAATGTCGGAATGTGATCACAAGGGTCTCGCATCCCATCATAAGAGTCAAGAGTTGGCATCTTGAACTTTGAGGGAAAAGGATGACTTGTAATTGATGCCGTAAAAGGAGAATCAATCTTGTGGACGAGGTCATCCACATGATAAGTTCTTCTCATCGAATCCTTCATCTCTTCCATGGCTTTTTTCATCTAGTCCATTTCTTTCTCCAAATGAAGCACTCTTCTAGTAACAATGCCTCTTGACGGATCTCTTCCTTCGGTGCTATTCTCTACCCTTACTTCTTCTGAGTTTTGCCCTGATTCATCTGCACGCATCTATCAACGTTGCTTCCTTCTATTAACTTCCTTTGTCAACTCTTGATTCTGCTGTGTTAAATCCACCATAGCAGCTGCCATGGACTGCATCTACTGTTGGTAATCTGTAGGTGGTGGTGCTAGTGCACGATTAGGATAATTGGAAGCATTTCCACTCTCCTAGTGTTTTAGACTTGTAGCCATTGACCTGGTTCGAACCATACAACCTTTTTGTCTTAGGATACAATGTGGTTAACACTTGGAATTAACCAAATTAAGATTAGTTCTCCACATATGGCGCCAACTGATGATGTTGAAAAATAAGTGGGCCAAATGGGCCAGGCTTCTACAACAACTTCATGACCTGAAAAGAAAAGAACTATCAAAGTGGATCAAGATGAACCGACCAAGGACCCTCCGATGACTAAGTTAGTTTTCTCTTCCAAGGAATGAATATGGAGTATGTATAATTGGATGAACATACCTCAGTTTGTTAAGGGTGGATCCCTTTATAAAGGACTTGGAGTGGGTCTACTTATTTGGTTCCACTAACATCGTAGGGGATGTATGGATTTTGTGGAGCATTGCATGAGAGACAAGTGGACTTAGTAGAATGTGGGAGAGAACTTTGAGGGGTTTATCCCAGGTTTAGGAAACTAAAATTTAGTTACTTATATTGAGTAATCAGAATGCTTAATATCTTTTTAAGTGTTTATACTCGTCTACACCTCAGGCTGGTATGGATGAGTATATTCAACCGTCGAACCCCCTTTGAAATCTCTCTAATTTCTCCTTTAAGGTTTATCTTGGACATGGATAGGTTTGGAAGATCTTTATGGACGAACTAGACTTTGTATTTTACCATCAACCCTAAAGCCCAACGTCTTTTCTCTCTCTTTCTTTGTTCTCAAACTCCTCAGTCCTTATCCTCATTCTCTGTCTTGCCTCTTTTTCTCTTTCTCTCTCTCTCTCTCTTCGTTCTTTGCTCCTCTATCTCTATGCTATCTTATGCCTCTATCATTTGCAAACTTCGTCATGGGTCACTGTGGCATGGTTGGTCGCTATGGCATGGTTGGTGGTCATGGTATGGCTGTGGAGGTGGCATGGTTGTGGTATGGCCGTGACAGTGGGTTTCGTTGATTAAGGTAGGGGTTAGGTTTGGTGGCTATGGATCATAGGTTAAGGACATGCAACATCAATGGGCTATGGTTGTGATGGTGGGCTATCCTGGGTTGAGGTGCTATTGACCTGTCATGGTTGTGATGGTAGGCTATCGTGCGTTGTGGTTGATTTTGGTGGGTCACGTTGTAGGCTGTCATGGATCTGGTTTTGGCTAGGTTTGTGGCTTTTGGCTAATTTGGATTATGTTGACACCCCATTCTGCAACCCACATTTAACCTCACATGGAAGGTAAAAGGGTCATTTCACCTTGGAAATAGGCATCTTAATTGTGGCTAGTAGATCCTTAATTTCATTTCAACAAAATAATCTTGATGTGGTAATGATCAAATTGACTAGTCATAAGCCTTAATCGGACCATCAAATTAAAAGTTACCATCAAATCAAGTTTTAATGGCAGAGATGCACTATCAAAAATTAAGTCCGATTATATGTGATTATGAACAATTAATTCCAATTGGTTATAATTATAATCAATTTGAAATTAATGATGTCATAATTTGATTGGTTAGGACTATATCTTATGGTAAGGTTGTACACAATTGATTAATTAGATAATTAAACATTAATTATTCAATTAGTAATTTGTGTAATTATATTTTTAATTGTAGTAAATTAGGAACTGATTAAGTCTGAAATGGAAGTGATTAGAGCCTATTCATGTTAATTGGAAACTAATTTGGGGCTTATTAATGTTAATTATGCTGAAACTATTTTCTAACAAATGACCTCTGCTCACCATTTCATTGATATCCCTCAGAATATTTTGAATTTGTAAGTAAGGTTAATTTTTCCAGAAACTAGACATCTGGGGCTTCAATTTGAGCATAAGAATGATGCAATTCCGACCAAAATTTTGAAAGTTATGATTTTTCTAAATTAGCTCGAAAAATTGTTATATGAGCTACTGGAAAAACTGAAGTTTTAGACATTTTGCTTGTTCATCACTACCACTAACCTCCAAATTTAATGCACCAGCTTTCTCTAAATACTGAAATAGGGTCTAGGTTCATGATTCTCTTTGATCCTTTGTCAACCCTTATTAAATGTCATTCCATTAATATTTTCTCTACCACTACTATATAAACCCCCCTTCTTCTCCATTCCAATACAAGAAACACTCTCTCTTCTCCTCTCTTGAGTTCTATTAAAATAGAGTAGTCCTGTCATATCTTGGTCTTCTTGAGACTTAAGGTATTGAGTGAGACTCACTCTCCCTCTCCTAGTTCTTCTTTTCTACTCCACCTTTAGGACATCCACCAAAAGTCTCCTCATCCATCGTGTGAATCTTGCATGCAGGTATAATCCCTTTCTCTAACTTTTTTTTTATTTTTATTTTTTTATTACTAAGATGAGATTAAGATTAAAGCATGCTAGTGATGCTAGTGTTTATTTAAATTCCTTGAATATCTTTGAATGTTTAAGTGTTCGTATGTGTTCTTCACATGTTCTTGGTTGTTCATCACATGTTCATGTATAACACTAGTTTTGATCTTAAATCTACATCCAAAATATGAAAGACATGTTAGTTTCATAAATCTCTCAAATCATTCAATCTAGGATATCACCATCCACACACATTCACTAGAATTTATTTATTTTTAATAAAAGTGCAATGATTAATAAATGGAATTAGGGTATATCATATGCATACACATTAAATTCAACATACAAATTGATTGATAAAATATTGGATGATTTGATATGAATGTTGGCCACCATAGTCTAGAAGACTGGTTTCACCGGGCAAGGTAGGTGCCTAACACCTTCCCATCTTGTAGTATAGCCTCCAAGCTTAGATCAAGGGTTGATAGATCAATGCTTATCCATATAATTTTCAATCTCTAAATTATAACTAGGAAACAAAGCCATGTACTTTATCTTAGATTGTATCTAGGACCAAAGCTATGTAATTTCCTATGATCAATGTACATTTCTTCTCAAAATCAATAAAATAAGTGGCGACTCCATTGTAAAACCCTTAATCTAAAGGAGAAAATATAATCAGTCGAACCTCCATTTTAAGAGGCAATAGCACGACTCCACCCATTCGCGTGGGTTTAACCCAACACCAAAACAAGCTGAGGGCGCAGTCTATCACGGTGGCAACTCTACTAGGGAATATTAAAGGCTAAGCTTCAATTAGGTTATGGTGGCCAACCATGTTATTGTTTGTTTATTGCTTTTTTGTATATAATATGTCTAATATGTCATTATATTGTATGTCATGCATCATTTGCTTGAATGAAATTTATTTTATTTGTGTGCTAGTCCAAAAGCCCGGTAGTAGTAGCTGTGGATTGTGGTCTTCCTGAGACTCACATGCCCAGCGATGAACCTACCACCCACCGCGATAAGGATCATCATGGTTATACCATGGTGGTTCATAGGGATAAACTATATCGTTCGGACCAAAGTGGTGCTCCTAGCATCCCAAGTTAGGATATACAATGTCCTAACTTGTGGGGACCTTTAACTTACCTTCTACCCATGTTGTAAAATCCCTTAGAACCTACCTTTAGGTCAATCCTAGTAAAATGCATTGCATTATGCATGTGTTTGGCCATTGTTTGAATCATGACAAGCTCAAATTCAAAGCTTAGGCCTATCATAATTGTTTGAACCATGTGTACTATGAATAAACTCAAGCCCAAAAGCCTATGATTGAACTCTACTTGGCATGGAAGCCCATATTGTTTCTTGAATGAGTCTGAGCCCAACACTAAAGCCCATTGAAGGTGTATAGACATGATCAACATCAAAGGCCAAAAGCTCACAAGATGCATGCCTTTCAAGTGCAAGCCCAAGCCATTTCAAGCAAAGACCAAAAGATCATAATCAAGGTTCAAGCCTACTAAGTCCCAAGAATCCCCAATGGACCAAGAAGAAGCAAATGGCCCAACTTTGCCTCACTCCACATTAGGTTTGCAAAATCATGGTTAAGCTTAAAGTTTGTTTGTTCCATATTTCTCTGTTTCTTTGATTCTAAAGTTTCATGTAGTATTAGATATACTTTGTTCATGTATATATATCCCAAAAAATTTTAAAAAAAAATATATATATATATATATATATTTAAAAAGCTTTAAAAAAATCAAGATTTCCAAATCTTTCCAAAAAAAAGAAAAAAAATTTCAAATAAAAAAAAGTCTACAGACTAAGGGCATTGGGCCCTTGAGTCATTAAAAAAAATTTTTTTTGAACTAGGGGCATTGAACTTCCTAGTGACTTTTTCAAAAATGCCCAATTTTTTTCTTTCAAGGATTTCAAGATTGAAAAAAAAAAACCTCCTTTTCAAAATGGTACATAAGGATCTTTTTCTAAATCTTGATGTTTAAAGGCTTAAGCAATCAACTTGTACCAACGAATGATTAATTTCATTTGATCCATGTAAATACTTTTGCTACTTGACTTAGAATATAAGAAGAAATGGTCTTAAAAGGCAATCAAAAAGAATCCATCCATCGAAAAAACCTAAGAATCCATGCACTCGATCCAATTTTCAAAAGTCTTTTATTTCACAACATTAGAGCATTCATACTTTTTCTTTTAAAATGAATTTATTAAAAAAGCTTGAGTCACTGTGCCTACAAGCAAGCATTACTAGGGATAAGAGGCCATCTTTGGTTAAATCAAATTATTTCCTATTGCCTAGAATTTTCATTATCCATTGCTAGCCCATTTGAGCTTTCAAACATTTAGCATTTTTTGCATGAGCCCACATAAATCTAAACTTGGGGTAGGAAAAATCAAGTTATGCATACTTAAATCTCATGTTGAGGAGGACTCAACCTTGTAGCTTTGAAGCAAATTGATAAAGCTCTCCTAGAAGATATGAAAGAAAATAGATAATTCATTAAGCTAAAGATGAGATCATCAAAGAAAAATGAGGCCTCACCCAATCAAGGAAAGAGAAATGAAATTCCATCAATGTGAGAAAACAAAAAAGTGTGCATCAAGTTTGAAGAGCCTAAAATTCATCATGCCAAGAGGAATACAAGATTGATCTAAAAGAGAGTTCATCAAAAAAGGAAAAGATTCATCAAGCACAGAAAGGTGCAAGTGCATTGAGGCAAGAAAGAAGTCTAGAGGGTGCATCAAAATGACTTAAGCTGAGAAAAATAAGGAAGGCAAAAGATCCCCAAAAGTTCATTCAATCAAAAGACGAAAGACATAGAAAGAAAAAAAAAATCCTGCTAGGTTGAAAACCCAAATGGGCAGTCTAGGCAAAATCTAGAGGCAAAAGAGAGAGAGTGAGAGAGAAAAGAAAAGAAAGCCTGCATGGTCTCGGCAAAAGTTAAGGCCAAAGAAAAAGAGAAAAAGAAAAGAAGAAATGGGAAAATCCTAACAAATTGAAAACTTGAAGAAGTAACCTAAAAAAAAAAAGATTTTAGTCTAGAGTTATGATTCAAGAGTAGGGAGCATAAAAACAAATGTTAATACAAGTGACCAATGAAGACTAGTGAGAAGATGACAAAGAAGAAATTGGAAAACCCCTCCAATACTTGATTTTTGAGTAATGCATACTTAGGGGGAACATCATAGGGACTTTTGAGCCTTTTTATATCATTCACTTCATAACTTAAACCCGGCCTATATTACAACTCATGAGTAAAAACCTTCTTGAAGTCTTGCTACTTGTAGGCACATCTTAAACACTAATATTATTTTCTCTTGAATTAAAAAGGAAAAAATGCTTAAAATTGCCAAAACCCACTGGATAATATGTCCAAGGACAAAATTTCTCGAATCCTCAAATGACTCAAAAGAACTTTCAAACTTGGAGCACTCTCCTTGTTTGCACCCAACAATGTGATTTCTAAAAATTATCACATTTCATTTCTTAATTGCCTTTGGAGACTTAATCAAACAGTGTTCAAAAGAAAAAAGAAAATTTAATTGCATGAGTTTAATGATCTTGATCCTTCCTAATCAAAGAGATTTGTTTGATTCTTAAACACTATGATTTTCCAAAATGGTTGTTCAAAGGATCACGTCCTGTTCTTTAAAAAAGAAGAAGAAGAAGAAGAAGAAGAAGAAGAAGAAGAAGAAAGAAAGAAAGAAAGAAAGAAAGAAAGAGAAATCTCATTTCCAAAAAATAAAAATCATTCTATTCCAAAATCCAATTCTCCTGAACTATGTGATGACTTGATCCTCAACGACAGAGGTACGTAAGCAGCCTTTCAAAGGCCCGGTCCCAATCACCCAAACAACCTTGGGGAACAAAGCGAAACAATGTGACAAAATTGATTTGGTGCATGTTAGGCTAAGTGTGGGTGCAAGTGCCAGCAAATGTGGTTTCATCCTCGCGATTAGGAAGTACGCCTTGGCCTAGGGTGAACCATGGCAGAGAATGTAAATAGAGTCGCCACCTAGTTTAGGTCTAGGAACCATAAATATAGCACCTATTGTGGAAGGACTAATCTTTTATAAGAGCACGTGTCTGGAGTTTGGGTATGGGGATGGGAAGGTGTTAGGCACCCAATCCCACCCAACCCGTGGGTTGGCTTCCACTCATTGTGTTCTAGATCTTAATCTTATTAAAGACAAATTTAATATGTTATTCTTGAAAGTTTTGCGGAAGCAATATAGAACAAAAATCTATATTTTCTTTTTAAAGATCGTTGTACCACACAACCATGGATTCTAAATAGAATAAACATTGCGTACCTCTCTTAGCAACCCAAGCATGTTGCCTCCCAAGGTATTCACGTCTCTCTCTATTTCTTTTGAGTTTTCAGAAGACTGCAGTATCACTCAGTAGTTCTGATGGCCAACAACTAAATATGATATTATAAAATCTTATTTTATAGTAGACTTCTAAAACCCTAGAGAGAGATTGGACGTGGGATCCTTAGGGATCCTAATCTTCAGCCGTAGGATTTTATCAATAACCTTTTTGAACATTATTGACTTTTCTTGAAACTCTTTCCAAAAATATTCCTTAATTTTCTCAATCATATCAAGAAAATATTTGAACTTCTACAAATTGCAATAATGTCCATCAACATATTGCAATTGACCCCTAAAGATTAGAGAATTACAAATGAGGTCCCATTACTTACAATTCTATATCTATGTCCTTCCACCATACTATATTCCCATAAGCTACTAGGACTGGATTAATATTACTGTCATGTCCCTAGCTTATGTAACCCTTAATTTCTTGATTTCATAATTTCTATTGGACTCCAAAATATCTTTAAAAACTCTTTAAATATATATATATATATATATACACAATATTATATATATGAAAAACATTTTTTGAAAAAATGTCACCGGCCAGTTTTGTTTTGAGTCCAACTTCAATATAAAAATCAACTGAATATACTATCTTCTTTAGAGACTGGTGGATTCATTGTTGAGCATTTATATATTTTACTCATTACACACATAACCCAACGTGTCTGTATATAGCCTTTAAAAATCGGCATCACCAATTGACATTGTCAAAGTTATGTGCATAATAAATAAATATACACAAACCCCTCATGTTTAAGGACAATAGAAAAAATTGTGATAGGACAACCTTTTAATTAACAGTGATCGTTCCATAAGGTGTCCTTGATCGGATCCAATTCAGTGTATGTACTTGTTACATTACACCCACTTGTTTGCTTAAAGTCACTACCTCAATGATGGAGTAAATCATCCTATCATATAGTAGCACAACAAGTGTAGGCTTTAGTGGTAATATTCAATTAATATCCACAGCCTAGAACAATTTAATAATCTATGAAAAATCATTACTCCCTGTCTTTGGTTCCTTAACCATTAACATGATTTTTCTACAGAGGTGACATCACATGCCACATTTAAACAATGAAATATACCTATAAAATTATGAATGTGAAAATAAATTTTTATTATCAAATAAAAATTGCATAGTATTGTTTTTGAGGGCAAATAGTTCTAACAATCTCCCATTTGCACTCAAAACCAATCATACATGTATTTAATACCCATTGCTTCTAAATGTTTCTCAAACACCTTTTGAGACAATGCCTTTGTGAGTGGATCTGCAACATTATTGGCAGAGGCAATCTTTGTTATTGCTACATCACCTCTCTGTATGATATCACGTATCAAGTGATATTTACGTGCAATATGTTTTGTCCTTTGATGAGCCCTTGGTTCTATTGCATTTGCAACAGCCCCACTATTGTCACAATAGATAGTAATGGGTGACTTAATAGAAGGAACAATTTCAAGTTCTTGAATGAACTTGCGAATCCACACAGCTTCCTTTGCAGCTTCACTTGCAGCTATATACTCTGCTTCTGTAGTAGAATCTGCAGTAGTATCTTGCTTGCAACTTCTCCAACTTATTGCTCCCTTGCCAAGAGTGAACACAAATCCAGAAACTGATTTTCTATCATCAATATCAGATTGAAAATCTGAATATGTATACCCTTGGACAGTCAAATCCTCACCGCTAAACACCAAGAAATAATGTTTGGTCCTATTTAAATATTTGAGGATATGTTTCACTACTGTCCAATGCTCAGAACCTGGATTAGATTGATATCTACTCACAATGCTCACTGCATAACAAATGTCTGGCCTAGTGCAAAGCATTGCGTACATGAGACTTCCTACAGCCGAAGAATAAGGACAATTTCTCATTTTCTCTCTCTCTTCTTGTGTTTTAGGACACATTTGATTAGAGAGATGAACTCCATGTCTAAAAGGTGAAAACCCTTTCTTGGAATCTTGCATGCTAAACCTAGCCAATATCTTGTCAATATAATTGACCTGTGAAAGTCCCAATAACCTTTTCTTTCGGTCTCTAAACAATTTGATTCCGAGTATATAGGATGCTTCACCAAGATCTTTCATTGCAAAGTGACTAGATAACCATACTTTTATAGATGACATTGCTCCTACATCATTGCCAATGAGTAGTATGTCATCTACATAAAGAACTAAAAATGTAATAGTGCTCCCACTAACCTTTTTATAAACACAAGGTTCATCCATATTTTGTGAGAAACCAAACGATTTGATTGCCTCATCAAAACGGATGTTCCAACTGCGTGATGCTTGCTTTAGGCCGTATATAGATCTCATCAACTTGCACACTTTTGATTCTTGACCATGAGATATGAAACCTTCTGGCTGGTCCATAAAAATTTCTTCTCGAATGTGTCCATTCAAGAAAGCTGTTTTAACATCCATTGGCCATATTTCATAATCATAGTGTGAAGCAATTGACAATAGAATCCTTATGGACTTTAGCATGGCTACTGGCAAAAAGGTTTCCTCATAATCAATTCTAGCCTTTTGATTATACCCTTTTGCCACTAGCCTAGCTTTATAAGTCTCCACCTTACCACTAGGTCCTATCTTCCTTTTGTAGACCCATTTACAACCAATAGGCTTAATACCTTCTGGTTTGTCTACTAAGGTCCAGACCTGGTTGGTATACATTGAGTCCATCTCTGATTCCATGGCCCTTTTCCAATTCTCAATGTCCTTATCAGTCATTGCTTCTTGATAAGTAAAAGGATCATTATCATGCTCCTCTGACTCCATTAAATAAATCTCATTTAACAAAGTGAGTCTAACTGGAGGCCTGATAGTCCTTTTACTACGTCGAGTCTCTTGTACTTTGCTTGGTTCAGTAGGCACTATTACTTGCTCCTCATTATTCTCATTCAACTCAGCCATTGGGTTATCAGTTTGTTCATCAAGAGAAACTTTTACTCTACTTTCATTTAAGCTATAATCTTCCTCAAGAAAAATAGCATTCCTGCTCACAAACACCTTTTGCTCATTAGGATTGTAAAAATAAAAACCAGTAGACATCTTGGGATAGCCAACAAATAAACATCTATCACTCCTAAGTCCTAGCTTATCCATATTAGACTTTCTAACATGTGCTGGACAACCCCATATCTTTAAGTGATTTAGACTTGGTTTCTTACCAGTCCATAAATCATATGGGGTATTAGGAACTGATTTGGTAGGGACTCTATTTAATAAATAAACAGCAGTTTCCAAAGCATAACCCCAAAATGAAATTGGCAACTCTGATATGCTCATCATAGAACGAACCATATCTAATAAGGTTCTATTTCTTCTTTCAGCTACACCATTATGTTGAGGTGTGGCAGGGGGAGTTAATTGAGAAATAATCCCATTTTCTTTTAGATATTCCTTAAATTGATCCAAGAGGTATTCTCCTCCTCTATCAGAGCGAAGAAATTTTATGCATTTTCCAACCTGTTTCTCAACCTCATTACGAAACTCTTTGAACTTTTCAAAGGATTCAGATTTATTTTTCATTAGGTACAAATAACCAAACCTAGAATAATCATCAATAAAAGTAATGAAGTAATAGAAACCACCTCTTGCCATGTGATTTATAGGACCACAAACATCAGTGTGTATTAATCCTAATACATCAGTGGCTCTAGCTCCTTTTCCTGTAAAGGGACTTTTGGTCATTTTCCCTTGTAAGCAAGGCTCACAAATTGGATAAGGCTCTACCTTTAAAAGATTCAATGGCCCATCCTTTACCAATCTATTGATTCGGTCAATATTGATATGACCAAGCCTTAAGTGCCACAAATAGGTAGGATTAACATCTCTTTTTCTTTTAAGAGATAACACACTGGCAGCAATATCATTCTCAACACAATTAATAGAATTATCAATAGAACTCAAAAAATAAAGACCATCTTGTAAAATGCCAGAAGTTACAAATTTATTATTAAACTTAACAACAAGTTTAGAAGTAAAAAGAAATGAATATCCTGAACAACCAAGTTTTGAAACTGAAATTAAATTTCTTCGTACTTCTGGCACATATAAGCAATCCTCTAAGACAAGAGTTCTACTAGAAGATAATTCTAAATAAAAGGTTCCAATGGCAGTGGCTGCAACAGTTGCACCAGTCCCCATCTTTAGGATCACCTCCCCTTCATTTAGCCTTCGGGTCTCCTTGAACCCCTGCAACATATTGCAAATGTGTGAGATTGTACCAGAATCTACACACCAAGAATCAAATGGACCATCCATTAAATTTGTTTCAATAACGAGCAAATTAGGCATACCTTCTGCAGGTTTGTCATTCTTCAGAGAAGCCAAATAATGGCGACAGTTTCTCTTCCAATGACCAGGCTTACCGCAATGGAAACAATTTCCTTTTGCTTTCTTTTTCTCAGTATCCTTATTCACTTTGTCACCTTGAGCCTTATTGAATGACTGAGACCCTTTTCTCTTAAAGTTCTTACCCTTAGGCTTCAACTTAAGAGAAGTATCAGATTTTTCAGCCAACATTACAGTAGGCTTTTCTTTCTTGATGAGATCCTCAGCTGCTTTCAACATATTAAGCAGCTCTGACAATGTCACTACCATCTTATTCATGTTATAGTTCATGATAAACTGATTAAAAGAATCAGGTAAAGATGCTAGGATCGCATCAACTTGGGTCTCACTATCAATTTCTGCACCAAGCATATCCAGTTCATTGATGAAAGAAATCATCTTCAGGACATGTTCCCGAACCGGAGTTCCTTCCACCATTTTGGTGGACATGAGATTTTTCATAGCAGTTTGCCGTGCACTTCTGCTTTGTTCTCCAAACATCTCTTTGAGGTGCAGCATCATATCTTGTGCTGTAACTAGGCCTTGGCATTGTTTTTGCAACACATTGGTCATAGAGGCCATTATGTAGCATTTAGCCATTTCATCAGCCTCATGCCACTTATTAAATGCATCTCTTTGCGCCTCAGTGGCATCAGCTAAAGCAAGTTCTGGTGCCTCAGTATTAAGGACATGAGCTATCTTATCAGCAGTGAGAACAATGATTAGGTTCCTTTTCCAATCTACATAGTTTGGTCTAGACAAGCGTTTTTCATCCAAAATCTTAGCTAAGGGATTAAAATTGGTCATAATGAATCTACAAAATAATATAAAATAATAT
This sequence comes from Quercus gilva, assembly GCA_023621385.1. Classification (NCBI taxonomy): domain Eukaryota; kingdom Viridiplantae; phylum Streptophyta; class Magnoliopsida; order Fagales; family Fagaceae; genus Quercus; species Quercus gilva. The sequence goes on along the minus strand of CM042476.1, from coordinate 60,228,818 downwards.
TTTCACATACATATATCCATCATATTCAGGTTTTTGAATAACTAATGGTACCTCCCACAAGAACAAAATATCATAGATTCCCAGAACAGAATATAACAATTATATTCATAAATAGTTCAAAGTGGGCATCGGGAACCCTTACCTTGCATGCTCCAATAATTTCTTTTGAAATATACTGTGCACACCATATAAAGGCAAATAGATACTATTCATCATAATTTCATCTCATGCTTCTAATTTTATTTAATTTATCTATGACTCCCAATTTACTTTTGGCCTCCAAATCAAACATGTTTTACACTATTTTAGTGGTCATGTTTATTTGGATAAATGCAAACCATTATCTGAGTGTGATATATGTACTAGTATGATTATGTTGCTATTTTAGCCACACTCCCACCAGTCATACACACACCTGTCTTCCCAAGAAGTAAACAAGAGGAACTACCAAACCAAAATCAAGTCTATCCTTTTGGCTTCAACAAAATTTTAATTTAATAGAACCTTTATTCACCGACAATGGAGGGCCATAGGAATTATTCTATAAAATAATCCTATTTAGCACTTAATATATATCAGTATTGGGATTATTTAAATATTATTCTTTTTATGTATCTAATACAACTCCCACTAATTGGGATTCAAAACTTCAATTCGGCAACACTCTCTATTCAGTAATACTCAAGATTCAATACCTTAATTTAGCAATACTCAATATTTTATCAATATAAAAAAGTGAGTTATTGAACCAATATATATCAATATGGATTACACAGAAAGACAAGAATCATAATGGACAATCCATAAAGCAATAGTCATCAAACATAATAGTCAATCCATAAAGCAATAGACACGAAACCATATTGGACAATCCATAAAGCACTAAGCCGCACAACTGAAGAGTATGATGCAAGAGATATAATCAATCACGGCACAAGACCAACATATTAAATCAAGAATATCAATATATCACATATATATTAATCACGCACAGATCTTCGTTGTTCTCAACTTTTCCGAATAAAAATAATTAACATATCACATATATGAATCATGGCATATAGGAAAAGACTCTCGGCACACATACTGAAATTAAATAACGATTCAAAATCCATGATTAGATGTGGTTTGCTCTGATACCACTGAAAGTTTTGCGGAAGCAATATAGAACAAAAATCTATATTTTCTTTTTAAAGATCGTTGTACCACACAACCATGGATTCTAAATAGAATAAACATTGCGTACCTCTCTTAGCAACCCAAGCGTGTTGCCTCCCAAGGTATTCACGTCTCTCTCTATTTCTTTTGAGTTTTCAGAAGACTGCAGTATCACTCAGTAGTTCTGATGGCCAACAACTAAATATGATATTATAAAATCTTATTTTATAGTAGACTTCTAAAACCCTAGAGAGAGATTGGACGTGGGATCCTTAGAGATCCTAATCTTCAGCCGTAGGATTTTATCAATAACCTTTTTGAACGTTATTGACTTTTCTTGAAACTCTTTCCAAAAATATTCCTTAATTTTCTCAATCATATCAAGAAAATATTTGAACTTCTACAAATTGCAATAATGTCCATCAACACATTGCAATTGACCCCTGAAGATTAGAGAATTACAAATGAGGTCCCATTACTTACAATTCTATATCTATGTCCTTCCACCATACTATATTCCCATAAGCTACTAGGACTGGATTAATATCACGGTCATGTCCCTACTTATGTAACCCTTAATTTCTTGATTTCATAATTTCTATTGGACTCCAAAATATCTTTAAAAACTCTTTAAATATATATATATATATACAATATTATATATATGAAAAACATTTTTTAAAAAAATGTCACCGGCCGTTTTTGTTTTGAGTCCAACTTCAATATGAAAATCAACTGAATATACTATCTTCTTTAGAGACTGGTGGATTCATTGTTGAGCATTTATATATTTTACTCATTACACACATAACCCAACGTGTCTGTATATAGCCTTTAAAAATCGGCATCACCAATTGACATTGTCAAAGTTATGTGCATAATAAATAAATATACACAAACCCCTCATGTTTAAGGACAATAGAAAAAATTGTGATAGGACAACCTTTTAATTAACAGTGATCGCTCCATAAGGTGTCCTTGATCGGATCCAATTCAGTGTATGTACTTGTTACATTACACCCACTTGTTTACTTAAAGTCACTACCTCAATGATGGAGTAAATCATCCTATCATATAGCAGCACAACAAGTGTAGGCTTTAGTGGTAATATTCAATTAATATCCACAGCCTAGAACAATTTAATAATCTATGAAAAATCATTACTCCCTGTCTTTGGTTCCTTAACCATTAACATGATTTTTCTACAGAGGTGACATCACATGCCACATTTAAACAATGAAATATACCTATAAAATTATGAATGTGAAAATAAATTTTTATTATCAAATAAAAATTGCATAGTATTGTTTTTGAGGGCAAATAGTTCTAACAATTCTAACCCACACACACTAGCATGCATCAAGGACACACAATATGGCATAATTATCCCAATCCTAATCATTCATCTATCATGACATTTAAACACAAATCTCCAAAGACAGAAACATCACATGGCAGAATCAAACAAACAGCTCATATTCCAACCAATGCATGTTTATGTGAGTGCATGACTTATCTCATTGCATCAAAACACCTATGCATTAATGCATGTTCATATACATATGCATATTCATGGTATTCAAACAAATCAAAACCCTAAGAGACATAAAAGATATAAAACAAACAAAAGAAAACAAAATAGAGAAACAGAGACCTAAGGACATATAAAACAAGTTAAACAGAGGCTAGAACATGTGAATAAAATATAAGGAAAACATGCAGAAAAGGATTAGGATTTTTCGGCAAAGACATGCGTGCACATACATAAGGCATGCGTACACAGCCCACTTTATGTCATGATTATGCGTGCACATGCATAAAGCATGTGTACGCATATATGTGTACACACCTAAAACACAGAACCCAGAAAAGCAGAACAGAAACCTAGAAAACAATAATCTAATAACCTAACATGCTTAAAACACAAACATAAAGTAAACCTAAACTAAACAAACATATTATAAACATATAAACATAAATACAACATAAAGAAAAAAAAAAAAAAAAACAAAGAATAGTGAAGAGCTAAAGATAGAACATTTACCTCAACACAAGAACTCTCTAAAGCTTGATTGTGACCATTCTCCTCAATCAATCTAGTCACAACCAATTCAAAATAAGCTAGTAAACTTCAGAACTCAAAGATCAAGACCAAAAAATGTCTTAATCACATAAAACTTAACTTAAGGATGTTTTGTAAAAAACTCCCTCTTTGATTCACTATTTTTTACATAAGCTTATGTGTTTTTACCATTGGATTTGTCCTCCTTGAAAATGTACCATTTATGGCTTTATATAGTAAAAAAATAGGGGTTTGGCGCGACTCCCAGACGATATGGGATTCGTTCCAAACCAAGTTTTAATGCAGAAATCTTTTCATTTCTGGTTTCCGAAACCCTAGCATGTGTACACATGCACGTGTAAGCGTACGCATGCATGAAGCATGTGCATGCTGATCTTAAGCATGCATGCGCATACGCGTGTATGTGTATGCATGCACTAAGGTTTATGTGGCCTTTCTTTTCTAAAAATAGTTTATTTGAGACAAAAATAATTTATATTTTCCATAAACACTTTCCTCAAGTCAATTTTCATCTGATCAGGCCTTCAACCAACCTTTGGTTTTAGAATTCTTACATCATTAAGGAACAGGGCCTGAGTTGTAAGCGGTACAAAATGTGATGTATACAAATGCCCTTCTTTTGATTCGTGAGTTCCGCTAATAGAATCAAAACGAATCAAAAGAATAAGAAACAAAATATTTTGTTTCAACGTACAACTTAGGCCTAACCCATACACATGGCAAACAACACGCATACATGGGGCGGGGTGCAACTTCACAGAGTTACATGGGATTTATATGTTCGAATTCCCACCTTTGTTACTCGGAAAATGAGCAACTATAGGTTCACTATCCAAGAATCTATTTTGCCAATTGCAAGCAAAAGGCGAGTCACTCACTATCCTAAAGTAACTAAAAAAGAAAAATAAACATGTCCAATGGCCTTAACCATTAACCATGCAAACAAGGTGCTCTTATAAGCTAAAAAGATACATCTCTATTGTGTCCATTTAGAGCTTTTGCCTTAAACTTCTCCTAGTGGCTTTTGCCTCTAGGTAGTTTCTGTCTCTATCTCAATCTCTTCAAATCTGGTAAGCCTCTTGCCTCTGTGTGACTTCTATCTCTATCTCAATCTCTTCTATTCTGGGTGGCTTTTGCCTCGATTCTGATGTATATGTTCAATTCCAAAAAGGATATGTACTCAAGTTTTGTATTCTTCTTTTCTTGACTTGTCTAGGGTTTGTGCCTGCATATTCAATTCCTGTGAGATATGTGCACAAGTATGGTAGCACTCTTGGTAGTTCTGACTTATGAGGAAGTCTTTGGTGATGTAGATCCATTGAGGAAAATGACTCACTGAGGAGTGTGTGTTGGTGACTCACAAGGGAGACTTATTGGTGATTTTTACCTATAAGGAAGTCTCTTGATGGTGTGAAGCCCATTGGGGAAAATTCTTCTTCTCTTTTATAACTCATTAGGGAGTTTGTGTTAGTTCTACTCACGGGGAAGTTTTCTTGGTAATTCTCAGCTGCTTGGGGAAAACTCTTTTCCTTACAACCATCAAGGGAGTTATCTTGGTGCTTTGGACCCACGGGGGAGCTCTTGATGATTCTTGGGGAAAACTACTCGCTGTGGAATTGGTTGATGATCTTAACTCACGGGGGAGTTTCCTTAGTGATTTCCAATCCACTGGGGGATGTTCTTGATCCTTCTAATCCACTGGGATGCTTTAAGAATCCTTATGTCTTTAACCTGCTTAAGGTATTTCTGTCTTTATGGGTGCATTTTTGAATTTTTTTTTCCATGCATATTTCACCTTTTGAGGGTCTACTAGAGATATTCTAAAAAATTATCTTTTTTTTTTTTTTTTAATAGCTAAGCTACCCGTAGTTTAATGGGAGGCCTAAACTACATCTAGTTTAGTCATCAGATGCCTTCTTGCCTCTTCATTTTTCTTCAACAATTACCAATCGTTTCATTCTTTTCTTCTTATTTCTCTTCATCTTCCTCATCTCTTCACATTCTCTCCAACTCTTCAACACCCTCTCTTTTCCTACAAAACCTTATGCCTCCTCATTTCTTCATCTCTCATAACTTGAACCTTTCTATCTCTCTCAAACTCTTTCATCCTCTTCAATGGCACCCAAGCCAAAGCCAAGAAAACCTCTTACATGATTTCCGGCGAAGTCTTCAACCTTACACATTAGGATGGAGCCATAAGGCTGACGAAGTCTCCTCCACTAATCTACAGGCCACAAGACCATCCTTTTGAGGGTGCACGTACTGGATTGGTAAGTTTTCCAAAATT